>BSDF01000107.1:0-65166 GCA_027925045.1 Hypotaenidia okinawae | reverse complement strand
TCATTTGTAGCAGCTAGTGGAATGCTGTGTTTGGGAGTTAAAATGAAAGCGGTGCTGATAACACCCTGATGTTCTTAGTTGCAGTCAGACAGTCAAGGACTTTCTCAGCTTCTTCTATTTCTCTATTCTTGAGAAAGGAGGGGCGAAGCCAGGACAGGTGACCCAGATGAGCCAAAGAGAGTATTCCATGCCAATTACGTCCTGCCTAGTAAAACGGGGGGCTGTTGGGAAGAAGAAGAAGGGCGGTCTCGGGACGCGTGCTTCCTCTCGGGACGCGTGCTCCGTGGGGGGGACGGTCGGGTTTCGGGACAGCTCTGGGTGGTACGGCCTGAGTTGTGTGGTTTGGTGAGAAACTGCATTGTGTATCAATTGTTTCATATTCTTTTGCTTTAAAGTCCTGTTAGCATTGTTATATTTTATTTTTCTGTTATCTTAGTAAACTATCCTTATCCCAACCCACGGGCCTCTTAGTTTCTTGGGTTTTGGAGTTATTTGCCCCTTCCCTTTCCCTTCCCTTGTTTCCCTTTCCCTTTTTCCCTTTTCCCCTGCTCTTTTACTTTAAGGAGCATGCAGCTGCGTGGATCTCAGCCCACAGACGGGGGTGAAACCACGACAAGTAGATTTGGATTGGACATGGAAAACAATGGCCAGTAAACCAAAATACTTTGAAATTGACAAGCACACCTTTTGCCGCTGTGGACACAGACTGTGACGAGCAGTGATGCATCCATCCAGAACAGTTTTCCACACATTACCAGGCTCTTTTGCTTTTGTGTACAAGGAAATGCATAATTCTCACTACTCTTCCTGCAAGAACTCCCAAGTCGGCCAGGATGTCTGTTGTCTACCCTAGTAAAGAAGCCTTTCCTATCATTTTGCTTTGGTATGCTGTGTTGAGGTACCCAGTTAATGTTTTCCTGTCATGCAATAACCTATGCTGAAAATCGTTCCACTGAGAACTGCATCCAAAAAGAGTACCATAATAACTGCCAACATGAATGATAGCTTCTATTAAGTAAAATAGAGAATTGCTAATGGTAAGTTTTGGGAGTGGAAGTGGTCAGTCTCTCTGGGAAAGAGTATATTCAAAACAGTGTATGTATTTATTTTTCCCTCATTTTGAGTACTTCATGCAACTGTTTGGTGTATGCAACTGTTTTGTGTATACAGCTGTTTTGTGCTTATTGTCATTTGATTTTCTTTTTCTGTCAGCACTATTGAGACTCATTTATTCTTTTTTTTCTCTGAAAAAGGCACTTCATTTTTTTTCAGAGAAATGACAGGGATAAAATAGTAATAAACTTGATCTGCATTCTTTCTGAGACTTAGAGGTGAGCGTGCCATTCTTTGATCAAAACAGAAATTCCTGGTAATGCATAGTTCAACCAAAGCACGTTTTCAGTAGACCTTATACATCATTGGGGAACATGTCCATAAGATGTAAGAAACAATTGAGATTGCCAGTGGAATTGTAAAAATAACCATATTTGTCATTCTTAAAACCACAGTCTGCTTCAATCTTCAAAAGCAAATAAGCCAAAGTAATAAGTAAAATCAAACCCAAAGAAGCAATTAATCCCTTTAGAGTTGCTATGACTGAAGGATTTTTTGCTTACTTTTTCTTTTGGAAAAGAGATGAAAAGATAAAAACCTGTTATCCTCTACTGAATGATTTTACAGTTAGGTGACAGATCTGAATTTCTATCCCATTGACCTGTAAATGCCATGTATTAAACATGCAGAATCCACCCCATGGAATACCATAATGTAGACATATGAATGTCACACCTCAATGAAACTAAAGAACTTTATAGAAATGGATGTCCACTGCCCTCAACAAGTTGAGGGGAACAAAGCCAAGATTCTTCCGCTCACAATACATACAGCTTCCTACCTTTTAGCTAGTGACCTGCCAGGGAAAGGAGAATAAACATAAACATAAAAATTAAAAAAAAAAAGAGGCATACAACAGTCCTCAGTGTGTGGTTCTATATGCAAAAGTAATTGACCAAAGGATATTTCTTTACAGATTCTTTGGGTACACTTAATATTCCAAACCGAGACACTTATTGTTAGGTTGGCTTTATTTTCCCCCCATTAATTCTTTCCTTATAAATGTTCCTGAATTTGGGCTTTCTTTTGCTGTGGTACTGAATAAATGGCTAACACATTCTACTCTTTATAGCCTGAAGATAATAAACTTGAGGAAACAACCTGGAATGCCAATCTCTTTACTTAGCTACAAGTTAATCTAATAGCCTCTAATAGCACACTCTAATTGCAGTTGCCTTCTTGAAACTATAGCATACTTTGAGGCTTACTTTGAATAACCTCCTTCACCTTTGGTAATGTGATTTTGCAGTAATGGTAACACTGATGCTATGGGCTATGAATCCTAATTGAAATAACTTCTGGATTCATTTGAGGAAAAAAGCCTCATCAATTTCCATTGGTCTCATTGGAGTCCATTACAGAGAATGCTTTATTTGGAGGCAAGGACGGTTCAAGCAGTTCTGCCTTTCTCTGTTTCCATGTTTCTTTTCAGCAGGGTATCGTCACTCTCAGTTGTGGTGGTTTAAATTTTATGGAACTGCAGACAGTTTTGGTCAGACAGATCAAGGAATGACCAAGGGGGTTTAATGTCTATCAAAATAACTGTCCAGTGAAGCTATTGGAATACCATCAGTTTTATTACCAGAACAAGTTACAGGCAGGCTTGCTATTTACAGAAGTAGGGGGTTAGGATTCCTCCTGCAGTAAAGTTCAGGTAACCATTTCTGAAATTTTATTCTCATATTCCCACATTCTGCAATAAGCTTTACCTGCACAAACCTTTGACGGATCCGTCCAAAAACTAAAAAACAAATGCCCTTCTTATCCATTTCTCAGTTTGTTGCAGTGATGTCTAAACATGAGCAGAAGCTGTTACTTCAGACCCCCCACGTTGGTTACTCTTTTTCCAAGCAGTTAATAAATAAGGACCTTCTGATATTAAAAAAAAATCTGTTTCTCTACAGGATTGTTAGACAAATAAAACAACTGACAAGCTGATACGGTATTCACCAAGAAAAAAAAAAAAAGCCAAAAGGAATATAATCACAGAATCACAGGGGTTGGAAGGGACCTCAAGAGATCATCGGGTCCAACCCCCCTGCCAAAGCAGGTTCCTTAGGACATATCGCACAGGTAGGCATCCAATTGGGTCTTGAATATCTCCAGATGTGTTTTGAATATCTCCAGAGAAGGAGATATTCCCCTGTGTCCCACACTTAAGATAGTTATAAACATTAATAAGATCCCCTCTTAGTCTTCTTTTCTCAGTGCTGAACAGCCACAGTTCATTCAGCCTTTCCTCGTAGGGGAGATGGTATGGAATGTCCCAAATCTGGGTCCGCTGTCCTGGGGTCCTCGTCCAACTTCTGACTACCAGCTTAGTACACGGAGGGATGGGGATGCAGTGTGGGAAATCACTGATGCTGTGTAAGTGGTGTTTAACGGTAGTCAAAATACTGGTGTATTATCAATAGTGTTTTAGGCACAAATCCAAACTATAGCACCACAGTGTTTGCTGTGAAGACACCTAGTGTTAGCCAGACCCAGTACAGTCTTAGAGAAACTTGACAATTTTCCAGGCCACTCTTACCTGCCTACCCACCCCATCTTTCCAGTTTCCAACAAAAAAAACATACCCTATTGTTTGTTTTGATAGAAAACAGACTTTACAATATTTTTTCAGAGGTCAAGGGCCGTTCTATGTTCACGCTTTATAAAGTTGCTTGTGATGTTTCAAGATGAGACTAAAGAAATTTACCGACTTAGATTTGTTTCAAGTGAAGTTTCTTTCATCCAGAGCTGATGCTCGGTTGAAGAAACATCAGATAGAGACAATATTGGAAACAAACCAGTACTAGAATAAAATAAAAACTAACTTTCATATTCACTTTTGTAAGTTTTCATTTTTACTTTTCAGTTTTCTTTCTTGAAATTTTTGAAGCAAAACACAAGAGCAAAAAAGAGTAAATCAAGCTCCTCCCCCTCCACCCCCCCACCCTGCCCCAGTATCCCCACGCCAGCTCAATTTTAAACTTCAGTATATTACATCTATCAAGGTAAGGGCAGCAGCTCCACGTGGGCTCTTTTGTCTCGGTATAACCAATGGATGTGGGTCCCATTGTTTATTATCCCTTTCACTGTGTCATCCCATCCTATTTACAACGTGAAGTGGTTTTGTAGCTCCTACATGTGAACACACAGTCTCTTTGAAGTATGTCCCTAAGCTGAGTACTCTTACTAAAACCAAAATAAAACTTGATTGATTTAAGATTGCCTCCCATACTCTTTTATGCGTGCTTCATTGCAGTTTGCTTCCTGTTTTAATCTCTTGTAGGAAATGCTTTAACCAATGTATGGTTATAACAATCATATAGCCTAACCTTGATAACAACTATTATAAATGTTTAAAATTACTTTTGTCTATAGATTTCCCAAGATTTCTAGGAGCCTAACAGCTCATATGGATAATAGCCATTGCCAAAATTGAGTGTACCTTGTGTTTACTATTTCATTCCCCATTTCTTTTAAAAATGTATGTATGCTTACATTTATTAATTAATAAAACATGCAACATAATTTCCACATATAGATCTATATGAAAATACATATTATTTTCCCTAATAAGGAAGTTTGTGTATGGAAAGTAGAAAACATTGCTATTTTAACCTGTTTGCAAATTGTCCTGAAGCAAACTTAAGATTTCTTGAAATCCCCAAATACTGAAATGCAAATCTAACTTTTTTTTTTTTTAATTAGTGAGCTGTTTGTATTCATTGCAGATTTGAACTGAGGTCCCTCATATCAGATACCTTCTACATTCTCTTAAACATAAGTATCACAGACACCAAAAGCTGTATTTGGAAAGCAGTTCACAACACATGTACACAACCCGCTATAAAGATAAACTGATCCTATTGAACAGGTAGTGTAGAAAGTGAGAGTTGTGACATTATAGGAGATGTTCATACTGATAGTTTTCTCTGAGGTTACTTAGGCTACTTGTGCTTCAGTGCAAGGTTAAGTGCTAAGTTATGTTTTGATCAGTACTACTACTTTAAAACAACAATTTCTATTTTAAGGAACATTTGGTAGCAATTTCATTTCTGCAAGTTGAAGTTATCATTAAAGACATTATATGCTGTTCTAAAAGGAGGAAAGAATTACATACTAATTGCTCCTTGATACTTTTTCTAAGGTATGCTGCAAACAGTTCATTTGATTGCACAGTTGACTAGATAAACAAAGTCATCACCAAAGCTGTCTTTTCAATTTCTAACTCATTTCCTTTCTCTTTTCCACAGCCTGTGTTGCAAAGGCTTATCCTCCAGCTCCTAGACAAACGCAACTTGTGAATAACAAATCTCAGTCAAATATGTCTAGAAAAATGGAAGAAAATGACTAATGAGAAATCATCAGACATCCTTTATCAGGACCTATGGATAGTGGCTTTAGCAGTAAGTTAGTGATGACATATGCTACAGCACTGCTTTTGCTGGAACAAGTGAGCTGCACTGTCTGTGAAGGCTGTTAAGCTCATCTTCTATGACTGCATGAGTAACCATCCAAATCAAAGAATGTGCTGTTCTCAAACAGAATTCAGGAACCCCTGCTTTTAACAACTGCCATGGTCAGGAGCCCTTGCTTTTCAAACCTGTCATAGTTTAACCCCAGGTGGCAACCAAGCACGGTGTTGCCACTCATTTATTCCCGACAGTGGGATGGGGGAGAGAATCAGAACAGTAACAGTGAGAAAATTAATTGGTTGAGATAAAGACAGTTTAACAGGCAAAGCAAAAGCTGTGCATGCTAGCAAAGTAAACCAAGGAATTCATTTAACACTTTCCATCAGCAGGCAGATGTTCAGCCAACTCCAGGAAAGCTGAGGTCCGTTACATGTAACAGTTACTTGGGAAGATGAACACCATCACTCTGAACAGTCACCATCTCCCTCCTTCTTCCCCCAGCTTTATATGCCGTGATGTCATATGTTACGGTGTATCCTTTTGGTGAGTTGGGGTCAGCTGTATAGTCGTTTCTTCTGCTTTTAAATATTTTGAAATTGCCATTCTCTTTATCAGTACTAGCAGGGAGACCAAGCTTTGATTCAGAGCTTCTTGGATATAACTACCCATATTCAAGTAAGTATTCAGTTCCTGTATGTGAGGAACTTTAAAGAATAGTAAAGTTGTTTGCTATTTCTTTATATTTCATTTCAAACTCACTTTGCTTAAGTTAACAAAGGAATAGTAATGTCTTCAAATTATCTGTAGGATAAAAAGTGCATTAGTGGTGTGAGGGGAAATACAGACACAAGGAGAGTAGAAACATCTTCCCTTGATTTTTGGTATCACTTATCCAGGTCTCAGATGAAACACCTGATACCCTTAGAGGTGCAATTTCACTAAAATTTTAATGTATTCACCAAAATGTTTTAACAAATACTGAATCTCACAATAAACTGTAAGCATCTTAATGTTTGAAGGACCACTATGTGAAGATTCTTATATGAAAGCTTTATTTAAATAACTGAACTACTGAACAGTGATTTTGTTTTTTCCCATTCCTAAGGCAAATTTGAAGCAGTTCCTAAATGCAAATAAGAAGACGTAAGTCAAGCCTTTTCATGTTTGCCTGTTGCTAGCCTGGAACTCAATACATGGGACAGTCCTACTATTTAGAAAACACTCATTTTGATTCTCTCCTTGCCAGTATGATTTTCCTAAGCCTTAATTTCCCTGGAAATATGCACTGCAAATCAGCTATGAGAAAAATACTAGATAAAAGAAATATCATTCATTTCCTCTTTCTCCTAATCTCTGTGCGAGAATGGAGGTTTCACGTGCTGCAAAGGCTAATCCTCCAGCTCCTACAGAAACACAATTAGACCCCTTCAAATTTCTTTACAAATGTATTTCTCTCCACAGTTCAGATGCACGTAGAAGACATTTCACTTTCCTGTGCCACCTAATATTATTTTCAAAACACCATTTTTCATACATCTTAACAGATGTCAGTCTTTTTCCCCTCTAATTACGTTCCCTAGCATCAGCAGCAATGTTATTTCTCTGTTTATACTTAGAGAAGTAAATAACTGCAGAGGCTAAAATGTCATTGTATGATGACAAGATAAATTCTGACATAATAATGGAAATTACTGCAGATGTTTTTATTTGTGCTTCAAATGGGTTTCTGTTGATGACAGGAAAATTAAATGTTCATTTGACCAAAGTGAAGAACATGTGCATAGCTCTTTTACACAGAAATCAGGCTGCTAGCCTGAAAGAGTGGAAAATTACATTTCAGACTGTGGTGGTTTTGGCCCTGTCCAGAGGCCAAATGCCCACCAAGCCGCTTGCTCACTCCCCCTTCAGCCAAAAAGGGGAGAAAATATGTTTTTGGAGGCTCAGGCCCTGAGATAAGGACAGAGGGATCACTCTCTAATTAGTGCAATGGGCAAAACAGACTTGGCACAGAATAAAGGAAAGAAAAGTGATTTATTACAACTACGACTAATACACCCACTGAACCGGAACGAGATAAGAGTGAGAAGCGGCCAGGTCTTAAAGCGCCTTCCCCCCACCCCTCCCCTTCTTAGCAAACTCAAACTTCATCATGATTTTACTCCCTTCTTCCCCCCCCAGCATGGCACGGGGAGGGGCAGGGAATGGGGAGTGGGGTTCCAGCAGTACCAGTTGCTTTCCTTCCCCAGATCTTAACACTTCCACTTCCCCCTACCCCTCGCCTCTTAGCACCCTTAGCTTTAATCATCAATTTCTCTCCCTTCTTCCCTCCCGTCGCAGCATCAGGAGGGGCAGGGAATGGGGAGTGGGGGGTTTCAGTCCATTCTGCCCGAGCTGTCTTCCATCTCAGCTGCAGGGGGGGCATTACACACACACACACACACACACACACTCTTCCCTTACAGCGCCGTGGGGTCCCACCCACGTGAGAGTCATATCCACGAACTTCTGCATTGTGAGTCCTTTCCATCGGGGAGTCATCTCCTCACCACAGGCCTCTCAGCAGGACTCCCTTCCATAGGGTTCTGACATTTGGGCCCAGGCTCCCCCGGCCTGGCTCCCCGCAAAGTCACAATTCCTCCGGCAAACCTCCTGAGGCGTGGATCAATCTCTTCACAGGGCGTAGATGTCTCTGCTCCCCGTCCTCATCCATGGGCTGCGAGGGGACATCCCACTTCACCATGGTCTTCTCCACGAGCTGCAGGGGAAACTTTCTTTCCACATTCCTTTCCCCCCCTCCTCTCCTTTGGGCCTGGCCTTGGCTATCGCTGCAGCTGGTCACATCTTCCCACTCTGCGTTCCGGTGGCAAAGTGCGCCAGCCAGGAGTTTTTTTCTCGAATATGTGATTCACAGAGGCACTATGAATCCTTCTGTGATTGGTCAGAGATAACTTTGGCCTTGAATTGGCCAATGTTTACTGTCTGGAACTTGCAACAAACTGTAACTGGTGCTTTGCAAAAACCATCGCAGCAGCACAGCTACAGCAAACTGCAACACAGACCCAGTTTGACAAACCACACAATTTCATAGCACAAAGGGAAACAGCTTACAGAAGGAAAACGTTGAAGTGCCTCAGTCCCCCTCAGTATACAACATGACTACTGCCAGTTCCTTCTACCCTCTAGTGACTTGGAGAGTGAACCCTCCTTAAACATGGGCTGTGAAGACTGTAGACAAAATATGTACTGTGCTATCTAAATCCAAGGATTTGGTTTTGCTGGATGAGATTTCCAGATGTTAAAACATTTAAAAAGTTTATTCTGCTCAGGCATTTATCTCTCTGACATCTGAGTTTGAAGTGGTACAGTGTGCTTTCTTTGCTATTTCCCTTCCCAAATACTTTATGTATTTGGCTAGCCAAGGAGCTACGTTTTTTTGCTGTGCCTGTCAAAGAGGCAGTGGCCCATCATTATGCTGTGTGCTCTTTAATTTCCTCAACTATAGCAGGAAGCTTCTGATGTTCCTTATCCACTCACTGGGACTTTTATATAGTGGAACACAACATAATCCATTCATTCACATCTCTATCAATGTCATTCATTCATAGGCATTACACCATACACTTCCCCAAGCCATCTTTATTTGCCTGCTCACACTCAGTCTTCTAAGCCACTTCTAATCACATCATGCCTGAATTGGGAAAATATAAGGAAATTATTTTGATGATGACAGAAATATGTATCTATGTATACACTTGCTTTTAAAATTGGTATGGCAAAATTCACTACCACATGGCAAGCAGATACCCTGACAAAAAGCCTTTTATAAAGAATCAAACAGAAAAGAAACGTACACATGAAAATATTAAAAATAGGCTAGAGTAAGCTCAAGTACATGTGCTAAACATAGGGAATCTACCATGTCTTTGGTCTAGCAATCTCCAAATTCAACCTGCAATACAAACACTAAGTAAACTGTAATACACCTTCTAGCATCTTATGGGTCTACAAGACCTGCATATTTACCATAAGTTACTATCACTTTTTAAAGATGAAAAGGATGCTTCTTGAATAAGCTGGGTTTTTTCAAATTTAATTGTACCAGAAATTGCACTTGAAAAGAACTTCAAGAGTTTTAGTAAACCAAGGCTTAAGAAAAGGACCGTAACTAATATCAGTGTGATTAAATTAACTCTCTTTTCAAAATTAAAAAAAGAAGTGCTCTTTTCCCTTGTTTTTGTTCTAGTGAAATGATAGAGTTGGGAAATACTCTGAAAGACAAAGATTCTTTCCCTTTTATTTTATTTGCCTACAGCTGAAGTAAGATCCCCTAATTGATTTATACTACTATAAGCAAAAAGGGAGGATTTATGTTCAAGTAAAAAATCTAACAGCTCCCCATCTCAAATGTAAAATAATATCTTTTATGTGTACATGGACCATGATTAGAGATGTCTCACAGTCATCCGAAATCTGGGGAGAGTCTATACCTGGCATACAATATGCCAATATTCACACAGAGAAGAGGTATTTTACTGTGTATTTGAACATGTATGTGTGCCTGTTGCAAGACAGTACACCAAAGCTCCAGTTCAGAGGTTACTTCTACACTTACTATTAACATATTCATGTTTCTCCTGTTACGTCACTTGTTAATACCCCTTTGCCTCCTATGTAAATTGGCGTGCATGCCTATTCCTTCATTTTTTTGAATCAGTGGTGTAATTAGTGTGGGTGGTCCATGGGTCAGGCATCAGGATCTTTCCCCGCTGGAATAACCTTTCCCCTAGATTCCTTCTTCTTTGTCAATCCTCAGCAGTTCTACAAGGTTTGTTAGTCAGATTAACAATATTTCAATTACACTTCTACATTTTTTAGAAAATCACATACATTATGTAGATACACATTAACACAGGGGTAGGGCTGTATAATATATGTCTCTAGCAGCAATAGTCTTAATTTAAATTACATTCTGCATCTGATTTTGCTGTAACATCACTGCAGTATCATTCTACAGCAATGAATACCCATAGAGTTAGTGGATCAGAAATACTGTTTATGGATTTTCTCAACCACGGGAAGTGATTTCAGATGATGATCAGTCTATTAGGTGACAAAAGTGAATGAATGATACATGACCAGTTCTATAAGCATTCTTCCACTTGGAAAAGCAGAAAAAACTTTTTTTCCCTTTTTTCTGGTTGAAGTCAAACAAAAAACCAATCATGAAGTTTGCACTGATACACAGAATTCAATCACTACTTAAACATGTGTATGCAACCATTCCATTAAACCTCAAAAGCATTAGGAAATGTTAAAACTCCTCAGAAGGTTTCTACCTCAATATGTAGATTTAAAAGTCACAGCTCAAAGATGTAACCTTTTATATTTTTAAATCATGAAAGAATAAAAAGTACTTTAAAAGCAAAAATGTATCAGGGAAGTGAACAGATGAAAAAACTATAGTAATATTTGAAACAGTATTCTAAAAGAAAACCCAACATAATGAAAAACCTTTGGATGCACCATGCCATCAGTTTCTTTAAGAAGATGATGAAAACCAATACAAAATAATTTAACTTATTTAGTGAAGAAATAATTTTTTAATGTGCAAAAGCTGCAAGAATAACCTGTACTAAAATACCAATCTTATAAACAATGCTAAGATACAGGGGGCAGGGGTAGGAGAAGAGGACTAGTAATTTGTCTTGGTTTTACCACAGTATCTAGTTTCCCATCAATGTCAGATTGGTGTCTGTCTCATGAACAGGCTCAGTACACTGAAAAGGGCATGGAGTTTGCTCATGCCTTAGGGAAGCCATTTCAGATCTGAAGGTCATTTGTGAAAATCAGAGGTGAATAAAGGCTAAAACATGCCTACTTCCAGTCAACCAGAATATATTGTAAGTAAGCAGCAAAATTTAACTTGAAGACTATTGAGCAACAAAAACATTGGAAAAAAGCGAAGAAGGACATGTGCAAATACACTTGTGCAAATTTCTAGCTTTTATCGATTACTCACAATGCAATGTCCCCAAAGTATTTCTTTCTCCCCAACTCAAGAAGTGTCCAAGTTAACACAAAAACCCCACAATAACAGGAATAATTTTAAAATTTAGTTGATGGTGTCTGTGATTTTCTCTGTGCTCTGGAGACAACACAGTGAAGGATTTTTCCTTATTCAGCTTAATTCATGCCTCCCTGCTCCATCCCAAGTGGCCTGGGATTAAATTGAAATAAAACCTCAACCCTTACAAGCACAAAAATGTTTAATACCATGGATAGAGTACCTTATTTACAGCCCACCCTGAGGCATGGACATTGACACAGTGCAAACCAGATAATAAGCTTAGCAACATCATACACATTTCTTGGTTTCCAGATGTCCCAAACAGTAACAGACTACAAAAAGTCCTGAAGGGTACATCCAAACCAGCAGCATAAAACATTATAGATTAGACTGATTATATTAATCCAAACAAGTTTCCAATATCATTAGCATTCATAAAATATTTTCTTCAAACTCTGAAATAAAGTAGTGGAAAGGAGTGAAATATTTTTTTCTATTGGCTTTCTCTGTAAAGTACACATTAAAATACAGAAAAGCTGCCAGATAAACATGAATGAATTTCAAAGTGAAATAGCTACTACAGAAAAATGTCTTACCCCATAAACAAGTGATAATCTTCATGCTTTCTGAATTTATTTCCACCCCATAACTTTTGAGGGTTTTGAAAATAAGAAGAAACCCACTAATGAACAAATATGTCCATTTCCATCTAGCAAGTATACTACACACACTAGAGAAAGGTATTTAGTCTGCATATGGTACAAAATTTTGCCCCAAAGCACACAGTTGTGCTTTCTGCTGACAATGCTTTGGCAGTAGTACCCTGACACATTCCATCCATTTGAATTCTACAAGAACACTTGTGTCCTATTCCTAGTCTTCAGAGGACAGAAAAATCCCCTGAAGTCAAGATTCCTCTGCTTCTGGTACTGCTTTTCTTCAAGGATAGTGTGTTGCATTTAGAGAGACAGCCATCTCCCTAGGGCCACTGAGGTAAGGTAAGCTCCTTACGCTTCCGCCTGATGCACTTGAAGCAGCTCCTACTAACACCAGCATTCCTCTTGGATAGTACCTAGCAAGACAAGGCAGACAAAAAGCAACTTCATACCAGACTAGATCTGGTACCAAAACACACCTGGCCTCACCAGTTTATCAGGTCTTTTGAGTAAATTCAAGGACTTCTGACCTTACAAGCATTTTTACTTTCACATGATCAATTCAGAGATACTTTCATCTGACCAAGTTTTTAAGAACACCCGAAGAACACATTGCTAGATGCACCTCAGACCGCTACACTGACATGGCTTCTATTATCCTGAGTATGCAGCATATACATAGTAATTTTAAAATACTGGCTATTTTACAATATCTTATTGACACTGTTGCCCAAAAAGCAGATTCATTACCCAGTGTACAATAAGCCAGTTCCCACATACAGAGAAGACAATGCTCTTATTCAGGTCTGAGTGCTCAGTGGATTCCCAGAAAGCAAGCATACCCAAAGCTGGGTCCTTTATTATATTTAAACACAGATGTTACAAGGTAGCACATTCACAGTTGCAATGATTGGCTAGTAATTTACATGTAATTATAATATTTGCTGTGTCACCTTCTTCAATCACTGTGCTTGCTTGGAGAAAGGGTCTTCACCTCCACAAGAGTCTTCTTCACATCTGGGTGTGTTTTGTAGGATTATGATGAAGACTAGTCAGTTAGGGACACCTGGAGCTGGGGTTTCACTGCAAAACTGGCTGTGTGTGGAGATAGCTTACTTGGAGATTCTTGGTTTTCCAGGACAGTTAGTTTATAGGTGTTCCTTTAAACAATTCTCTCTGATCCTTTTCTCTAGCAACCACTTAGCAGCTATCTACAACCTTCTTAATTCTGGATCCATTGTAATATAGACCCATGGTTAACTTTTAAGTTCGATGACCGATACCAACACTATCACATTGGAGGTTTTTCTTCCTATTCTTTTGAGACAGTAACTCCAGCCTTTCCCAGGACATCGACTTTGAAACACAGAGGAAGTTATGCTTTTCGGCCATAATTAGCTTTATAATTGCAACACACGCAATTACATTGAGATATGTGGCCTGACATCCTGCATCCTGATAACATCAGATGATCTGAAAGAGAAAAACTGGATGCACACTGGAAGAAATAAAGAAAATTCTCCACCTGGGAGTTTTTTTAGCTAGATTTAAATGTATGCTTGAACGATCACTTCAAACCTCTGGAAAAATACTGAATGTGTCTTCAACACAAGTTGTTCAAATGGACCCAAAAGTTAGGCTTCTGGTATCTGTTTGTCTCTTTCCTCCTTTCTCCCACTTGAAACCTCAGACTTACTTCAGCTTTCTCTCACATGACTGAATCAAGCAACAAAGAAACTGTGACAATACAATGGGATATGAGAAATCATGACTTATCACTTTCTGAAAACAGTTATTAGGTTTTCCCTTTTATTTTTCATGTGTGTTAAAATACCTAGGAATATAAGCTTTAACCTTGAGGAATGTATGCCAATCAGATTGCATGGGGAAATCTGTGAGCTGAAGCAGTGCCTTCAGTTCAAGGTTAAGTATTAATATTTTAAGGGCAATTTGCCTTCTGTTCAGGATCCTGAACAACAGAAATCAAAAGCAGAAGCAGGAAAACTTACCATGACAAATTCCCCTATGACTAGTTGTGTTATTAAGAATATAGCATCTCCCTCAAATTTCACAAAAGCAAAGAAAAATACTGACTTCAACTTCCACACTACTTATGCTTTGATCAATATATTTTGTGTTATTCTTAAAAAGAGCTGACATGTATTCCAGAACTATTCATCCTACAGAACTATTCATCCTACAGAACTTCATGAGGGTAATGAAAATTTGATTTCCTACTAAATTAGTTGTGTTGTAATGTATCATTAATTCATGCCTGTATAGTCTGGAGCTGCATTTCCAAAACTAAAGAATTTTCACCTTCATTGACTTCACAGATCTACCCTGTACTGTCTTTCATTGTCAAATCATAATTAATGAAGTTATTTCTTATCAGCATTACATTTTCTATCTCATATTTCTACTTCCCTTTTCTGATTTTTGTTCATGACCTTTCTTTCACCCCTTTCAAGTCAGCATATCTAGTCTAGGTAAATATTCCCCATGCATACTTCTTCCATGCTCTTCACTTTTTACTGTTTTCTAAAGCACCCAAATTACCAACACATGACAAGGCAATCCTTTTGCACCATTAACTCTGCATATTATAGAGATTATTTACCAAAACAAATAATGCAAATAATATGCAGGACATCTATGTTGTTTGCACATAGAGACAGCATTAGTCCTCAGCTTTAAGTAGTTCTGGACAAGAATGAATGTCAAGAACCAAAGCTGTTCCTTATCTGAAGTTTTTTTGTAAATCAGAATGTAATTTCTCCATTATTCTGCCCAAGTTTATTTTCACAACTACAGTAACTGAAAACCACAGGGGTTTAAAAGCTACTCCCTTGTCCCCCATGCAACCATCATAAAAGCTGAAGAACTGAAATACTGCCTTTATTTTTGGAGTTGTCAGGAGGCTACAGTAGCACGAGAAATCATTGCAGAACTACTTTGTAAATTAAGTTGTGGTACTTATCACAAACTCATCTTCAGAAACTGTCATATAGTAAAATTACCACCATGATCAGAAAAGAAATACTGTTCATTGTTTTTTACATTTCTTACTTCTGTTTTACATCTTTTACAAAATCTTCTGATCTGTCTTTTTCATTTATCTAGATACATCTTTTATTTTTTGTTTATTTCTTTATTGTATGTTCTTCCTTGTTTCCATCACATCTGTTCTCTCTCTGTAAGTCAGCAGGAAAAGCCAGCATGAGGGTTAAATACTGGTCAGTTGCTCCCTTGACCAAAGCACAAGCCTCCTATTTCTTGTCCTGCTTTTTTCCTCCTACTGTTATTTTTTTCACCATAGCAGTATCACTTAGTGGCAACATTAGGAAACAACAGTTTCTCAAAGGCCATGCCTCTTTCAGGAAGAAAGGGCCATGAAATCAGGGATGAGGGAGGGCCCACTTTCTGTTTGTGTAATAAATCATGTGCTTTATATCACAATACTGATACATTATTGCCAAGATAAAAAGGCTAGAAGAAACCATTTTTTAAGTTTCCCACATAGTGTCCTTTTGCTATTAAAGAAGGCTAAGTATTGACATTACTGCTATGCTGTGTGTGTGCACCAGTATGTGCTATGTAAAGTTCTTTACTGTCATTGTATTCAGTGAGTTATCTCAGTAGTGGAAAAGACACATTCTTTTTTTCTCTGTCATATTTGTCATGATTATTAAATCATAGAAACTGTAACAGTGAAAGTAATATCAGATGTTTTTCATTATCACGATATAAACCATTTGATTCTGTGCATTGCCATAATGAGAGAATTTATTCCTTATTTTTACAGATGGAAAGGAGCCTATAGCCCAAAAAAACACCAATTAACAGAGACAGTCAAGACTACATACTGTACGTATTCAGTAATTCTGCTCACTGATACCTCAGATATTGTAGAGGTTCTGCTCTTTCCATTATATGGAAAATATGGGATTAATTATACTCTTAAGTGAGATGTGATTTTATAACATCAATCTCACACCAGGTACTAAATAGAAGAATTGCATAAGAGACAATTCCAGCAACATTTTTTGCAGGGCAGGGGGTATGGTCTTGAAAAATACAGTAGTAATGATTTCCTTCAATATTAATGTAAGGGTTTGTACTGTACTGTGGTGGGTTTTTGACCTTAGCTGGAGGCCAGATGCCCACCAAAGTCACTCTATCACTCCCCTTCCTCACAAGTTGTTTTCCTTTTTAGTTGGGGGGGACAACACAACAGGGGATGGACGGACATGGCGGGACAGTACACGGCAGGACAGGACATTTCTTACATTCTTCCCCTGCTCCAGCGTGGGGTCCCACCCACTGGAGACAGTCCTTCATGACCTTCAATATGAGTCCTTTCTCACTGGGCTTCAGCTCTTCACCAACTGCACCAGTATGGGTCACTTCTATGGGATACATAAAAGAATCATAGAATGTCTCTCAGTCTCTCAGGCCCAGACTGCACCACCCTGATCCCCCATGGAGTCCCACACAACTGTGGAGGCAGACTCTGTCATCTATATCAAACAGGCATACATTGTCTTCACTGGAAAAGCTAATCCCAGGCATGCGTACCGACAGAGGTGGGAACAAAGTGTTTAAGCAGGGCAGGAAGGAGAACGGGAAATCAATTTCTTTAGCTGTACCATTACAGTATCACAAAATTCGCTGTGAACTTCCCTTTCACTGAAGAATCTTCTCAGACTTTAGAATGTGCTCTGGCATACATTTAAACTGCAATCCATTCTGCAGTTAAACAACAGTTTTAAGTTGCCACAGACAGAATAGATGTCACCAGCAGATTGTATACTGTTATCCTTTCAATAGTAGCACATGACATCATATCAGGGAGCAGTTACTTTGCTGAGGCTGCTCTACAGTGAACATTCTAGAGTGGTGTCAAAACGATACTGCAGAAAACAGTAAGTCAAATAAAAATATGAGTGTCATAATGTCCTGGTTTCAGTCAGGATAGAGTTAACTTCATTTGTAGCAGCTGATGGAATGCTGTGTTTGGGAGTTAAAATGAAAGCAGTGCTGATAACACCCTGATGTTCTTAGTTGCAGTCAGACAGTCAAGGACTTTCTCAGCTTCTTCGTATTTCTCCATTCATGAGAAAGGAGTGGCGAAGCCAGGACAGGGGACCCAGATGGGCCAAAGAGAGTATTCCATGCCAATTACGTCCTGCCCAGGATAACGGGGGGCTGAGGGGAGGAAGAAGAGGGGCGGTGGCGGGACACGTGCTTCTTGGGGGGACGGTCGGGTTCCGGGACAGCTCTGGGTGGTCCGGCCTGAGTTGTGTGGTTCGGGGAGAAACTGCATTGGGGATCAAGAGTTTCATCTTCTTTTGCTCTAAAGTCCTGTTAGCATTGTTATATTTTATCTTTCTGTTATCTTAGTAAACTATCCTTATCCCAACCCACGGGCCTCTTAGTTTCTTGGTTTTGGAGTTATTTTCCCCTTCCTTTTCCCTTCCCTTGTTTCCCCCCTTTTTCCCTCTTCCCCTGCTCTTTTACTTTAAGAAGCAGGCAGCTGCGTGGATCTCGGCCCACAGCCGGGGGAAACCACGACACATATTTAACAGTCTCTGGTCTGCAGCATTTGCAACTTATTAATCCAAGACTACAGGAAAATAGTTGAAATGCAATTCATACATAAAGCAAAGAAGAAAATATAATTAATCTTTTTGGTGGTTGCTTGCTTACATGCTGTTTTAGTATTCTAAAATCAACTGCTGATGTGTGTACTTTACTCATTAACCAAGATTTCATTGTCTGTTACTGTTGTGTATTTAATGGGGAAAGATAAATCTTCAGACACCCCAGGACAAAAAAATTACAAATCATGTAGCCAGAAAATGTTGTGGGTGAACTTGAAATGAAGCATAATCCTCAATATTTTGTGGAAAAAATATTGATGCTGTTCAGAAGACCAAACCCATATACCTCTGACCAGGTTATAATAGGCTGTTTCACACTGGCAGTATTAAATTTCCAACATTTTTTTGCTAGGATTGAGGCTAATATATTACAGAAAGACAACAGTTAAAAAATTAAGAAAATGGGGAAAAAATGGGTGTTGAGGTTAATGTGCCAGAGGGACAGGATGTCATCCAGAGGGACCTGGACAAGCTGAAGAGGTGGGTCCAGGTGAAACTCATAACATTCAACAAAGCCAAGTACAGGGTCCTGCAACTGGGTTGGGATAACCCCATTTTCCATACAAGTTAGGAGAAAATGTGCTGGAAAGCAGCCCTGAGGAAAAGGACTTGGGGGTACTCATGAATCAGAAGCTGGACATGTGCCAATAATATGCATCTGCAGTCCATGAGGCCAACTGCATCCTGGGCTGCATCAAAAGAAGTGTGGCAAGCAGTTTAAGGGTGGTGATTCTGCCCCTCTACGCTGCTCTAGAGGGACATCACCTGGAGTACTGTGTCCAGCTTTGGAGCCCTCAACACAAGAAAGACATGGACCTGTTGGATCATGTCCAGAGGAGGGACACAAAAATGGTCAGAGAGCTGGAGCACCTCCCTTATGTAAACAGGCTGAGAGCCTGGAGAAGAGAAGGCTCCAGGGAGACCTTATAGCACCTGGGATGGTGCCTATAAGAAAGATGCTGAAGAACTGTTCACAAGGGCATGTAGCAATAGGAAGAGGGGTAATGGTTTTAAACTTGAAAAGGGGAGATTTAGGTTAGCTATTAGGAACAACTTCTTCAACAGGGTGGTAGATGACTGGAACAGGTTGCCCAGAGAAGTGGTGGAGGCTCCATCCCTGGAGATATTCAAGGTCAGGCTTGATATGGCTCTGAGCAACCTGATCTAGTAAAGATGTCACTGCTTACTGCAGGTGGGTTGGACTAGATGACCTCTAAAGGTCCCTTCCAACCCAATACATTCCATGATTCTATGGTATGTACAACCTTTAAAACTGGCATGGGATGACTCCTTAATGGTCTGAATATCCTAGAGTAAATCTTGATATGATTCTTACAGAAGAAAATGTGTAAGCTTCTGTGAAACTGGAGATTTGCTAGTAAGGACCCAGTTTACAAATAGGGATGTCAGTTTACATCAGTTTATCTAATGTGCTCACCATGGAAAACTGGAAAACAACTAATTTTAATCAAAGTGAAAGAGGTTTACTTACACCAGTATTAATCTTCAAAGAAAATAAGAAAGTAGCATTTTTTTCTGGAAGAAACTTCTCTTTTGGCTTCTCAGTTTCTCTTTTAGAAAAGGATTTATGCTGAAAACTGTTTGTTTTTATATGCATGCTGTAATAAAGTTTCTGAACTAGTAATTTCAGCATTACTAATCAACACTGTCCGAATAGATATCTACTTCATATGAATGATTAAGGGAAAATTACATGGAGGGGTATTTCCTATTTACTCAAATTTACTTAAATTTCTCTATTCATTTGAAACAGCTTTATCATAATGTCTGTAAGAGCCTCACATGTTTGCTTGTAGGACTTCTTCCATAACTCTTATCTTAGAAAAGCGTGCCCAACTTAGAATCCAAATACATATTCGGCAACATGTTATTGTGCAGTTATTTGTATAACTGTAGTGTCCAGAAGCACCAGCTTGTAACATCCTAGATATCAGCTGTCATAGGAACAATAAGCAAATCCTTCCTTAAAAGCTGAAAATGCAGATTAGTGTCAAATCGCTAAAGTATCTTGGGATATGGTGACAAAAATAGAAAGACTGGCAAATGTATGCCAGATACACAAA
The DNA here is from genome assembly GCA_027925045.1 of Hypotaenidia okinawae. NCBI lineage: Eukaryota > Metazoa > Chordata > Aves > Gruiformes > Rallidae > Hypotaenidia > Hypotaenidia okinawae. The sequence continues at coordinate 45,180 of BSDF01000107.1, read as the reverse complement.
AAATAATAGTGTTCTGTGGAGATAGAGAAAGCAATCTGATGCTTCTGTATATTTCCTATTTCTATTAATAGTAAACTTCTTTATCTTCTTTTTCTTCTGTATGAGAACATGGAAATCAGGCTTTCTTCCTACTGCTATAAGGAGGACGAGAATCAAAGTAGGTAACACTAGAATAAGTATGGTACCCACATCTCTTAAGTGACTGGAAGAAGGGTAAAGAATCAGTTTGGAGACAGCAGGGGAAAACAGGGTCATTCAGGTGGTGAAATGCAAGCACCAATCATTGATACTCACCCTTTCCTCACTCATACATAGAGGCCAACATGTAATGGTTGGCATATGCCAACGCAAAAACGTCCGGTAGGATTAGAGGGCCAGAACACTGAGAAGTTCATAGACTACTGACAAAATAAAGAGGCTGATTTCCAGATTTAATTTTAAATACACCCTTGTTCACAGAAGCACCTAAACACACAGAAAACATATTAATCCTTATTTAAGTAGCAAACAGTAACACCTCCCTACTCCCCAAAATTAATAAAAATTTTCCTCAGTTTAAGAGGAGAGTGTGGTAGCATATCCAGTAAAAATGTTATGAATTGCTGATATGAATTGGAGAATACCACATAAAGTATTAGTCAAACACAGCCTTATTTCTAGTCTCTTTTTTCACTGAAATTTTAAAGATTCTTAACAAAACACATTAAAATTTCAGGGATTTTTTTAAAGAGTTTTATCTTGTTAAACCCTGTTCAAATTTCTAATATATACATTAACACTTGCTAGAGCTCAAACACCATGTTTCTTAAAGAAACAAAAAGACAACCAGAGATTCCCATTCATTGCAGTGAATAGAAGATGACAACCTACAGAAACATTAACAAAAGATGTATTGGTATAATACACCACATAATACATCCATACTAATTAGAACTGAAGTGTATTTACACTGTTCAATCAATTACTTTGTAATTAAAATAACTTAACTAGAAGCAATAATTAAGTGCCTGAATTGCTCAGTTGTGAAAGAGAATGGAAGAGACTAATACATTTTTACTTACTATCAATACAAGAGAAATTTAAAGTGTAGCGCTCTTAAGATGTACATGCATATATGTAACTAATGCAGTTAAAATACTCAGACTATTGATGTCTAAGCTTGTAGACAGTCTTCTTTCCACAACTACTCTTAGGCTACATTTCTGCACAGGCAATCCAGTAGTTTTAGCTGATGTCACTTTTTCCCCCCATGTAATTACATAGCATTTTCAGATAAGTACTTCAGTGTCATAGAAATTTATATAGACTCCTATTTAATTACAGGGAGAGAAATAATTGACATAACAAGCCCAAAATCTGGTTCAGACCCCACAGGCCTTTGAGACAAGAAGTGGAGACTTCCCAAACTGAGATGTCAGGTCTTGGGAATCATCATTACATCCTAAGTTTAACATAGAAAACAAGCACATTTTGTTTCAGAACTACTGAAAATGCATAACCACACTACATGCAAACACATTATTATACATTTTTCTACCAACAATCATTCCAACACAGTTGGAATGGCAAAAGACATAAAGAGTTTCCAACCATTGCACCAGTCTACAGGTTCAAAAGGTCGGTCAATAATTCCACAAGACACATTGAAGACACCAAGGCTTTAATAAAGATGCTAAAAGTGAGACTGGTGTCTGAGGAAGGGGTTATTGGAAGCATTTAGCTTTGGGCTTTTGCTTTCATTTCAGGTGTATCTTGTTAAGTTTCATTTCAGATGTGAAGATATATTTTCAAAGGTTTTCTGATACCTAAATTACAGATATCTAGCAAAGTTTCAAAAAATGACTTGAGTATTCAGTAGCTAACCTAAGGGCTTTACATTTCAATTCTTTGCAGTAAACTCAGTAATTCAAAGCACTTTCACAAAACAAATCCGGGGCAATTTTGTCAGTTTAGCAGATCATACAGAGGCAGCAATAGACTAAACTCTTTCTCCTGAGGTCTTTTTAGGTTTGATGTTTGATGGAGGAGACAGAAGCAAAACACTGATAATGACACCACTTCATGGCATTCACACAAGAAAATGTCTGATCCTCATATGGTGCAAGTAGGTGCCTGCACTGGCATCAGCCTCACCTCTGGAGTGGGATACTTGGAGTCACAAGTAGAAGTGACCACTCTACCACTGCCCCACAAGGGACAGATACACTGAAAGATTTTGAAAATGGTGTCAGGGCAGCCCAAAGCTAAAAAAGTGTCTTTATACAGTGGTTTCAATAATTAACCATTCACTCATGAAGATCCATATTAAAGTGTGGTATGTGAAGACTTAAATCCAAAACTGCGAGTTCACTCAGCCATCAATTTAGTCTAAATATTAAATCTTTAGAGAAAACTAGTTTAAAATCAAATAAAACCCCTTGCATTACATACTTTTCCTTTTTTGTGGGGCTTTTGCTTTTCCTTCTCTTTTTCCAGCCTTGTGCCCATAAGTCTGTAAGATGTAAAAATCATGTTATTGTAAATTAAATAGCAATGAATAGGTGTCAGTTATTATAATTCATCCAAGAATATTTCCTTCTTTTTTATATGTGCATGTCTGTATATGATTGTGTGTGTGTGTGTGTGTGTATTTCTGTGTACCTCAGTGTAGTAGATACATAGCAGGACTTGGCACAGACATTTGAAGAGAAAAATTATTTGGTAAGGGTTTATCAGCTGGTCGTGGTTCTGTCCAGGCCACAGCTAACATCCCCAAGCAGTCAACACAGATGAGCTGAGTTAGCCTGGGCTATTTTCCACACCACCTGACATCGTTCCACCATAACAGGGGCTTGTCGGATAGAGGTGGATGTTACAAGGGTGTGTGGTGGTTTGACCCTGTCTAGAGGTCAGAAGCCCGCCAAAGTCACTCTATCATTAGACTTTTCAGCTGGATAAGGGAGAAAATATATATATTATGAAGTGTAACACTGATTACAGCATTCCCTAGTTAGGGACGGCACAAATTAGTCACAGACTACCCCAGCATATATGTGAGCACTTAAAGAAATAGTTTTGAAGGGATTAAGTTTTTCTAATATTTCAAACTTTGGACGGAAGACAATTGCCCGAGTTATTATGACAGCCATTAATATATCGGAGGATCACTAGTTGCTTTAACTTGCATGTGAACCCTTCAGAATTTTCACAGATTTTGGGTAAGGCCTTCAGAATTGACTGCTGCAATGTCCTTTAATTTCCTACTGCTTATCCCAAAAGGTTTCTCAAACTACATTTTGGCTTATTTGTAGATTTTGAAAGTAAGCAGAGCTTTATTGGTCTTCAGTATTAGAGATGGCAGAGAGATCTCTTAATAGTTCATCATATTTGTTGGGAGTAAATCCACGTGACCAAAGCTCAGAGTTGACACTGGCCAATACTGTGGCACACACAAAAAAGTTTTTTTTCAAATACATTAACAAGAGGAGGAACAGAGAGAGTATTGGTCCATTATTCAATGAGAACAGTCACCTTACTAACAGGGACATAGACAAATCAGAGACATTTATGACATTCTTTGCCTCTGTCTTCAACACAGTTGATGGGCTCTGGGAATCCAGTTGTCCTGAGTAGGAGGACTGTGACTGTGGTAATGATAAACTCCTAGTGAACCCTGAACTTGTGGGTGATTTGCTGCTTCACCTGCATCCGTATGTCGATTGGCCCTGGTGGGATTAATCCCAGGGTACCCATGGATCTAGCTCATGTCATTGTGAGACCTCTCTCAATTATTTTTCAACCATCTCGGGAATCTGAAGAGGTCCCAGTTGACTGGAAGCTGGCGAATATTGTGCCAGTTTTCAAGAAGGGTAAGAAAGAAGACCCTGCTAATCACAGGTCTATCAGTTTCACCTCAGTGCCTGGTAAAATTATGGAGAAAATCATACTGGGAGTTATTGAAAAACACCTAAAGGACAATGTAGTCATTGGTCACAGCCAGCATGGACTCAGGAGAGAAAGGTTCTGTTTACCTAATGATTTCCTTTTATGACAAGGTCACCCAGCTGATTGACCAAGGGAAGCCAGTTGATTCCATTTTTTTGAATTTCAGTAAGGCTTTTGATACTGCGTCTCACAGTATCTTCCTGGACAAAATGTCCAGCCATAAAGCCATAATGCGTTGGGTGGGTAATTGTCTGAAGGATCCGGCCCAGAGGGTGTTAGTAAATTGAGTTACATTTGACTGGTGGCCAATTACTACTAGGGTTCCCCAATGCTCTGTTTTAGGCCCAGTTCTTTTTAACATTTTCATAAATGACCTGGACACAGGACTAGAAGGTGTCTTAAGTAAATTTGCAGATGACATCAAATTGGGAGGAGCTGTTGACTCCATTGAAGGTGGAGAAGCCTTGCAGAGAAACCTTCACAAATTAGAGAGCTGGGCAATGACCAACCACGTGAAGTTTAACAAGGGCAAGCGCCAGATTTGGCACCTGGGAAGGGGCAACCCTGGCTGCACACACAGACTGGAGTATCCGATGCTGGAGGCCAGCCATGCTGAGAGGGATTTAGGGGTCTTGGTTGACAGCAAGTTAAACATGAGTCAGCAGTGTGCCCAGGCAACCAGGAGGGACAACTATATCCTGGGGTGCATCAAGCATAGCATTGCCAGCTAGTCCAGGGACGGGATTGTCCTACTCTACACAGTGCTCATGCAGGTTCACCTGGAATACTGTGTGTGATTTTGGGTGACACAGTACAAGAGGAACAAAAAAATATTGGAGAGTGTCCAGAGGAGGGCAATGAGGGTGGTGAAGGGTCTGGAGGGGAAGTCTTATGAAGAGAGGCGGAAGTCCCTTGGTTTGTTCAGCCTGGAGAAAGGAGATTGAGGGGAGACCACATCATGGTCTATGGATTCCTGATGAGGGGGAGCAGAGGGGCAGGCACCGATCTTCCCTCTTTGGTGACCAGTGATAGAACCTGAGGGAATGGCATGAAGCTGTGACAGAGGAGGTTTAGGTTGGATATTAGGAAAAGGTTCTTTACTGAGAAGGTGGCACTGAGAGGCACTGGAACAGGCTCCTCAGGGAAGTGGTCACAGCACCAAGCTTGAATGAGTTCAAGAAGTGTCTGGACGATGCACTCAGTCACATACTCTGACTTGGCTGGTCCTGTGTGGAGCCAGGATTTGGACTTGATGATCCTTATGGGTCCCTTCCAACTCAGTATGTTCTCTGATGCTCTGATTCTAATCTTCTACTCAGACACAGGCCACCAGACTGGCCTTGCAAGAAATATTTTCCATTTTCCTGAAGGCTAGCTCAGCAGCTGACTAAAGACAGCAGTTTTATCTGATCCAGGAAAAGATGAAGAGCACCAGACAATGACTGGCACATTGAACAAAAGTGAAGAGGGGAAAGGGTCTGGTTACCTCTTAATATTGGTGTATAGGTGATGTCTAACATTCAATAGGCATGACAATGCATGAGATTTGGGAGGTACCAGCATTAAAAAGCTGACGCTATGTTAAAATAAATATTTTAAAAAATTAATTTTCTGTAACACTTTTCCAGTAAATGCAAATAAATAGTTAAAAAATATTAAAGGGAGTGAAATCATGACTAAAGTTGAGTCTGTGAAGAAGGGAGGGGGATGGTGGTGTTTTAAGATTTGGTTTAATTCTCAATACCTTACCCTGTTTTTCCCCTCTGTGTGTGTGTGTGTGTGCAACAAATTAGATGGTTGGGGTTTTTAATTGTGTTGAGTCTGTTTTATGATGCTTTTTTTTTTGCTGTTTTACAATGATAATTGTGGTTTGATATCTCCCTGTCCTTATCTCAACTTCTAAATCTCCCAATATATATTTTCTCTGTTAAAATAAATATTTTAAAAAATTAATTTTCTATAACACTTTTCCAGTAAATCCAAATGCATAATTAAAAATTGAGTAGAAAATTGAGTGAAAAAGAACAAATAGAGTTTGACTGCAGGGAAATGATTTTGTATTAAGTTTCCTCTTACTTTCCATAATTAAAGGATTATGCAAACTTTTCTTTGAAAACTTCTCATTTACACATAAACACAATACATCACATTACTAAATGAGGAACGAGAAGATCTCTCTAGTGCCAAACTGAAAAAATTTGCTTTGATTTTCAAAGTCACTTAAGAGATTCAGCTGCCTAATTAAAATTAATTAAAATAAGACATCCAACTGAACGTGTGGCTCTAGGAAACCCCACCACCTATTTGCCTTTTTTCCTAAACCCCATGAATTCCACTAGTTCAGAACATGACCTAGTTTGAGAGAATTTAATTCACTCTCTAGGCAATTCATGAGCATCAAATCTAAAAGGCTATGCCTACGCTTATAAACTAAAGCAAGCCACAACATATTTTTGAAGACAAGTATGTGGTAGTCCACAACTCTTAAACTGCTGGCATACTCTCCAGCAAGGTTCTGGTCCAGGCAAGCCAAAGTCTCCAAAACAATTCCCAGACACATTATGGAGAATGGTCTGGGCCCTGTTAGTAAAGGGCCCATTTGGTGGACTTCCTCTAGCCCAGTGGTCTAGTATTGTCCTGTTAAACTGTTGGCCTGCATGTACACCAGCAAGCCATGCTGCAGCCTTCTCTTCCTTCATACAGTTGAATTCTTATCTTAGCTTTTTTGGGGTGGGTAAGAAAGTTTAATGATAGAAGGTTTGTAAATTATGAATGTCATAAGTTAGCTTTATGGTATGCTAGCATGCTTCTGTTATGTTCTACTAGCTCTAGACTAAAGGTGGCTTCAGACGATCTCCCAGGCTCTCTGTAGCCAACACAAGCAGTGGAAGTGGAAGCAGGAGAGGTGTCAGGAACTGCAGGTGACATGCAGGAGTAGCTAACGCTCCCCAAGGATGATGAAGGGCTTAAACAGAAGGGATAGGATGCAATTAGCTATTTTGTTGTAGGTATGTGAAGTACTGCACATGGAACAAAAGGTCAGGAGAGTGTGGCATGTTAGACATGGATTAGAAAAACAATGAGGAGAAAGATGCAAAGGCCTGAAGGGTGCAATATGAGTTATCGCCTTGCCCATCACCTTGCAGTTGGTATATGGTCACTTTGTTTTAGAGGACAGCGAGATCAAATGTATGAAGACTGGCCATGCCATGCCATGTGGCTTCTGGCTAAACAGTATTCTTAGACCCATTTCTGCTCTCCAGATACATGTAGTGAAAGCCTCTTCAGAGAATAAAACAGGAATGGTAGTATAACCCTTTGGTGAAGGAAGAAGGCAAATATTGGTCCACAGAATGTCAGGAAGGCTGTGACAATGTCAAAAACTGTGCATGGAAAGGGGAAACACATATGAAAGGAAAAATGAAGACAAAGAATGAAAAAAAGAATGATGGGAGAGGGGAAATAAAGAGGCAGAAAAAGGAGTGAAAGGCAAATGCATACTTTCAGGTTAATCAGCTTTATTTATTCATGTGCATTTATTACATTATATTTCCTTGGTACGTGGCCCACATTCATATTTAGAGAGAAGGTAATGACAGAATTCTGTGCAGCAGAGATTTGTACATTACTTCATCCATTACTGGACATGTTACTGGTTTTCAGAGGTTTATCCATTTTTCAAAGAGAATGCCTCAGCAGCAGGAAACTCAGTGTTTAAAATTTAAACAAAAGGTTTTAGTGAATTTAAGACTGCACTCGTGAAACACTTTCTTGTTCCTCTCTGTATACAAGCTCAGTCTCCTCTGGCTGGATCAGGAACTGGAGATTTTCACAACGACATCAAAGGGACAATGAAAATATTAAAGGATATTTTCATGCTATTCAAGAATATTTTCATGCTTTTCTGAACCTGCTTGCAGTACTATTAGTGATCATTGTGCTGTCATTAGGGTTAAAAGACTTGACTGCAGTTCTTTCACAGAAGCGTTTTCTGGCTGGAGTTCAGGAGATTGGATTTCTATTCCAACTTCTCTGTGCAACCATTAGAAATGAGTTAATAACTCTGCAGCTTAGAATCAGTGGATATGAATCAATGGATACATTTAGAAAACATTGATATACATTTAGGACAAGTGTTTTAGATGGGCTGAATTGGATTGTCATAGGTAAATAATTATTTTTCAGAATACGCCGAATGGTTTTGGCAGGAAATAAACTACAGTCATAATACAAATAATGTCTACAGTCTGTCTTCCCTTAAAAAATTGTGTAGAATGTTACCCTTCAGTTCCTTAAAAGTAGTATGATTTATGATACAGAGGTCAATTATTCCAGAGGTAATCCACGTTTCAGATGAGTGAAGTTATCCAGCAGTTTCTTCAGTCCTTCAGAAGAGTAAGTTGACAGCACACTGCATGTAACAGCAATTTTCACCATTTAAAAGATTTTATAACAATAACTAAAGTTATCAGATGAATGCCGATATATTAATCAAATTAACTTAGCACTTTACGAGTTTAAAACTGAAGAAATTGGCAGTTCATACAGTGTATAACTTAAACCGTGGAAACTTTTGACACAATGAATTGTGAGTGCTAAAATTTTCCAGGCATTCATGGACAACTTCAAGATAGAAAAACCCATGGTTCTGTGAAGCAACCTGAGATGGGCTGTAGACCTTGCTTCTAAGTAGCTGTTCAGTCTCTTTGATATATGTCTGTGTGAAGCTGAGTCAGAATGAAGTACCTATTTTAAACAATAGGTTCATTTTTGTTTCCTACCATTTTCTTGGCTGCCCCGAAAAAGCCATAATGCCAAACAGATAAGAGCAGAATTTCCCTAAATTTAATGATTTTGAAAAATTATTCTTGTAGAATAATTGCTTCAGACAAGTAGCTAGGTATTGTCAAAATCATACCATTTCTTTCAGCAGCTAGAAGAGGAAGAGGAGGTGGGGATTAAGCCATTAATCTTCCATTTGAGAAGAGCTGAGGAAGCAACCAGGAAGATCATTTTAGAATGGAAACTGTAGTATATTAAAGAAACAGTCTTTCAAAAGCTATTAGTTGCCTTGCCCACATAGCAAGTCTAGCTCTCTGCTGCCGGTAAAGAGATGACATAGATAGTCAAAAAAAAAGGAAAAAATGTTCTGCAAGGAAGCTTTAGGAAAAAGGCATTTTGAATTCCTTGGTTTAAGCTTTCTAACTGCAAGTAAATTAATTTAGATGCTGCTGCTTCTTTGGTTTTTTGTTTGTTTATTTTTTTTAAAATAAATCAGTTCTGAGTCCCCTTACAAAAAAAAAATTAAAAAATAGTTACTTTTCATTTCAGTGTTTCCAAGAGGCAAAATTTAATAGAGATGTGATGTTACTAGAAATAGTACTGTGCACTATTCATTCTGAGAGATGCTTCTGATTTATAATTTTAGACCTTGTTGTCCAAACACGTTAGAATGATGAGAATTAGGTGAAGAAAACTTTACCAAGTTTCTGACTTTGAAGCATCTCCCACTCAGCAAACTTTATATAGCTCACTTTAATTCCAACTGAACCTGTTGGAATGGAGTTTACCAAGTGCTTACAGAAGACAGATCTGAGTAAAAAAAAACAAACTAAGAAAATAAAGAACTTGAATTCCCACTGTGTTTATATATTAGATCTATCCTGTCTGAGTTATTAGAACAAATATTTTTAGCAAAAATGTATTTATGTCAGAATGAAAACATACTATAGTAGATTTGTCAATTAGCATATTTTTGGATTTGAGTACATGTAGAGAAACAGTTTTGAAAAAATAAAGACATAAAATCTAAAATCAGTGTTTTCTAAACAAAATATTTCCTTTTTTCACAAAGTCTTTCTGTCACAGCAAAGTTTTTTGTTTTAGATAAAAGTAAAGAAAAACAGCTGAACAAAAATATCCTTTTACTACTTTGTTTTGAGAAATAAAGAAAATTTTTTTATTGTTCTCAAATGAAAATTTTCAAATTTTTCAAAAATTTAGTGTTTCCAAGAGGCTTGAAAAGTGAAGTCCATTAAAGGAGTTTCTTCAAGGATTTAGTATAAAATGAATGTACATCAAAAATGATTTTTTCAAAAAGCCTATTTGCTATAGAACAATAAATTAAGGAGTAGAAGAGAACTGAAGAATAGACAAATTTACTGATCTTATTAAATGGGAAAAAAAATATGAAAATCTAATTGGATTAAATTTTTGCCATTTTAAGTTGATCGATATTTTATTGGATCTAAACCAAGAGATTATCTCTGCCAAAAATAATGGTACATTAAGAATAATTATGCTTAGTAACTTTACAGATGAGTGAAAATTGCCAAATAAAATAATTTCTGGGAAATATTTACCTAGACCACATCCCATATATTTTATTACTGATTTATTTTTCTTTAAAGGAATCTACATTGGTTACTACCAGTAACTTATTTTTAACCAATGGTTAAATTACTAAAAGTATCTTCACATAAGGGATTTCATCAATGCCAAATTTAAAATATATTGCTGATTCAGATATATGTTATATCCATGTATGTCTTGATGCAACAAGGCATTATTTTCAAGAGTTGATGTCACTTGTTAGTTACTTTTTTTTCTTTATTTACTTGCTGTATTTTTAGTAGATTTAGGGAGAGAACATATAATTTTAAAAATACCCCAGTCTATTGGGAATGCTGGTAGATTACCAAACATCTATTGAAAATATATTCCTTATGCAGCATTTGAGGTTTTTCAGCTGTGTCATAAACACTGATTATCATTAAAGGAATCCTTAGGTAGATGTCCTGGACAATATATTATTCCCTGCACATGGAGAGAACCCTGATGCTGTATAGAATTTCAGGCATTAATATATTGATAATAATTATCTTCCATGAATACTAAATTAAAATGAATAATCTGAGTCCCCAGTTTCCATCCAGTTTGGTATGTGCTTTATTCAGCTAGGTATAGAAAAAGTCGAATCTGAAGAGGTTTCTTCCAAAAATTTGCTGTATATTTACACTCATGAGAAAGAAATTATAATTGCTGTTAGATATTTTCCTGGGAAATCATCAAATAACAATTTATATTTCTTTCATGATCAGCAATTGCTGTTCCATTTAGGTGAAAATTTTAATAAAAAAACCAGAAAGCTTCCAGTAAAAGTTGCTGTCACATTTACACTTTAATTTATTCTTTAAATTCTGTGTGATAACTCATCTGTTAAAGTATCACTATGTGCTAAACTGGGCCACAGGCAAAATGACTGTATTAGAATGCTAGCAGTTAGAATATTAGAAGAGCTGTTTATCTTTGAAATTTGTAATTGTCTGTTGACAATTATGGATAAAATGCTCAACCACTCCACAGTGGTCTCTAGCTGTGCTGGCAGGAGTTTCTTCATGTTTACCTCCAGCCTCAAATTCCCTGTCTCTACATGAAGGGTGAATGAATCCTTGTCTCTCACTTCTGAACCACACAGGTGAGCTCTTAAGACTTCATTTTGACTTTATTTCAAAATTCCGAATTTTGTGTGTATAATACAAGGGATATTCTTCAATATTGGTTTTTTTAGAAAGTTTTTTTCCCCTCCCCATTGAACCTTAAAGATATATTCTCTTCAATTTTCTCCTTTTTATTAATCTTGTGATTCCTCTAGGTGGCCTTGATGGGCTGCTTCTTCAGTTGTATCTGTGAAACAACTCAGTCTAACAAAAGTTTATCTCTCTATACAGACCACAGAGCATCAAACCTGTGAAACTACTATTCCTCCTAATGCGATCACTATTTTTGTTCTACTTGTGTGACCACCCCGCATTTAATAAATATTTCAAATATGCTTTTGTAAAAGAGAGATAGTAATAAAACAACAGAATTTATCATGCCCTCTTGCAGATCCCATGCTCTTATACCTGGACTCAGTGGCTCTTGTTCAGCCCTTCTGGCGGCAGATGTATTGGAGAAGGATATGGCAATTTTGAGGTACAAATCTTTCCAGGGATGGGTCACTGATGTGGTTGCCCACAAAACCTTACCATCTGTCAAAACTCTGAATCCTCTGGGTCTTTCTCTGGGGAAGAGTAGTGTTCTTCAAATTACTACTACCCACAAGAGAGCTCATCCAGAACAATGGATGTTGGTTGAGATTTCTTGACAAGTTATAATGGTGTTTTTCAAGACCTCAGCCAGTTGACTTTGTGCATTCACAGAATAATGGCTATTACTTAAAGCCATGCAGCATGTGAGTATGGGTAGTCTAAAGAGAAAATAATTTATGGAATTTCTTTTACTTGGTGTACATTCACAGACCAGCCTACGCCCCATCTGCACTAGTGTTTCATTAGTAAATGCAGTAATATTGGAAGCAAAAGATCTCTTACTGACAGCTGGTTTCATAAAACCATAAAACCAGCTGTCAGTAAAAGAAACATTTAGAAAACCTGATTTCATGGTTATCTTTTAGTTAATCACCTACCCATGAATTTCAGAAGTACTGCTTAAGCAGTATTTTGTCTTCCTGCATGTTTCAGACACAGAATTTTTTTGGTGCATATTCAACACAACTGCTTTAGGGCTGGAGATCCTTTAATAAAAATTATTAGATGTCACTTCCAGAAATTATTTTTTTCTTCCTGTACTAACGCTTTAGGTGTTTGCCACAAATTGCTCCTGCAATTTTTCTCAATGTGATATAGCAACAGCTTCAGTTTTAATTCTGGAATGAAAAAAAAATTAAGTGATTAATTGTGAAATAGTTTCAGGTGAAACACTGTTCTAGGCTAAAGATGAGCTTCATTGCAATATTTTTGTATAAAATATTTTTGCAGATGAGATACTCAGCAAAAGTAGGTGGATTCTAAATAATAGAATTGGTATTCTTGCTAATATTTTCATCTGGAAAAGCATTCTTTTACTAATGAGTAACATTAAATGGTATTGTTTTTCAGGAAACTAAAACACTAATGAAGTCTTTTGTACTGGTTTGTTAAGACCTGTCCTAGGTTCAGCTAGGATAGAGTTAATATTCTTTCTCATAGTTGGTGTAGTGTTGTGTTTGGCATTTAGAATGAGAGCAATGTTGATAACACACTGATGTTTTTAGTTGTTGCCAAGCAGACAAGGACTTTTCAGCTTTACATGTTGCCCTGCTAATGAGAAAGAGAGGGGCACCCTGGAAGCTGGGAGGGGACACAGTCGGGACAGGGGACCCAAACTAGCCAAACAGGGTATTCCATGGCAATGATGTCACGCTAAGCATAAAAGGGGCTGATGGAGAAGGGGCACGCAGCTCCAGGACACATGTTTTGGGGATGGTCTGGCTTCAGGACAGCTCTGAATTGTACGGCCTGAGTGGTGCAGTTTGGTGAGAAACTGCATTTTGTATCACCAGTTTCATATATTTTGCTATGAAGTCCTGTTATTATTGTTATATCTATCTTTCTGCTATTCCTGTAAACTATCCTTATCCCAACCTGTGAGGTTTTGGTACCTTGGTTTTGGGTTTTTTTTTTCCCCCTTTTCCTTCCCTCTCACCCTCTCTCAACTTCCCCCCACAACTTTTAAAGAACAAGCGGCTGCCTGATGCTTGGCTCTCAGCTGGGGCAAAATCATGACACCTGTAAGGAATTCTCAGTCCTTTTCATCAATCTCCTTCAGTATTCAAAATACATCTTGACATGTTCCTGGGCTCTAGGTGTGCCTGCCTGAGTGAGGGAATTGGAGGAGATGAATTCCAGAGGTCCTCTTTCAACATCAACCCTTCTGTGCTGCCATGATTCTGCAACTGGACCCAAAAACTTCAGCAGGAGAAAGTGACTTGATATTATGCCATGGAGTGCTCAGTCATATAAAATTATGACTGTCTCAGCTCTTAATAAGAACTCCCTTACCTCCATTGGCCAGCCCCTCACCCCATTTCTTCTTGGGCTTTTTTTTTTTGAATGAAGAGTTTATTTGTTATTCTATAGTCACAGACTAAATCTGCAAAGCAAGAAATCTTAAGCTTAAATAGTGGAGAAAAATCTGATTCTACGGTGGTTCTTCATAAATAAACCATTATGCTAATTTAGAAAAGATTTTTCCAGAGACCTATTTTTATATACTTGGATCTAGCAGTGACAGCATAGGGCATGCCACCAAACTGTTGTTCTTGAGGCATTTGCTAATCAGTTGTGCAGACTGTGGAGCAGCTATGAAACAGTAAAGAAAGAGTGATTTTCTTGTGTCATGAAGGCAGCCATAATGAAATGAACAATCAAAGGATACGGCTGTCCTTCACAGTGTACCCTGTGAAATAACTTTAAAACAAACAAAAAAATCACATACCTTTAAACAAACAAAAAAAAATATCTAGAGAACAGTTTCTCTGTCTCTTGGTTTTACAGTTAGTAACACTGAGGAAATGGAATGCACTAGTGTTTATGTGGACCAATTAGGAATGAAGGCAGTTCAATTTCTAAGCTACAGCATACCAGAACAGAAGTTCACACTTAGTTATGCTGGGCTTTGATGAACTGTGGAAGGGCTGAAACATGGTGGAAGGGTGACTGAGGAACAAATTGTTTTACAGTTGGCTGTTCAGTAACTTGCACAGAATAAGACATCAGACTAGGGGCTCCTATCCTTTTATATTCAGTAAGATTTCATAGAAGGGTAATAAAAGGTGACAATACTTTCCTTTGAGATCCGTGGCCAGTATGACCTAGTGTGATATTCATGGGATCAGCTTAAAACACCAACACCATTCTTGTTTTATCTCAGGTTTTGGGGAGTAGCTTCACCTTCATAGCTCTCTCCAGGATCTTGGACTTCACCAGAGCTGCAGCAGTTGAGTTGCAGTACTCTCCTGAGTCTGCACACATCAGCTCTGTAATTGCTCTCCCTGGCCTTGTCTTAGATCCTCTCTTGCACCCTCAGATTTCTGGGCATTAATGGCTTGATACAAACATTCCTTTAAGTGTTGGACACCCATATTACTATTTGCTTTTTCAGCACTAATATTCTGTTTTGTATTAGCATAGTTATTCTGTTTTATATTAACATGAAGCCAACTGGCTGCTGTTGGCTCTAAAGGAATTTTCATTTAATGATAATATTTCTATCCTGTTCTAGTTGGCCAGATTCAAACTTCCATTTCTTTTTTCCAGTGAATATTTTGAATACTTCAAAAATTAATTTGCATCGTGACCCAGACATAAGTAATTTTTAAAGAAGGAAATAAAAGCAAAACCTTGCAGATGAAAAAGTGGTATTGTTTTTCTTAACAGAAACACTATGAAAACTCTCACAGCTATCTAGATTTTTTTCCTCTCATTGCTAACAGAGAAACTCCAACCCCATGACAACAGTTAGACAGTAGCAATAACACTACCCTGAAAAATCAGACAGGTATTTCAGACCTATCTAGGCTCAACGAGAGCATGTAGGCCCCTATACCCAGTCACTGGCTACTCCACATGTACTTTAACTGCTAGCACAGGAGGACTACAACAAATAAGATGGAGAGTATGTAAGGCTTGTGGCAGCTCTTGTCATTAGCGATAAAAGTGTCTTTGATGAAGATTAAGTTCAGTGTTTATTGAGTTCAGATGTAGAGAATAACTATAGAAAACAGATTAAACACTTCCTGCCCACTCAAATGGAATGAAATACAAGTGTCAGGATGAGTGGTAAAAATATGTATGCTGTTTTGTATTTCTTTGACTAGCTGTAAAATGTGTGTTTCTGGACACCTGAGAAGAAGCCTGACTACTTTATGCTCTCCTCAAGTTAGGACTCTGTGAAAATAGAAGGGATTGTGCCAAGTGAGCACTTGACTATGTGTGGCTGAAAGATACTTCAAGAGACAAGGAAGAAACCTTTCATGTATCTACTTGTCCTGGTTCTGGCCAGGCCAGAGTCAACCTTCCCAGACAGTCATCACAGGTGAGCTGAGTTATCCTGGGCTGTTTTCCACACCACCTGACATAATTTCCCCATAAAAGGGGCTGGTCAGGGAGAGGCACTGGCTGGGTGCTTCCAGAGTAGTGTGGGTGTTGCTGGGGTGTTGAGTTGGTCCTTGTGCTATGCAGTGTTCTTTAATCATTGGGTTGGTAAGGTACTCTGTGTTATCACTGAGTGTGAGTGTAATTGGCTATTATTGTTCTACTTCCATGGTGATCTTGCCAGTGAACTCTTATCCCAAATTATGGAGGCTCTCTCTCCCTTGGATGTGAATGAGTGGTATGTGGTGCTCAGCCACTGGTTGGGGCTGAATCACCGCACTACTACAGAGTTGGGTATCCTTCAGTGTGGTAGAAGCAGAGAGCAGATGAAAAAACAGACCTCGGAGAAAAACAAATCAAACTTATGTATGTTTATATGTGTACTAATCAACTGAAAAAATCCAGGGCTTGATCTGAATGAAGCCCTGTCACGTGAACAGCCATGATGATTAACTGCCATTGAGCTCCCTGGTGTGATCTGATCTGTGCTATCTAACACACTCTCAAGCAACGTTCAAAGGATAGCATTGGTCCTAAGACTGATCATACCACGTGACAGATGAGACTTCCCTTTTGTGGGTGAGAAGAAAGCATAACCATTTGAATACATGTCATACTTTGCCATTTGCCAGTGGGAAGAGGAACATAGAAGGTGACGTAGTTAAGCAGTGACAGTCTAATGTTCTCAGCTACTGGAAAATGACTGGGCCCAAGATAAGCAATGTCAATTATTTGAGCATACAAGCTATAAACTTCTGTGCTTGTAAATTCAAAAATCTCCACCTGATCCAATTTCTGAAATTTCTTATTAAAAATTGAGTAGGTAAAGAAATTTAATAATGTAAAATTAGACCCTTTTGCATGCTTTTAAACTAGTATTTGGGATTATTGATGGAAATCTTAATTAGATGTTACAATTAGTTTGGAAAATTGCATAGTTTGAACTAGACCAATGTGTTATGGCCACTTGTCAGAGAGACTGAAATTGCTTCAGTATTTCCTCTGTTGTAGCTGACAGCAGTTTTGGCAGGCATTTGAGATGGGTGTTCTTTTCACAGATTTTAGATTCAGAAAACACAACTATCAACATCTAATCTAGCTTCCTGCAGCCTCACAACCTAAATAACATACATAGCATTTATTGCTTTTGTCAAGGCCTTGTATCCACCAGTAGGACTTCTGGCCCAGACCTGTGAGGCCTCTCTCCATGTGTACCCATGTGCTAGAGAGCCCATTTCATCACTGCTCAACCTGGGGCTGTTAGTCGGTGCCCCACTAACACTGTAGGAAGTGCAAATCTCCAGCCACAGCCATGCTCTCATTGATCCAAATCCTGACCAGCAGACTGAGGACCCAGCTTGATCTCAGCTGTGCCCTGTCACCACAGACTTGTTTGGCTACTTGGACTCTGCCAATCCTGGCTACCACATTTGAGTCTTCCTTGCTTGTTTCACCCGGGGGGCTGTGGGATGAGGCCCTTGCAGATGAGATCTGTGTCCTGCTATCCATGTTTTAATGCTTGCCAAAACAATTTTCACTAGATTGCTTGTAAATCACAGTATAGATTGCTTTTCTTTGCAGTTATTACAGCTTAAATCAGGAGCAACATTGTTGTCCTAAATCTGGGGGTTCATTTATCCAGTGTGCAATACGCTAGTATGCACACAGAGCAGAGGTATTTTATTGCATATTTGTGCAGATATGGGTGTCTGTCCCAAGACAGCAGACTGAAGTTCCAAAACAGTGGTTATATTAACATATTCATGGTTCTACTAAATGTGTAATATTTATCACAATATGATTTGTTAATAAGCCTTTATCTCCTAGGTAAATTATTGTGCACATCTAATATTTGGTCCGTGAGTCAGTGTTCAGGATCTCCCCTAGTTTCTTTCTTCTTTGGCAATCTTCAGCAGTTCTTCAAGGTTTGTTGGTCAGACTTACGATATTTCAGTTATGCTTCTATCTTTTTGAGTTACATACATTGTTTGGATAATCATTAACTTACACAGGGGTAGAGTTATGCAATAGAATCATAGAATCATAGAATGGCATGGGCTGGAAGGGACCCCAAGGATCATAGAGTTCCAAACCCCCTGTCACAGGCAGGGCCACCAACCTCAGGCCTGGATCTACACAAGGTTGCCCAGGGCCCCATCCAACCTGGCCTTGAACACCTCCAGGGACAGGGCATCCACCACCTCTCTGGGCAGCCTGCTCCAGCACCTCACCACTCTCTCTGTAAAGAACTTCTCCCTAATATGCAATTTAAACCTTCCTTCCTTTAGCTTTAATCCATTTCCCCTTGTCTTGCCATTGTCTACCCTTTTAAAAAGTTGAATCCCTTCCTGTTTGTATGCTCCCTTCAGGTACTGAAAGGCTGCAGTGAGGTCCCCCTGCATCTTTCCCTTCTCCAGGCTGAACAAGCCCATCTCCCTCTGTGTCTCCTCATAGGGGAGTTGCTCCAGCCCTCTAATCATCTTCATGGCTTTCCTCTGAACCTTCTCCAACAGTTCTACATCTTTCTTGTATTGGGGGCCCCAGATCTGGACACAGCACTCCAGATGGGGCCTTATGAGGGCAGAGTAGAGAGGGACAATCACCTCTCTGTCCCTGCTGGCCACCCCTCTTCTGATGGAGACAGAAGATAGACATCTTTAGAAGCAATAGTTTTGGTTTAAATAATGCTGCATTTAATTTTGTTGTAACAATATCAAAGAAGGTTATGTAATTTTTACTTCTGTAAAATCAGAATGTACTCTAAGTAAAGACCCAGATGTAAAAATTTTTATTACTTGTGTAACTTTCTCATCTAGCTACTATAGGGCTTATTCCCCCCTTGCTACTGATGACATGAAAAGCCAAAATATAAACTCATTCATCTTATTCACTAATAAGTAGGTATTCTTTATTGCAGCGGTGGATGCACAGAGGATCTCACCTCTTAATGTGCGCACTGTAAAGGGTCAGTTACATGATTTTATACAAGACATATATGCATATTCATAGGGTTTCCATGCAATGGTGGGGTTTTTCCATTATAAGAATCCATTATCACCCATTCCTGCACGCACGTTATGGCAGGCTGCAAAGATATTTGATGGTCATTTACTTCATTTACTTCTCTTCATGTAAATGTCCTTTCAGTGAGCTTTATGTTTTTTCTTGCTAACAAAGCCACAGAGATGATTCTGTAGATTTGAGGTGGTCTTCTGTTGTTCTTTCTCCCTCTTCCTCTTTGTCTCTGTTCTCAGAGAGTTGTTCCTCCTGAGGTATCACAATGCACACCATGTGCTATCATTGTAGTTCTTTAGGCAAAACTGCATACCCTTTACATAGTTCATTGCTGACCAACTAATATTTATCATGTTCACTGCTTCAATACAGACACCTCAAGGAGAGGATATGCACTGTATTTTATTAAGTAATCTTTAAAGATTTTCAGTTCTTTTATGCTGCACAGTGCAGAGAGAAATAGAAAAGGAGAAAAAATCGTAACATTGCATAAACTTTGAAAATTGAATCTTCAATTTTGAATCTTGCCTGCAGGTGGTATTTGCTGGTTAAGGAGTTGTGTGGCCAAGTTAAGAAACTGCTGTGGGAGGTGATAACACTACACAGTGTCAGGAAAGATGAAAAAGAGCTTGATAGGATGATATGATATGATATAATATTGAAGGGATGCAAAGTATTAATAAAAAGACCTTTGTGAAACCAACTGTAGCTAGAATGTAACAAGAGCCCTGAGCAAACACATCCTTGATTGATTGTTAACATATTAACAAGAAGGCTATGAATAATGTTGTTTAGTTTAGCAGAAGAAAGGCCTTGAGGTGTAAACTGTGTAAATAAGCAGAGCTTTAAGGAGGACAAATTGCAGATATGTAGAAGAGGAATTCAACTTTTTTTTATCCAGGTACTGGATATTCTATATCAACTAGGACATATCCTATATGCAATTCTTGTGTGTCATGTTACAGATGTATACTTGTCCTGGTTTCAGTCAGGATGGAGTTAACTTCATTTGTAGCAGCTGATGGAATGCTGTGTTTGGGAGTTAAAATGAAAGCAGTGCTGATAACACCCTGATGTTCTTAGTTGCAGTCAGACAGTCAAGGACTTTCTCAGCTTCTTTGTATTTCTCTATTCATGAGAAAGGGGGGGCGAAGCCAGGACAGGTGACCCAGATGGGCCAAAGAGAGTCTTCCATGCCAATGACGTCCTGCCCAGGATAACGGGGGGCGGAGGGGAGGAAGAAGAGGGGCGGTGGCGGGACGCGTGCTTCTTGGGGGGACGGTCGGGTTCCGGGACAGCTCTGGGTGGTCCGGCCTGAGTTGTGTGGTTCGGTGAGAAACTGCATTGGGGATCAATAGTTTCATATTCTTTTGCTCTAAAGTCCTGTTAGCATTGTTACATTTTATCTTTCTGTTATCTTAGTAAACTATCCTTATCCCAACCCACGGGCTTCTTAGTTTCTTGGTTTTGGAGTTATTTGTCCCTTCCTTTTCCCTTCCCTTGTTTCCCCCTTTTTCCCTCTTCCCCTGCTCTTTTACTTTAAGGAGCAGGCAGCTGCGTGGATCTCGGCCCACAGCCGGGGTGAAACCACGACAATACTCTACCTACTAATCCTAGAATTGTAAAATGCCTGATTTGAAAGATGAAAGTATGTACCTTGTT
Organism: Hypotaenidia okinawae; assembly: GCA_027925045.1. Taxonomy (NCBI): domain Eukaryota; kingdom Metazoa; phylum Chordata; class Aves; order Gruiformes; family Rallidae; genus Hypotaenidia; species Hypotaenidia okinawae. The sequence goes on along the minus strand of BSDF01000107.1, from coordinate 24,601 downwards.
CCTTCAAATACAGTAGGACAAATGAGTTCTCTCTAAAGCTCAATATGTCTCTTCAGCTGCCTCCTCCTCCACTCTGCTTGTTGTAATGAATGCGCCGTTAAAATCAATGGAGCATTAGCACAAGCCTGCAGTCAGATGAATTGGTCTGTTCCAAGCAAGGTTATTATTTTTTCTTTATCTTGAGTACCATTCATTATACAAGGTTTGAAAAGTCTTCATTTATTGATGAAAACTCTCTATGGGAAACGCAACTAGGCTGTTTTTCAGCTTTCAGGACCTCTGTCTTCGGCCTACTCTCTGTTGGAATGTAAAATACTCCTAGCAAGTGGGAAGGTTTGCTAATCCCCACCATCACCCTCAGTACACTTGTTAATTCTCAGGGCTCTTGTCTTCAATAATAGTCCAGGTTACACTTTGCTTATCAAGTTCTGCAGGAAAGTAATTCTCTTCCATCTTTCCAGGTCAAACAATACATGGATTCTCAACTGGCATTAAATTCAGTGGGGTTTATTCAGAATTGCATGTATGAGGCTGATATTTTTTGATTGCTCCTTCAGATACAACAGAAATTTCTCCATGAGCTGCCCCATACCATCTGTGTCTCCTGAAATTCCTGAAGGCCAAAACTATGTACACTGTGGGGTACCTTATTAGTGACTGATGCTTGCTAGACAAGCTAATAGCAAATTGTCCTCCGGGTAGACTAAGTGTATTAGAAAAGCATGTTCTTGTTGGTCCTGCAACAGAACATGAAAATGAAACTGGATGACCAGAAAATCATGGGCACAAATATTCCTGCACTGACAGTCTGATGCTCCATTTACATGCACCAGTGTACTACATTCTGTTAAGATGGGTGAGCCAAGGATTCACATAGAGAACTTGGTACGCTACTATTGTTATAAATACCATATTAAATAATAGATTATTCTGGTTTTAATTTAGGATATGATTTTTATTCTGAGGGAAATATAGTATCTATGAGAATATAAAGTATGTTAAAGCTTTTAGGACGGTGTGTGCCTTGATCTATGAAAATCATTATGGACTCTGAATGAAAAAAATGGATACTGGTTATGGATCTTGAGTTAAAACAATAGGTACTAGAAGAAACTGGTTGTGGTTATGAAAGATCAGCTGATGATGAAATGAGCACGCACAAGAATGGGGTTCACTTGCGGACACAGTGAGGAAGACTATTGACAACCACAAGACGACCCTGCTCAACATAACTACGCATGCACAGAGGACATTTACATATGATAATGATTTCCAGGAAATAACATAAATATGCTAATCATTATCCTCCCCTCTTTGTATTTAAAACAATCAGCAAAGTTAACCAATGATTTTTATAGAATAAGAATATAGATAAAGTGAAGCAATCAAAAGCCAATCATTGCAAAGGTCAAATTAAGAAGCGAGCATTCTATGCAATTTTAAACAATAACTTTGCTAAAAAATTGTATAAATATGTTGTGCTTTGTACCTGTGGGTGAATGCATCTTTGGAGGAGCTATCACCTGTGTTTCCCAGTGCTGGGAAAAAAAGAAGTGCCTGCTTATCTGCTTTGTGTAGATAAGTTCTTCGTGATTGCGACTGCTGAAACTATTACTGCACTTAGACAAACCCAAGACTGGCTGGTACCAGCAGGCCACCTTCTAAAAACTATTTTTTTCTGAACTATCGTGGTTTCACCCCGGCTGTGGGCTGAGATCCATGCAGCTGCCTGCTCCTTAAAGTAAAAGAGCAGGAGAAGAGGGAAAAAGGGGGGGAAACAAAGGAAGGGAAAAGGAAGGGGCAAATAACTCCAAAACCAAGAAACTAAGAAGCCCGTGGGTTGGGATAAGGATAGTTTACTAAGATAACAGAAAGATAAAATATAACAATGCTAACAGGACTTTAGAGCAAAAGAATATGAAACTATTGATACCCAATGCAGTTTCTCCCCGAACCACACAACTCAGGCCGGACCACCCAGAGCTGTCCCGGAACCCGACCATCCCCCCAAGAAGCACGCGTCCCGCCACCGCCCCTCTTCTTCCTCCCCTCAGCCCCTCGTTATCCTGGGCAGGACGTAATTGGCATGGAATACTCTCTTTGGCCCATCTGGGTCACCTGTCCTGGCTTTGCCCCCCCTTTCTCATGAATAGAGAAATACAAAGAAGCTGAGAAAGTCCTTGACTGTCTGACTGCAACTAAGAACATCAGGGTGTTATCAGCACTGCTTTCATTTTAACTCCCAAACACAGCATTCCATCAGCTGCTACAAATGAAGTTAACTCTATCCTGACTGAAACCAGGACATGAACTTAGCTCAAATTTTAATCAAGAAGTTTGTTGCCTCTTTTGCTGCAACACAGAAAAGTCTAAGCATGCATTTTTGATGGATAAATGCTTGAAATTAAATACTTGGGAAGAAAAAGGTTTTCCATCCTATATACCAGAAGAAATGTGTGAAGAGGGAAAAATTAAATGATGCACATTACCACTTCAGATAGAAAAGAGAATTTAAAATGAAAAAAATGGCAACAAAGTGACAACAGGATTTCCTTTCTTCAGTTTAAAATGTGAAATGCAATGCTAATGAGGAAAAACAGTTTAACAATTTAGATGGATTTTTTCTTTCACAGTTGAGTTATAACAAATACTGAAAAAGATTATATAAGTGAATAATTTCTACCCAAATTAGAACTTTAATATGTACATAATTTATCTTGCTGTTATTCACCTTTCTCCATTTATTTCACCTTGGTATTATCTATGAATTCTACTGTTGTCTGAAAAGCAGATTTATTAAGTGGTGTGCAGTGATAATTCCCACACACAGGGAAGACAATTCAGGCTGGAGTGCTTGATGGATTTCCAGAAAGCAAGCATACCCAAAGCTAAATCCTTCATTATATTTATACACTGATTTTAAAAGGTAATACACTCCCAGTTACAATGACTGGTTTGTAATATACATGTAATTATAATATTTGCTGTGATACTGTGGTGGTTTTGCATGGCAAGGTTCTGGTGGAGGTGGGATGGCTGCAGGCATGGTTTTTGCAAGAAGCTGGTAGAAGCTTCCCCTAGGCCTGGTAAATACCAGTAGACTCAATGAGAGACCCACCTCTGACCAAGGCAACCAATTGCCAATCAGCAATGGTGGTAGGAAAAAAATGAAGTAATGAAGTACACCCAAAGCCGTCACTTTCACTATATTTTTACACAAATATTACAATGCAGTATCATTAGCAATAGGGACCTGACCCATTCCACCCATTTGAATTCTATGAGAGCACTTCTGTCTTATTCCTAGTTCTCAGGGGACAGAAAAGTCACTCAAACTCATCAGTTTATCAGGTCTTTTGAATGACTTCAAGGACTTCTAACCTTACGAGCTCTTTTACTTTCATGTGATCAATTCAGCGATCATCTTATCTGAACAAGTTTCCAAAAACACTGAAGAACACATTGCTAGATGCATCTAAGAACACTATGACCTCTTTGTTGTGAGCATGCACAGTATCACTAACCTTATGTAATTCACCTGTCCAGAACCACCTGCGTGATTAACATTCCTTGGACCGTTGTCAAGATGAGATAAGACTATATAAGAAGTGCAGCAGCATTGTCCATTGCTATGGTCAGCTAGTTTCACCACTCATTCCCTTGGTTACATGTCAAACAAGATAATTACACATCAAACAAATTGAATTAGATAACTTTAGTTACTCTTACAGTATTCATTCTTAACTTCAACCCTTTAAAATTATTTGTTTTATTGTTTTTTATAGTATTAGCAATATTCTTAACCTAAACCAATTATTATTCAATTTTATTTAATTCTAATAATACTTAATTTCTTGATATTTAAATGAAGCTAGAAAAAGGTAAGGGGTTTCCTAGCAGCATAACCAGTGTCTGCAGCAGCATCCTTGGTTTCGTAAGACAAACATAAGAAACAATAACCTAATAATTCAGTAATTTCTTTGTAATGGCTCTGTGAGTACTTTAACAATCAGTCTCTATGAATACCTATTTTTCTGTGTCTTAATAATTGGTTTCTATTTAACTGTCCTTGATTATTTTATCAGAATACATGTAACAACTACACTGAAGATTCTTATTATCCTGAGTATGCTCACCATTGATTGTAAGATTGAATTATAATTCAAGGATCCTTTTTCTAGTCGTTTTTCTTCATTCTTCAATTTATATTTTGAGTACAATATTCTATGTGTTTCTTTTTCATTATATATGTTTCATCTTTTAATTTCATTCATTTTCATTTCATTCTTTTATCATTCCCCTCTAAACTTCTTCCAGTATTTCACAATGCAGCCTAATGAAGAACAAATAGTTAAGGCTGACTATTGGGTGTCTGTATCCTTTCCCACACACTGTTCTAAACCAAGACTTCATATACTCCAGTCTTCACTATCCAAAGTATATGAATACGTATAAGCACAGTTTTCATATATTCCAGTTGTCACTGTCCAAACATATATGAATATTTCCCTTATGTATACTCTTACCAAAACCTTTAGTGACTACTGGAGTAAAGGTCCAGAAAGATATAAAGACTTACTGGAGGTCCACAGTATATAAATAAAAACTTAATATTATAGATATATATAAAAACAATAACTGGAAAACTTCTCTTATGAAAGCTTAAATAGATTTCAGATTTCCCTGCTTGTTCTATGGATTTGTGATTTTTTTCCCCTGCTTATATTTATTTTCATTTTTAAGTGCAGTTCATAACTTTGTACTGGCTTTCTCATCACATATGGTCCATAAGAAAGAGAACTGAAGCAAATTTGGTTGAGCAGAAGAGAAGAAATCTATTTTGGGACAACTTCAGAGTTTTGCCCAGCACTGAGATTAAAATCAAAGCCTTACAATAGTTTTCTTTCCATATGGTTCATAGTCCATCTGTTTAGACTTTTGTAATTGAAAAAATATGTTTTCCATTTGTATCTCTCCATAAATTGTTCTGGGTAGGTTAAAGTAGGCGGCAGTTAAGACTGGTAAGTCTCCTAAAAGTTGCAAACTGTCCCTGGCCCCAAAGACATTTTTGTCCAGCAGAGCCTCAAAAAGACAGATTTGTTACTGAGGGATGTGTTGGACAGTCACAGTAACCATGGGGTAATGCTAGGGAGGCAGCCAACAGGACTAATTGTGTCTCCCATCTTGGACAGCAGCAGGAACAGCTGGTCTATCTCTTTATTTCTCCATCCCTTCTGCTCATTCCTGGAGCAACACATTTCATATGTACCAGTGCTACTAAAAATTTATGACGCCTTTGATTCTTTCCTCTATGGCAGGAGAATCTAGCTAGGGATTCCCTAAAAATAGTGGTCCCCTAAAAATATTTAGGGTCCCTAAAGATAGTGTCATTTTGGCTTGACTGAGTAATGTTGTTCAATAGAAGGGAAGTGTTTTCAAACAATTCTCACCTACCAGAAGGAAAAACTTGCTCCGAGGCAGTAGCATCATAAAAGTTAGCAAGACAAGTGAATCCTTCCTACATAAGAATAGTGTATTTCAAAACAAGTAACTTCAGCACGACTCCTTGCTTCAGTGTCTTGTGATTGATACAGGAACTGTCAGGGAATATGGCATGTGGAAGGCATGAATTCCAGCAAGTGCAAGTATAGAATGAGCTGCATTACACACACTACTGCTTAAATACCTTCCTCTAAAGGGAGGCTCTGCTCATTCCCTCAGTGATCACTCAATTCACTTGGGTCTCTAAATAGCACAAAGCTAAATACTTTTATTTTCCCAGACCAGTGTTCAACAGTCTCTTTCAAGTTTCTGTTCACTCCCAGATTCATGCATATTTTGCTGCTCCAGATTCTTGCTCAACACACAACCATGTTCTTTGTTTAACCCTTGTTAAACCCTTGGCACATTGCCAAGGCAGGTTGTCTTACCAAATATGTTTCCCTTCTCTACAAGGCAATACATTGAATCTTTGATACCTTCCTGCATTAGGCTCATAGCATTATCCAGTCCCGTGCAGTTAATAGGATGACTGCCTACAGATTAACTATGGTGATATTCTTCTTAGATTGGACTGAATGCACTCAAAATTTTAAGAGTACATATGTAATTATTATATAATGCAATTATTTTATTAAATTTATTATCCTAGTTCGAAGGCCAAAGTAATATATAGCATATTGAATATCTGTTTATCATTAATTATATTAGTTCAGGAAAACAGATGAATGAATTCAGGATTCTGGTAGTTTATGTATTATATAAATCTTAATTACAGTGACTTATGTAATATTTGTTTCGTAAGTAGTACTTGTTCTATGTCTTGAATGATCTGGATGGACAGAATTCAGGTCCTGGACTCAGCATGTCTCTGCAGCATGTACATAATAGATCTATCATGTATGTTTTATGTATGATGAATATGTATTCTGCATAGATGTTGTATTTTCTTTGTACATGTTCAAAGGACTTGTCTGGATCTGACAGTATGTTTCCTCTGCTGCCCCCACCTTTGCTTGACTTTTTCCCATGAATCTGTATTAGTTGATAATCACCAGTGATGGTCATGACATCAGCTTTCACCTCACAGTGATTTCGGGAAGACAGATAACAACACAATAGCCAAGGGCTATCTATGCTAATGTGCCCACCTGGACAGAGCACTGTTAGCGTCCATTGGCACTTGTGGGTAGCATGTAACTATGACTATGAGCCAATCATCTTACTCCATAAATAGTGAGCAGCCCAAGAGCTCTTTGAGCTTTCCTGAAACAACAGCAGGCTGCATGTCAGGATCTCCACTTGAAAGGGACACCTCTCAAGATTACTCCTCGAGGTCAAGGTCAGACCCACAATATACACAAAGCATATTGGAGATAAAGGCGTTTTCCAGTCATTGATACAGTATCTTGATGAGAACAGATTATTGGATTGACGTACGGAAATCGACTCTATAACTCTAAAGTTATAAAGTAGGTATGTTTATTGTGCGCAGATGCACGGGGGATCTCTCCTCCACAAGCGTGCATCCCGAGGCAGCAGACCAACCTTACATTTATACAATAAAACAATGAATATTCAATCAACGCCTATACATATTAAGTACCTGAACCCGCCTACTCTCGCTTCTCATGATAATTACCTTATCAGTCCTTGGTGCTTGCGCAGATCCTTGTAAGGGTCACAGACAGGGGTCTCTGGGAGGAAGGCTGTATGTCTTCCTTGTGATGTACTTTCACCTCTCACCTGGAATGCAAGGATCTTGCAAGCCTGCAGTGCCTCTATCAGTCTGTGCTAATTGATGTCCTTGTGAGGGGCCCATGGACGTATTTCAGCACCCTGTTTTTCTTTGACAAAGAGATATGCAACGCGCCTCGGCTCTGCTCGCCCGAGGGAGCAGCTGTGGGTTGATACCATTCTGTCCTCGAGTTCTTGCCTTTTACCTTTTCCTCGAGTTAGCATGAAGTTATCACAAGTAAGCCCTCTGCTATGAGAGAAAAACAGATTTTCCCCCCTCCACAGACCATTCCACACGACCATCTAGCTAAATTTCAAGCTCTATGCTATACCTGCTCCTATGCCTGCACATCAGGATTGCTTATATTTACATACTTCAGTGTGCCATTGAAAGAATTTATTTTGATAAAAAACTTCATGATATCTGAAACAGTTTTTTCCCATCATATGCAGTGGACCTAGCTGGCCAGAGAGGATTTACACTAGTTCATTTAAAACAAGAATGCATTAAGACTGACAAAGTGTTATATCTTTAAGAAAGTTGGAATTTTTTTTTTAATATATATATATAGAGAGAGAACTGTCCTGTGTGAATTCAAAGGCAAGTCAGTTAAGAGCATTTCTTTCTTGGTATTGGACTGACTTCATGAGTCATTGATTCTAGCTACCACAGATAAAACTGGAATGAGATGTGGTGATCTGAGCAAAATCAAAATTAATTTGCCTTCAGTAATATAGGACACAAGCTTAACTGCTCACAGGTTGCTGCATATAGGGCAACTGGGAGGCAGAATTCATATGATTAGAAAAGTCACAGAATGAGTATTTGATTCTTTTTAACTGTAAATTTAATTAACTTTCTGTAAACAACCATGTTTTCACCCACTGTAAATCAACCAATTTTTCAATGTGCTTTTATTGACAGATATTTACTAAATTATAGTGTTGCCAACTTCTGCAACTTTGCCATGTGTTTTGTAGCTTCTCCTGTTTTTTCTTAAAGCCTCAGTTCCTGAAGATACAAGATTGCTGAACAATCTTAGCTTTCATTATGAAAAATGTGAGCACTTATATTTCATAGCTGTAAAAAAAAAGCCTGAAAATGGGAAGCTTAGGGCTAATAAACCATTCAGCATAACAAAATAGAAAGATCTAAAATATATTATTTTTTAAAACCTCATAATTTTTAAACAACTCGTTATTTCAAGTTGTGGTGGAGTGGGAGGAAAAAGGAAATGTGACTCAGATTTGAATGCAAGATGTTTATAATACTGAAAATATAGGCACAGTTATAAGTACAGTTTCACGCTCAACTTTTTTCCCTGGTGCTTTTGATACACTGCTGAATTTAAAAATTCACCATTTTTAAACTAACCACCAACAGTGAAGCAGTCTTGGTAAAAGCATGGTGAATTCTTGATCATAGAATTTTAACTAGTAAAGAATCTCTTTCTAAAATACATCTAATAGCTTAAACAGAATTTAAGAGCTTTCTGCATCAGTTGTGAAGCAGATCTTTGCACTGCACTTTGGTCACAATGATGCCAGGCAATGCTACAGGCTTGGGGCAGAGTGGCTGAAGAGCTTCCTGGAGGAAAAGGACCTGGAGGGTGTTAGTGAGCCAGCAGTGTGCTCAGGTGGCCAAGAAAGCCAACAGCATCCTGGCCTGTATCAGGAATAGTGTAACTAGCAGGAGAAGGGAAGTGATTGTTCCATTATACTCAGCTCTGGTGAGGCAACACCTCGCGCGCTGTGTCCAGTTTTGGGTCCCTCACTACAAGAAGGACACTGAGATGCTGGAGCATGTCCAGAGAAGGGCAATGAAGCTGTTGAAGGGTTTGCAGCACAAGTCCTGTGAGGAGTGGCTGAGGGAACTGGAGCTTTTTAATCTTAAAAAAGGAGGCTGAGGGGAGACCTTATCACTCTCCACAACTGTCCTGGTTTCAGTCAGGATAGAGTTAACTTCATTTGTAGCAGCTGATGGAATGCTGTGTTTGGGAGTTAAAATGAAAGCAGTGCTGATAACACTCTGATGTTCTTAGTTGCAGTCAGACAGTCAAGGACTTTCTCAGCTTCTTCGTATTTCTCTATTCATGAGAAAGGAGGGGCGAAGCCAGGACAGGTGACCCAGATGGGCCAAAGAGAGTATTCCATGCCAATGACGTCCTGCCCAGGATAACGGGGGGCTGAGGGGAGGAAGAAGAGGGGCGGTGGCGGGACACGTGCTTCTTGGGGGGACGGTCGGGTTCCGGGACAGCTCTGGGTGGTCCGGCCTGAGTTGTGTGGTTCGGTGAGAAACTGCATTGGGGATCAAGAGTTTCATATTCTTTTGCTCTAAAGTCCTGTTAGCATTATTTTATTTTTCTGTTCTCTTAGTAAACTATCCTTATCCCAACCCACGGGCCTCTTAGTTTCTTGGTTTTGGAGTTATTTGCCCCTTCCTTTTCCCTTCCCTTGTTTCCCCCTTTTTCCCTCTTCCCCTGCTCTTTTACTTTAAGAAGCAGGCAGCTGCGTGGATCTCGGCCCACAGCTGGGGTGAAACCACAACACCTGTTCACAACACTCCTGGTCCCTAGTGCTCTCAGGGGCTCCTCTTGTATGGAGAGGGTTATTCCTGGTGCACTTAGCTCTGTCCCCAATGAGTCACTGCTCCATGCAGTCAGGGGGAGGAGCAATGGTGGCTGCTGGGTGCCTCGATGGCTCTCTCCTTTTTATCTTTTTTATTTTTTATTATTTGCCCTCTCAGATCTATGCCCAGCTGTTGTCACTTTGAGAAAGGGTCCCTCGACGGAGTATCCCGCTCCAGAGCCTTCTCCTCAGCAACTTATTTAGTATACTAAATGTGTATATATATATATATATATATACACACACACTAGTGGATGAATATGATTAAACTATAGCAATACAGTCAATGTATACATTGCTTATGTAAATGAAAAACTCACAGAGATAATATCCTTGCTTGTTTGTTCCTGAGAAGGCTTATGATTGATCCACTGAATATTAAGAGCAGTGGGAAAAGAGTATCATGTAGTGTCTGGCCAGCATTTTTGTCAGAATCTGTCATTGGATGGGAAGCAATACTTGATGTTTTCACAGCTAAACCCAGAGTATCTTAGTTCTACATCTTAGTTCTATTTTAGCTATGTTAAAACAAATTTAATTATAAATATATGTGTATGTGTAGAGAACACAAATCCAGAAATTGAAATCTGAAAACTGTGGTGGAGGTGGGAGAGAAATTCATGCCCATGCTGTATGTTTTATGGTGATAGTCATAAAGGCATTTGCATATTTTTCAGGCAGATACATGTTGCCAGACAATCCCAAAAGAATGTGCTAATCTCTTAGGAATTTTGTTTTTCCATATGAGACATCTTGTGTACTCAAACATTGCTATTCTATGAGTGCAAAAAAATCAAGCTGTTTGCAGGTCTTTCTTGCTTGGTGGCCCCTGTCTCCTGCATGCATATGTAGTTGCCTACTCACAGCTGTGACTTTATTCACTCCTGTCTGGTTGGTGCCCAAACTGTAAAGAAAGGACTAGTTGCAGTTCAGAGTGGGATGCTTGTTGTATTTGCACTCTGATATCTGGAGGGGGCATCAATTCCATCAAGTTTCTCAGGGATTACTCCCATTTATCAATCCAATGAACTGTTATTATTGGTTTCTGTTTTGTCTCTGTATACCAGCAGTACAGTAGAATCTAAAAAGACTATAGCTATGTTTAGGTAACATAGGAAATAGAGAATTTTTATACTAATAATAACTCTGTGTCGAGAAATGGAAGGGGGTTGAAAGATAACATAACAATGGTTGCCTGAGGCATTTCAGATGATTGACTGAAAAAGTGGGGGAATTGGAGCTGGAATGATTTTACTGTTGTTCATTAAGTATAATACTGTAAGGCACAAAGGCTAAAATTGAATATTTTAATAATTTAACCTTTTTTCATTCTTTATTATCCATGCTATTGTAGCAATTGACAGCCACCTGCCATAGGCCAGGGAGCTGCTAGAAGGCACTTTCAAAAAGAAACAGAAGGTGACTCCTGCTCTATGAGAATGCAAGGAATATAGAAGTTTTGGCTTTGTCCTTTCAGAAACTACATTTCCATGCAGAAAATATTTGTTGTCTCAGCAGAAGACAGAATATAACACTGTATATAGCATGTATATAATGTGTATGTAATACATGTATACAACATGTATATAATGCCCAGCTGAAGTGCATCTACACCAATGGATGCAGCATAGGCAATAAACAGGAGGAATTAGCAAGTTCTTGTAAGGCAAGGAGACTATGATGTGATTGCCATCATGGAAACGTGGTGGGACAATTCACATGACTGGAATACTGCAATGGCTGGTTATAAACTCTTCACGTGTGACAGATGGGGTAGGAGAGGAGGTGGGGTAGCCCTCTATGTCAGAGAATGCTTTGACAATGTTAGAAATGCAAAAGGGTCCTAAAAAAAGGACTCGAGGTAGACACGTTAGTGAAGCAGTAATTTACTATACGTTCTTGCAAGAGCGGGTGACCTCACAAAGTAGGCACACCTCTGGTCGGAGTTCGTGGCACTTTTATACAAAATTCTGTCCAAAATCATTAGGCTATCTCCTATACCTATACATATTCATGACCTGTCCCGCTTCGTATTCAAATGAGTCCCAAGAAGTCATTTCCATAAACTCCTCCCAGTTGCGCCTGCGCACTGTCTTGTGGTGGTGGTCGTCAGGGGGTCTCAGTGATGAAGGCTCGAAGTCTTCCTCAGGTTGAACTTTTCACCTTCTTTCCCTGGCACATGCGTAAGTTGTGATTGTTCCAGATGTGCACAGTCATCATTGGGATGCTTCCTCCTTATCAGTCCTGGGTTTACTTATTTAAAATACAAAGTTATCTTCTACAACACCAAACTGTTGCATATCCCTCTTGTCTGTGCCCTTTGAACATGCAGATGTCCTGGCAATTGAGTAGTGGGGCAGAGGCCTAGGGTTGGAGGAAGTTAAAGCTCCATACAGGGTTAATTTTGAAATCTGGCAGCCTCAGTGTCGCCAAAGTTACAGGCATTGTCCCAGAGAGATGGTATCAAGACCCCACAGCTTTACCTGTTTGCCTTGATATGGTAATTTTGTGCCCAGTATCAGCTGGCCTGTTTGCTGAGCCGAATTTCCTTAGGTTCCAACCCATGACCTCAGTCACTTTTTAACTCCTTCCAGGATCATCTTTATCTTTTAGCAGAGCTATGTATTTGAATTGAACCCTTATTTGAGAGAGATTTTGCAATAATTCTTTTAACACAACTAACAGCAAAAACTATATTAACAATATCCCATCTTATTTGATGTACTATCCTAAATTCCTTACAAAGTATTTCTGATAAGGCAGTCTTAATTCCCAAGTCAGAAAAATATACAATACAAAATATACAATACAAAATTTCAATGTGCAAAAGCAACAATTCAGCATTTTCCACAACAACCTGGAGCTTGATTATGGTGATGACAGGGTTGAGTATCTGTGGGTAAGAATCAGAGGAGCATGAAATCAGCCAGATATCATGGTGGGAGTCCACTATAGACCACCTGGCCAGGAGAAGGCAACCGATGAGTTGTTTTTTAAACTACTGGGAGAAGTCTTACGATCACTAGCCCTTGTCCTTACTGGTGACTTCAACTTACTGGATGTTTCCTGGAAGTACAATACAGCGGAAAGGAAAGCAGTCTAGCGGGTTCCTGGTGGGTGTAGAAGACAATTTCCTGACTCGACTATGGTGAGTGAACCAACCAGGGAAGGTGCCCTGCTGGACTTGTTGTTTGTAAACAGAGAAGGCCTTGTGGGGGATGTGAAGGCTGGAAGACACCTGGGGCATAGTGATCATGAGTTGATAGAGTTCTCAGTAGCAGGAGAAGTAAGGAAGGGGGACAGCAGAACAGCCACCTTGGACCTCCATAGGGGCCGACTTTGGACTATTCAGAAAGCTGTTTGATAAGGTTCCATGGCAGGCAGCCCTTGAGGGCAAAGGAGCCCAAGAAGGTGGATGCTCTTCAAGAAGGAAAACCTGGCTGCACAAGAACATGATATCCCTGTGTGCCAGAAGAGGAGTCGGTGAGGAAGGAAGCCAGCTTGGCTGAGTAGAGAGATCTGGGAAGATACTAGGAAAAAGAGGGAAATCTGTGAGCTTTGGAAGAAGGGTCAGGCATCTTGGGATGACTATAGGGATGAAGTAAGATCATGTAGAGACAAAATCAGAAGGGCTAAGGTCCAACTGGAACTCAGACTGGCCAGTTCTCTAAAAGATAATAAAAAATCTTTCTTTTGATACATCATCAGTAAAAGGAGATTCAAGGAGAATCTCCAGCCCTTATTGGATGCAGGGCAGAACATTAGTGACAAAGGATGAGGACAAGGCTGAGATACTCAACTCCTTCTTTACCTCAGTCTTTAATAGTAAAGTAGGATGTTCCACGGGTATTCAGCCTCATGAGCTGGCTCACAGGGAGGGAGAGGAGAACAAAGCTCCCATGATAATTGTGTGTGGTGGTTTGGCCCTGGCTAGAGGCCAAATGCCCACAAAGCTGCTTGCTCACTCCCCTTTTCAGCCAAAAAAGGGAGAAAATATATATTGTGAGGCTTAGGACTCAAGATAAGGACAGAAAGGGATCACACTCCAATTAGTGTCATCTGCAAACTTACTGAGGGAATATTCAATCCCTTCATCAAGGTCATTGATAAAGATGTTGAACAAAATTGGACCCAGGACTGAGGACTGAGGTCTGAGGACTGAGGTCTGGGGGACACTCTTCAGAGGTAGGGAGGCTCTTCAGAAGGATCTGAGCAGACTGATGGATGGGCTGAGAACAATGGGATGAAGTTTAACAAGGCAAAGTGTAGAGTGCTGCACATGGGACATAACAACCCCATGCAGTACTACAGGCTTATGGGAGACTGCCTAGACAGCAGTCAGGCAGAGAAGGACCCGGGGGTGTTGGTTGACTGCAGGCTGAATATGAGTCAACAGTGTGCCCAGGTGGCCAGGAAGGCCAATGGCATCCTGGCTTATATCAAATAGTGTGGCCAGTAGGTCTAGGGAGGTGATTGTGTCCCTGTACTTGGCATTGATGAGGCCGCACCTTGAGTACTGTGTCCAGTTCTGGGCTCCTCACCAGAAGAATGACCTTGAGGCCCTTGAACAAGTCCAGAGAAGGGCAACCAGGCTGGTGAAGGGGCTGGAGGGCAAATGATATGAGGAGCAGCTGAGGGAGCTGGGGATGTTTAGCCTGGAGAAGAGGATGCTGAGGGGAGACCTTATCATCACCTACAACTACCTGAAGGGAGGCTGTAGAAAGGTGGGTGATGGTCTCTTCAGCCAAGTACCAGGAGATAGGATAAAGAGAAATGCTAAGAAGTTGCACCAAGGCAGGTTCAGATTAGATTTTAGAAAAAAATTTTCACTGAAAATGTTGTTGGGGCCTGGAACAGTCTGCCCAGGGAGGTGGTTGAGTCACCATCCCTAGGTGTGTTTAAAAAAAGGGTAGACGAGGTACTTAGGGATATGGTTTAGCATAGGACAGGAATGGTTGGACTCAATGATCTTAATGGTCTTTTCCAACCTAGTGATTCTGTGTATAACTAAAGCACACGGTGTCTAACTGATTTAGGTAATATCTTAGGGAAAGTCTCTGCCAGAAAACAACCTACTAGTCTCCTGAAACTATGCCAGTATCACAGCCTAAAGAGCATGGGAAATCTTAAGGCAATTTCCTCCCTAAAGCAGGAAAGTCACTGAATTTCACACCATGGGAAACACGGAAAACACTAAAGCATAAAGGTCTAGAATTTATCAGAAGTACTATGTTGTAATGTTAATAATACAGGTGGCATGGCATGACAGCTATGCTCGCAGCTTTTCTTTAAGAAATTTCTTTAAATAGCACCACCAACAAATAGCATATTTCACAGAGATGAATAAGCTAAGTCTGAAATAAATCTGAAATTATTGTATCTCAGCAAAAGGAATGCTTTAAATTATGTACTATAAAACCACATTCTTTTGTAAGGAAGTTTCTAAGAACTTTCCATAGCTTAGGAAACACGCTGTTCAGAAAATCAGCGAACTTTTAATTAAGCATTCCTACTTACTTTTAATGTAATTAAGCTAAAATCCAATAAACACTTATGCTTTAATCATATTATTACTTAAATATATATTTTATTCATAGATAACCAGTATATTTTTTGGAAATTAATATAACAAATATTAATACTATATCAATATATAAATATTTAACATCACATCAATAAAAAAGAATTTCCTTCCAGAATACAGTGAATGAAGAAGAAATGTTGCATTTCTCCATATCAGGACTTATTTTAATACTGAAAATAGATATACTGAAGATAAATTTGGTGAATAATGCTCTGAAATAGCTGAAATGTCTGTGAACATAATAAAGGAATAGAAATACCAAGAAAAATATCTTCTTGTTCACAATAGAAAACACTACTTGCTGTGGAATAATACAGTGTGCTTTCATCTGGAACACTAAATGCATAAACAATAAAGGAAAACTCTTCTCCAATGTAAATTCTTTGAAACACTACCTCTGACACAAGCATGAGATTAAGATCCCAGATGCATGTTGTAATAAACTTCTCTAAAACTTCCGCTTTTGAGGGATAAGATGAATTTGGAGTTCATTATGTATGGAATGAAAATTCAGAGAAGGTTGATAGAAACTTTTGTGATAACAAATACAAAACTTATACTTCACCACAGCAGAGGTTTCAGAACTCTAGAGTTTTATGCAGTTTTGTCTAAAGATGGTGTGGAGAAGGGCAAAGTTATAACCTGCACTTCCTCGAAGGTAATTTCATCTGAGCCAGAAATGCATGAGAAACAGCTATATCATTATTCATCCTCACTCCGGGAGAGTAGTCCTAATGAGGAGGCATTCTTCTGTGGATTCCTTGTTACTGCTGATCCACAGTGCTACAGAAAATGCATTCATGTGAAATGAATAAAAACTAATTACAAATCTGTTTTTTGGGACCAAACCTGGCACTCAGTATTGCTGTGTCCTTTTTCTGGGAGCAATGTGGCTACACATATTACAAAACTTGCAAAATCAGGCACGCTTGTGTTTTTTAGGACCTAGACCAGATATAAAAAATGGATGGGCCAGAGCCTCATGCCAAGAAGTCTTACAAAAATGAGCCCCAAATCTGGTCCTGGTGGTCTCACTGATTTCAAATGTGGTTGTGATGACTTCTCGAGAAATGAGACAGCCTGTTGATTGTTTGTTTGACAAGAGTATCTCAGGCTTCTTGCCAGGAACTTGATGCAGCAGCAATCAAGGGTTATAGCCAGACTAAAGCAGCCATTTGCGGATGTTTAGTTACTACACTAGAGACTGAAACCTGATGATTTTGGGAAGCTCCAAAGACTGAAAATGGAACTGTAAGAAAAAAAAAACCTGTCTTGGTGAACTATTCTCATACTTTTCTTAGGAAGAAACAGGAAAGTTGAAGCAGTTTTCCTAACTTGGAAGGGTCAGACAGAAAACTAAGTCTTCGTAGAAACCCTTCTTTCCAGAGACAGTCTGATTATTTGTTAGGTGCCCCAGTCTTCTTTACCAAGAGTAGTACAGAGAGGGTCAGGGAATGGGGAGTGGGGTTCTGGTGGTTCCTCACAAGCTGCTTTTCCTTCCCCAGATCTTAACACTTCTACTTCCCCCCACCCCTTGCCTCTTTGCACACTTGACTTTAATCATAAATTCACTCCCTTCTTACCCCACATCATGGCGCAGGGAGGGGCAAAGAATGGGGAATTGGGGGTTTTCAGTCCATTCTGCCGGAGTTGTCTTCTGTCTTAACTGGGGGGAGCATTCCACACACACACCTGTGAGAAACTATGGACTAAAATATTGTTTATTAAAATTTATGTTAAGCTCAACATAAAGGCTAAGCAACAAAAGATATGAAATTGCTTATGCAGACAGCTACCAGATATTGCTTGCGTAAGATAAGATAACCGCAATTGCCTAACTATAGCTACCAGACACTGCTTGCCTAAAATAAGGTAACCACAATTGCTTACACAAACTAAATCAGATACCGCTTGTGCAAGATAACCATCAGATGTCCAGGAACCGACAGAAACAGGACAGACAACCCCATATAAGGACATATGAGTGAGGGGTCAACCATGGAATAAAGGAGGAAGACTTCTTACTTCGGCCTCAAAGACCACCAAGAGGCAGAAAACGACCCCCTAGCAACAACTGAAGCATGCGCAGAGTATCTCCACTACTTCATTAAACACGGAAGTAAAAGATGTATAAAAAGGAACTGTTTAAACTGCTCAGCACGGCAGTTGGCGGAACATAGACTCCCCTGCCGTCCAGCGCTGTATTTGCTCATATTCTACTTGCTATAATTAATAAAATTTTAATTGGATTATGATCCATTGTGGTCTCAATTTATAACAATTCCTGGTGCCGTGACTCGGATAAGGAACGGTGGGCTTCTGTCCTCCGGGGAGGCGCCCCGCGGCAATCCGCGGCCCCGCGACAGACAGCCTACCTCAACCTTACCGACGAACCTAAATTCTAGAATAGTGAGCAAATAAGGAACCGGTAAAATCCCATAAAAATTCTGTGCACGGGAGTCCGGACGAAGACGCAGGACGCGTAAGTATATTGCGACATTTGTTCGCGGGTTTGCCGTTCGGGCGGGATTGGGTTTCCTGGATTATAACGCACGAGAGGTTCGATATACTGAACCAAGCGAGTGTGGACCCTTTAGTACTGCGTTTCCCACCTCCCGCGAGGGACTGGGCCAGGAACAAGGGGAGCGAGTGAGTGTGTGTGTGTGGATAATCCAGAAGATGGGGGCGAAGGGCAGCAAGCCTTCGACTCCCATGGGAAGGGTACCCACTGTACCTAAGAATACCCCTCTGGCATATATCTTAGACAATTGGAGATATTTCCCTGGAGCCCTAGGGAAAGATAAGCAGAAAATGATAGAATATTGTACTAAGATATGGGGAGGGAAGAAGATTTCTAAAAATATCTTCTGGCCTGTCTATGGGTCAGAAGAAGATTGGGTAAGACACCAATTAAACCTCTGGGTTAATAATAAAAAAACCACTTAACCCGGAGAAGAGTCAGTATGCGGAAGTGTGGCTAGAAAAACCAGGAGCTAGCCTTTAAAAAAAAAAAAAAAAAAAAAAAAGCCTCTTTCTCAAGAAGTAGACTATGCTTCCTGCTGGAAAGAGGGCTCAATTGATTAAGAGACCTACATCGTTGTGGTTATGCTTTGTGCATGCAATAAGTTTTTGTGCCCGGTACCGTGTATTGGATGAGTGGTTTGAGTGAGAGTTGTGAGTGAACAGGACGCGGTCTGACTGCAGAGTGAGTGCTGAGTCTCCACGAGGAGAGTGGCTGGAGATGGACACAGTGAATGGCAGGTTTAAACTGTTTGTGTGAATGAAAGGAGTTTTAAACGAGTTAAGATAGATGGTGGAGTGAAAGATCTTTGGAAGATTTATTAAGAGAGGCTCAGAAAGTGTTTGTGAAAAGAGAGGAAGAAAAACAGAAGCGAAAAGCAAAAATGGTGATGTCTGCTGTGGATCAGGTAGTAAAGAAAAGAACAGAGCCAGTCTCACCAAGAGATAGAGGTGAAAGCTGGACAAGAAGAAATGTGAGAGGTGGAAGAAATATGAATGGGAGGAAGGACTGGTTTGATTGGGATGGCATTTCTGGTTTGGGACAGTTTAAGTGGAAGGTGTGTGGAGATTTGAAAACTGAATCGGTGGTGTATGAAAGAAGGACTGTTTGAGAGCTTTAGAGTCTCTGGGTCAGGAGCAGGAACGGCTCTTTACCCGTTTTGTGAACAGTGTGGTTTGTGTATGATGTTGTCCTTTGAGTTTTGTAACTTGAACTGTGTAACTACGATGTGACCTCCTGAGAGTGAATAGGGGAAATTTGGATATTCAAGCATGGTCCTCTCAGGATGTTTTGCTCCTGTGAATACTGTACGTAAAGTGCGTAATTACAGGATGGCCGCCCCTAAGGCAGCCAGTATCTATAATAATGTCTCTTCGCTGGTCGAAGGGATAGATAAATTATACGATCTTCTTGAGATGCACTAATCTCGTCCCTCACCCCAGGGACAGGATTGGGTGAAAAACTGCTGTTTTCACTGAATTAACTGGGCTGGCTGAATCAGTGTAAAAAGGCTGTGTGTATTCAAGCCAGGTATGAGTGTTAGAGGCAGGCTGCTGCTCTGGGAGATCCGATTCTCCTTAAACCACTGATTAGGTGTCTCCCTGAAGCCTTGAAAAGGCTAAAGAAAAAGATTCTGTGAGCAACTGATCATAACACTCGCTACCCCAACCAGCAGGAACAGCCTGTTTTAACATGGGGAGAACTATTACAAAAAAAAAAAAAAAAAAAAAAAAATTGTTATTTATGGCACAAAGGTGGGATGCTTAGAAAAAGGTTTAAATTCGCAGGTCTAGATTTGCCAGGCTCGGTTTTTGTTTTGGTTTAGTTTTTTTTAAGTATCCCCACCCCCTCGGCAAACCGGTCCTCAGCGCAATGGTCTGTGGAGAAAGGATACCTGCCCAGCGCTAAGTGGGCAATTCACAGATTATTCGCACACTGGTAAACTCGGTGGAGCAGCCAATTAGCAAGTTTATGGAATTTTCTGATACCACCAAAACACAGGAGGGGGAAGTCGTCTGTGCCTGTGAGTCCTTGCTCAGACATGAGGAAGGACCTGATGGATTTAAACTAGAAAACGTGGGGGGAAATTTCAGGCTGACCCACTCCCTTAGAATGGCCTGACCAGCATCCTAACCCACATGTTATGTGAACCGCTGATCCCAGGCGCAGACCTGTAAATTTCACAATTGATAGGGGAGCTCAAATAGGTGTTATCAGCTAAAAGATTAGGACTGACCCCTACCCAAGAAAAAATAAATGTAATAAGAGTAACTGGAGTCCCTAAAACCAGACCAATTAGTACTGTGTGTTTGGTCTCCAGGTGAAAACTCAGTATCTAAGATAAAGGTTGTCATTGGTCCATACTGAAATGATATATTAGGATTTGATGTTCTAGCAAAGTCTGGAAACTACCTAATGGAAGAGTGTGGAGCTTTGGAGCCCCGCTGTGACGTGCGGAAAATAGACTCTATAACTGGGAAGTTATAAAGTAGGACTGCTCCAGTAAGAAAAAGAAAAGGGACAGCTGAGAAGAAGTTGGGTGGAGACCTCACAGGATAAGTCTGAAATATGAACTGTACCTGGAAGAAGTTGAAGAAATACTGAAACCTGAAGCACAGGCTGGGAGTTTTGATTTTCTGGTTTTAGTTTTGTCTGTCTGTTTGTCTGTTTGTTTCAATAGGAGTGATTGTTTGTAACTCAAGTTGTAATAATAAGAGCTACATCATGGCTGTAGTTGTAAAAAATCTAGTATATGGAATATATACAGCCTCGAGCCTTTGAACAGCATGTCGATGGTTCTCTGATTATCAATCACACTGAACCAGACAATGTGATCTATATAATGATATAAGGTTTTGCTTGTATGCTTAAGTTTTCTCATGTGATTACCTGTTTGCCTTTACCACGTACCCCTACTCAAGGGACCCCTATAACAGCTCTCCCTGTAGACATGGGTAAAAATTTAGATTGGCTCTGGAACCAGAATAAGTCAATAATCTGGGGAGATTTTTGAATGAAAGTGGCCATTTAATAATACATTAAATCAAACCTCCATTTAGAGCCTAAATTGTTCCTATTTTCCCTTTGTTGGGACAATAAGACTTTGGGGTGCAGAGGCAAACAACTCTGATCCAGACACCCATGGGCAGATACACGAAATGGGAATAAGCCATACTGGGGAAAGCACTTGGTCCTGGGGTATGTGGAACCAGCAAACACACGGTGGTGTTTTGAATTTCCTTTAACACCCAGTAATTCATGTACATGGCTCATGTAATGCAAGGGCCACCTGTCAATTGTTTATGGTCTCAAGCCTGTGAGGAGGGGAGAAATGACAGGAGGAATTGCGACCCCTGGTAGCCTCGACACAGGGTGTCAACACAGCCTTATGTGAAAACTCCTGTGGAATTGCACAAACATTATAAATTGTACCACAAGCGAGAACCTAGAAAACAATTGTGGTTAATTCCTTCATTGTAGCATTTAGTCAATGCTGCCTGCTTGTGTCAAAATTACAGAAATGAGAGGGAATAGTAGCAGAAACTGTAAAGATTTAGAATATACTAAGAAATCTTCCTGTCAGATCCCTCAATCCATGGGCGATTGTGATTATGATGATATAACTATTTGTGTTCCACATCAGTTAACTTGAAAATGCTCAGATGGGACTATTACAGATAAGTTACTTGGGGAATGAAAGAATCATGAAGATTACCTAACAACTGGTCTGCCCAGACATGTGCATTATGTTTTACAGTTGTTAAATGGGACAGAAGGGACAATTTATATCGATTCAAGAAGTAAAGGACTCCTTGCACAAACTCCACCACTGGAATTTGCAGTCCATACTATCCAACCTGGAGAATGGGTTCTGATTAGGTCATGGAAGGAATCCAAGCTGCAGCCTGAATGGGAAGGCCCTTTCCAGGTTCTACTGACAACAGATATCTGAAAGCTAGCCCATGTTCCTGTCCAAACGTGGAACGGTTGGGACATCGACCTATGGTCCTGGTTGCCAGGAGCCCCATGGATAAAACGCCTTTTATTCTATATACTGTGTGGATTAGCAGTTCTGATGTTTTTGCCTTGTGTGATACCATGCCTGATTCAGTTGATTCAAACCGTAGTGAACTGCATGCAAATAATCACTGTGAACTCACCCAATGGTATTAAACATATCAGACTGATAAAGCCAACCAAACATGTAGCTGTTAGATGTACACTGAAAAACCTTTGAATGATTGAACAATTGAACTTTTATTATGAAACATAACTGAACAAGAAACTATTAACAGGAATTAGAAAACAACTATTTACAGTCAAAACAACAAAACCAACTAGTAAGGAATATAGAAATAATTGCAAGAAGAGAAACCCCAAACAAAGCATAAAGTAATATTGTAGAACGCTTTTTGTAAGATTCCATCTTCAGTTCTTGATATTGGTTATCAACATTTTGCCTAAAAGTAAACAACAAGGAAAGAAAAGGCTTTAATCCTGGCCATAATTGACCATACAGGTTAAATGCTTTCAAATAATACCCACCTTGATGGTCGCTGCGGAGGGAAAATCCGCACTCTCGCACTTTCCTCTCTGGCAAGTGGCGTTACAATCTAATGGTGAAAAACATTGCACCACTATAACTACCAGGCCATATTTATAGGCCATAAATGGTACCATTAACGCACTCACCGATACGGTGGCAAGCTCAGGGAACGGGTCCGGGATCTCACACGCTGAGATCTCACCCTCACCTGCGGACGCCATCTTTCTCCCCCACACGATTTGCGCATGGTTTTGTTGTTGTTTTGTCCTTATATTGTATGCGCATGTGCAGTTTCTTTCTACAGAAAGCACTGGAAAGTTCTAGAAAGTGGCGCACGCGAAATCCCTATAGCGCAGCCATAATAGTGACGCAAGATAAATATGAAATTACTTTTAAGAACCATTTGTTATTCATGTAATATCCATTTTTTTAGCGTTAAATATTGTTTGTAATAATTGTGTATTTTGACTTTTTGTAATGGAAAGGCACTCAGAAACCTAGGGCAGAGATAGGAAGATTTTTTTAATGATCCTACAATAGTAAAAGTAGTTAGAATTGAGGATTTTAGACAGACATTTGAAGTAGAAATAGGATATAGAGACACGAATGCCTGGGTGGAATGGATAAAATATACTGTGAAAAGTTTAAATAAGAGTGATTACTATGCATGTGCCTCAGGTCGACCTAAACCACAAGTTGTACCTTTTCCCCTAGGATGGTCCAATGATCACACAGGAATGGAGTGCATCATTGCACTATACCAGGACAAAACAGCCTGGGAAATGCTACCTGTAAAACACGTTCACTTCTGTTCCCAGCCCTGCTGAACAAGGACATTCAAACACCCCCTGTTGTCGCAGGTGTAGTTGGAAACCACACGGCTTGTCTCTCACGACAGGGCGGAGTGGCTACACAATTTTTAGGGGAGTTCTCAGAATGCAAGAGAACATTGAATGTGGGAACTATTCTTCATTACAGGTTCCCAGAGCTGACTTGTGGTGGTATTGTGGAGGAAGAGTTCTGAAGAATATTCTTCCATCCAACTGGAAAGGCACTTGTGCTATTGTACAATTGGCCATCCCATTCACCCTGGCATTCTGAGAAGATAAGGTTTCTAAAGAAAAAGAGATCAGGGCCAAAAGAAGCATATTGGGAACTTTCTTTGATGATAGAATATATATTGACTCAATTGGAGTTCCTCGAGGAGTTCCTGATGAATTTAAAGATAGAAATCAGATTGCTGCAGGTTTTGAATCATTTTTTTTGGTGGGTCACAGTAAATAAAAATGTAGATTAGATTAATTATATCTATTATAATCAACAAAGATCTATTAATGAGGATGAAAATTGTTGTGAATGCGTTATGCCACGTGAAAACTATGCCTATTGTAATTGAGAGATATTACTTTGTGAATTATGATAAATGTTGGGATTGTGGAAAAAAAAAAAGTTTGCTTGCAATGTTGAGAATGAAAGTAGCGTTTAATAAACAATAATAGGATAAAAAGAAAAAGGGGGGATTGTGAGAAACTATGGACTAAAATATTGTTTATTAAAATTTATGTTAAGCTCAACATAAAGGCTAAGCAACAAAAGATATGAAATTGCTTATGCAGACAGCTACCAGATATTGCTTGCGTAAGATAAGATAACCGCAATTGCCTAACTATAGCTACCAGACACTGCTTGCCTAAAATAAGGTAACCACAATTGCTTACACAAACTAAATCAGATACCGCTTGTGCAAGATAACCATCAGATGTCCAGGAACCGACAGAAACAGGACAGACAACCCCATATAAGGACATATGAGTGAGGGGTCAACCATGGAATAAAGGAGGAAGACTTCTTACTTCGGCCTCAAAGACCACCAAGAGGCAGAAAACGACCCCCTAGCAACAACTGAAGCATGCGCAGAGTATCTCCACTACTTCATTAAACACGGAAGTAAAAGATGTATAAAAAGGAACTGTTTAAACTGCTCAGCACGGCAGTTGGCGGAACATAGACTCCCCTGCCGTCCAGCGCTGTATTTGCTCATATTCTACTTGCTATAATTAATAAAATTTTAATTGGATTATGATCC
>BSDF01000106.1:0-66372 GCA_027925045.1 Hypotaenidia okinawae | reverse complement strand
GGGAGGTTATGGTTAGGATGGGGTAGGGTTAAAGGGGTGGAGGGGCATTCGTGGGTACTTGGAGGGCACGTGGGGATGTTTTAGGGGCGTGCTGGGGGTGGATATCATCAAACCCCAGAGTTTGTCAAGGTCTGTTTGAAGGGAAGCTCCATCTTTTGAATGGTCCACGTGTGCTTGCCAGTGGCTCTCCAACTTGGGGTGCCTCTAAGGAAATGACAGCAATGGGTGTTAAAGACCCTGGGACTCTATAGCTGGATGTTCAGCATGTTTAAAGGTGGGTGGAGGTAGAGGCTGAAAATGACATTAGGCATCGTCAGGACCATAGCCATGGCTAGGAATGCCCTGAGCTCCAAGCGTAGCGGTGCTTCTTGCAGTACCTGGGGAGGCTTCAGGCCAGGAACATCTTTCATCCCTCAAAGCTTTTTTTAGAGATCTACTGCTGTTCGTTTAGCAGTTTGAAAGTGTGTGCTGGTGGAGCCCAAGAGTGACATGAGGCATTGTTAGGATCGTTCCCTTTCTAAGGAAAGCCTTGAGGCCCAAGGTTACTGGGGCTGCTAGTGAGCTACCTAGGCAGGTTTCAGAACAAGCAGCTCTTCCACTTCTCAAAGTTTCTTGTGAGCTATTGCTGAACGTTTAGCACTTTTGAAGGTGGATGCTGGTAAAGCTGGAAAAAGGCGTCAGACAAGTTTTGGACCATTCTGTTGTCTATGAAAGCCATGAGCCCAGGTGTTACTGGGTCTTCTAGTGGGCTACCGGGGGAATTTTCAGGCAAAGAAGATTGTTAGGTCCTCACACATTCCTTTGGGGTGTCGCAATTTGCTGTAGCTGTGCTGCCTAGGTGGCTTTTGCAAAGCAGCAGTCACAGTTTGTTGTGAGTTCCCACCAGTAAACAAGAGCCAATTCAAGGCCAAAGGCACTTTTGACCAATCACAGAAGGAACACAGCGCCTCTGGGAATCACATGTTCGAGGAAAAAACCTCCTGGCTGGCGCACTTTGCCACTGGAACGCAGAGTGGGAAGATGTGACCAGCTGCAGCGATAGCCAAGGCCAGGCCCTGAAGGAGAGGGGGGGAAGGAATGTGGAAAGAAAGTCTCCCCTGCAGCTCGTGGAGAAGACCATGGTGAAGCAGGTTGTCCCCTCACAGCCCATGGATACGGACAGGGAGCAGAGACATCTACGCCCTGTGAAGAGATTGGTCCACGCCTCAGCAGGTTTGCCAGGGGACTTGTGACTTTTGCCAGGGGACTTGTGACTTTTGCCAGGGGACTTGTGAATTTGCGGACGAGCCCGGGGGCTCAAATGTCGAAACCATGTGGAAAGAAGTCCTGCTGAGAGGCCAATTGATGATTAAAGTCAAGGGTGCGAAGAGGCGAGGGGTGGGGGGAAGTAGAAGTGTTAAGATCTGGGGAAGGAAAGCAACTGGTACCACCAGAACCTCACTGCCCATTCCCTGCCCCTCCTGGTGCTGCGACAGGAGGGAAGAAGGGAGTAAAATCGTGATGAAGTTTGGGTTTGCTAAGCAGGGGAGGGGTGGGGGAAGGCGCTTTAAGACCTGGCCGCTTCTTACTCTGATCTCGTTCCGGTTCACTGGGTGTATCAGTCGTAGTTGTAATAAATCACTTTTCTTTCCTTCATTCTGTGCCGAGTCTGTTTTGCCCATTGCACTAATTGGAGAGTGATCCCTCTGGCCTTAGCTCAGGGCCTGAGCCCCCGAAAACATATCTTCTCCCCTTTTCGGCTGAAGGGGGAGTGAGCGAGCGGCTTGGTGGGCATTTGGCTTCTAGCCAGGGCCAAACCCACCACAATCTCCTTTAAGCAGTTCAAATAAAGGACCCAAGTCCACATTAGAAATCCCTAACAGCGGTCGGACCCAACTGATTGTTCCCAACAATTTCTGTACATCATGCAAATTTTTTATGTTTGTCTGTATCTGTAAAGGTTGAGGAACTATAGTCTGGGCTCTGATGTGCCAACCTAAATACTTCCATGGGGGTATCTTTTGAACCTTTTCTGGCGCCATACAGAGGCCTGCTGAGTTAACAGCAGTTGTGACAAGGGCTACAGCTTCCTCCATGACTTCGTGATGTTGTGCGGCCACTAGGATGTCATCCATGTAATGGTGCAATAAGACACCGGACATTGCAGTCCTAACAGGACTGAGTACTTTAGCTACATACCACTGACAGATTGTAGGACTGTTCTTCATTCCTTGTGGCAGCACAACCCACTGGTATCTTTGCAATGGAGCTTGCATGTTGACGCTTGGGACTGAAAAAGCAAATTTTAGGAGCATCATTTGGGTGCAGTGGGATATTAAAAAAGCAATCCTCGAGGTCAATAACAGTCAAATACCAATTTTGAGGAATCATAGTGGGGGATGGGAGTCCTGGCTGGAGGGCTCCCATATCTTCCATAGCGTCATTAATTTTCCTGAGGTCGTGGAGCAAGCGCCACTTGCCAGTTTGTTTCTTAATAACAAAAACAGGTGAATCCCAAGGACTAGTGGAAGGAACAATATGCCCTTTTGTTAACTGTTCCATAACTAGCTCCTGGAGGGCGCGAAGCTTTTCCAGTGGTAGGGGCCATTGATCTACCCAAATAGGGGTATCAGTTTTCCATGTCAGTTTTAGGGTATCGCGCACTTCAATGGCCCCATCTAAAAATGGGTCCGAATGGACATTCCCCACTGTGATGGCACATCACGCCCCCATGGAATCATAGGAATGGGTAACACAAAGGGTTTAACAGAGGCTATATGCCCCTCCGGACCTCGAACTTGGATGAATTCCAAGCTTTGGTGGCTGCTACCAGTCCCCCCAATTCCAGCCAATGCTTGGGAAACGTTAGCCAGAGGCCGTTGCGGAGGCCACTTAGCCTGAGAGATTACTGTAACATCCGCTCCAGTATCAGTAATTCCATTTAGTACCACCCGCTGCCCCCCCGGATAAGGGTACATTGGCACACAGGTCGCTTTTGAGAAATAGATTGCACCCATAGAATTTGTGGGTTTCCCGTAGATCCAAAACCTCCCCTCCTTGGATGGGGTTGAATAGGGACAGGGGAGTTTGTCCCTGCTGGAATCAATAGTAATTGCGCTATACGGCTACCTTTAAGTATTGTGCAGGGAGGAAATGGGGTCCATGCCGTAATTTTGATTTCATCAGCACTGTCAGAGTCAACAACCCCTGGTAATACAAAAAGCCCTGGCAATGTTGTAGATGATCTTCCTAACAATAGCGCTTGTGTTCTAGGGGTAGGGACCCCGAAATATTTGTTGACAATAAGTGAACCGAGGGATGGAGTAACGTTACCGTGTGGGAGGTTGTCAGGTCCAATCCAGCGCTGCCAGCTGTTGCTGGGCAAAGACTTGAGGTACTGCTGCTTCCCTCTGCTGGGGTCGAAATGTCAGCTGCGGTACTTGTGTCTGTGCGCGTCGCTGCCCCGCGCTCCGCAGTCGGTTTCCCTGTATCAGTTGACCCTGGGAATCATCCTTAGACCGGCATTGTTTAATATAATGACGTCCTTGTCGGCATCTAGGGCAAACACCCGGGGATGGAGACTTACCCCCTCCATTTGTAGCCAGGCAGTTCTTTTTCAAATGACCCGGCTTACCACAACCACAACAATTTCCCCCACCTGGTGGATTTTTCATGGCCCCAAAGGCAGCAGCCATGGCCTGGAATTTATGATCTACAGTACCAATCCTATTACAAGCTTCCACCATTTCAATCAATGTGGGTTCTGGATTAGGAAGAGATTTCAACAGTTTTCTACAATCAGCATTAGCATTTTCAACAGCCAGTTTCAACAACAATATTTCCCGAGCCTCCGTGTTATCTGTTTGTCGTTCCAAAGCCTGTTTCAGTCTATCGACAAACCGCATGTACGGCTCTCGTGGCTCTTGATTAATATTAGTAAAGGCTTCCTGTGGTTTCTGTGAATCAGGAATTTTATGAAAAGCCTTTTTTGCCTCTTCACAGATTGCCTCTAGAGCTTCACGAGGGCAGTCTCGAGCTTGAGATGCCGGATTTGAGTGCTGACCAGTACCAGGAAGGTGCTCTATGGTCAGTGCAGCTAATGCAGCGTCATTATGACCCGCATATGTAAGAAGGAGTGCTTGAAGTCCCCTTCTCCAGTGTGACTCCCATAGTGAGTATTGAGTAGGAGTTAATCACAGCTGCGCTAGAGACTTTGAATCACGAGGAGTCATAATATATGTATCAAATATGGAAGACAACAGGCTCACAAAACAGGGTGAGGAAAGCCCATGCTCAGTGACAGTACGACGCAGTTCCTTAATCACCACAAAAGACAGAGCTTCCCATTGCACCCCCCGGCCCTGGTAAATCACCGGAGCCACTATTGTTTTAGCCATATCCAGCTCCCCCTCTTTCAAGGCTTGTCGTTTTATGTTAGCCCACACATCGCGTGGGTCGGGAGGGTGTAAGTCCGGTTCCTTGTCCGGGTGGACCGAGCCCGGGTCGAAAGGATCCTCCTCCGTGGGGTAACCAGCGGCGGATGCGGTTAAAGGTCCGGAATAGGGCGGCCCAGAGGGTGGCACTAAAGGTCCAGGACCCTGCGGCTTAGAGGGTGGCAGGATAGGTGCCGTAGGCGCTGTCACCTCTCCCTCCTTTTTGGCTTCTATTCCCCTTTCCTGGGCTTTTAGAGTCCCAAAAATACCTCTCCACCACGGGAGCATACGCTGGGCCTCAACATGTCCCGTTGTTGCCGCATCCCATAACTTCGTCCCCGCATCATCCCAGAGTTCCCATGTAAAAATACTAGATGCAGTTCCAGTGGGTATTTTCACTTGTACCCATTTAAGCATTGCCTTGAGATCATGCCCAGAGATCTCTTTCCCATGCTTTTTAAGAAGACCTCTCATAAGGTCATATACGTCTCTCTCGGGGGAAGACAGTTGATTCCCCATATTACCCACAGCTCACCTCTCTTCCAGAGGGATGATTCCTGGCCAGGCTTCCCACTTCCTTTCAGTGGCTCATTCAATGTTCTGTGGGAGGCGCAGCATGCCGCACAGCTCGGCGCGGTTCAAAGTCCTCACACGGGGCACCAATTTGCCGCGACGGAGACGGGACGCAGCTCGATGCCAGCAACAGTCGATTTCTTGTATACTGTTAGCTGTGCCTGCTGTGTGCATTGGTGTAGAGGCACTTCAGCTTCCATGCACACCCCTTTATTCCTTCAAGGCGTTCCATGGAAGTTGCTCTGTTGCCTCCTATTACGCCAGGAGCCTCTGCCTTGGCTCTGTCAGACTTTGCCTGTGCTGCAGGGCCCTTTCTAAACCTCCCCTTTCTGGCTGACATACCTGTACAAGTCCTTCTGGTTATTCTTGCCATTCCTTGCCAAGTTTAGATACAGCCATGGGATTTGGTCACAGGCCTTGTATATAGACAATACATACCGACCTGGGGGCAGATCCCAGGAAGTGGAACTATTGTGTTCATGACATCCAGAAATCAACTCTGGGGATCTGTGAAGTTCAGCAGATCAGGTGGATGTTACCATTGAAATAATGGGAGTGAAAGAGATTTCGCTGCCTCAGGGATTTCTCATCTGTGCACATGAAATTGTGCAGTGCATATCTGACAGACACAAGTTTTAAATAACACCCCAAGGAATGCAGAGGAGATTATAGACTTTTATTTCAGTAGAGATGAAGATGACATCTGGATAGTTTATCAGCAACATTACAAGTGTCACCCACTGGTTATCAGCATTAATTCAATACAAAGGCATGCTGGATTTGGTGCCTAGCAGCACCAGGACCATGATGAAGACAGATGCTGGGCTGAGGGCACATTTCATTAGCTAAGCTAGCTACATTACTGAGGGAGTTCCTATTTCTGTTTGCTCTGACTCACCAATGGTCTCACACTGTTGTTACCCACCCACTCTTTGGCTCGTTGCTTTTAGCCAATGCTGCGTTCCTTTGTAATCCCCCAGGACACACATATCTCTGGCTTCTCAGGCACTGGAATCCAGCCTCTCCATAGGCCTGGTGGGAGCAATCACAAAACAATGGGGAAAGAGAATTTCCTGTGAGAAAATTGTGAGCAGACAGTGCTTTGTGGATGATAACTTTTTGCACAAAGGCTACTTCTAACCATTCTCTGCAGGAAACACAGTGGTGAATTCTAGCTAGAACCTTCCACTTCCTTTCCTGCTGCTTTCAATCCAGTTACTTCTCTACCTGCCTGCCCATCAGTCTGCATTTAGACATTGGTTAGATCTTGGATCTAGCCCAGTCCACACTGTGTTAGGCCAAAGATCCATTAATAATCCTGCCTCCTGCAGTGTACACTGGCACATCTTATGCAACAATGGGTCCTACACTAGGGGCATGTGGTACAGCCATCCTTGCCTTGACATCTCCTGCCTGTTGCTGGCACCTGACATTTTTACCATAGAGAGAAACCTTCTGCCACTGCAGGTGCTATTCCAGGAGCAGAAAAAGTCAGTGTGGACACATGAAAAACTAAGACAAAGTTGTAGAATTTTTGAAACTCTTACCTTGACCCTTGAATCTATTCTCAGTAACATCATTTTGGGTACTTAGCAGGGGAGCAGCTTGTAGGACTTTTTCTTTCAACGAGTAAACACACCCAAAGGAAAACAGCCCAGGCAGAAAAACCCTGCTTTGTACCACAGAGCTGTGCTCTCCTGTAGCACTGCTGTGGGCTTCCAGCAAGCCTTTTCACCCCCATGTCAGGAAAGCAGATAAGGGTGATGGAGGATGTCTTGCCTGAAGCATGTTTCTCAGCTTTGCTCTATTGCCCTTTAAAAGCTGAAGCAGACTCTCTGAAGCCATAGAAATAGTAGTTGACCAGAGACCTTCAAAAAGGTGGGTGATGCCTTTGCCTTTGGCTGGATTTTCCCAACTCTGTTGGATGGGAACAAGAAGAATTGCTCTGTAAAACAGGGGATGAAAACAAACCCCAAAAACCTATCTACCACCACTGGCACCAAGCTTCTTCCATGAATACAAATGAAACTGATGGAAACTCAAACCAATGGGCAGGGATGATAAACCATGCAAGTAGTGCACTACAAAAGGGCACACAGTAACCCAGTTATCACTGCACATACTTTGGTAGGGAAGATGGCACTGTGCTGACAGATGAAGGCAGGATTCCTTCTGGAATTTTCCTCTTGGCAGTTGTAGACTGCGAAGTATTCCCAGAAAGTCCTTCTTGTTATTCAACTTTGGTTTGAACCTTGGGCAGGGTAGTGTAGCTTTGATTTCTCTCAGGAAATGCTGATAACCCTCATTCTATTGCTGAGCTTTAGTTCTTGCTTTTCCTGTTACAGATGCCAGCTTTAGCAGTGCCTTTCTCTGAGGGGAGCTTTTCAATCTCTTTTTAGCCTTAAGATTCAGTAACTTATTTCTGCCAACAAGTTTTTCAGGAATGGGGATCAATAGATTTTTTCCAGATTCCCAAAGAAGTGAGTAGAAATCAGCTGGAGAGTAAGTCTGAGTGATGAAAACACTGCAGAGCTCCAACTCTACATGCTCACTCATTTTTACCCCATGCCAGCCCTCACACTTGCCTAGTTCCTTCCCTCACAGTCTCCTATCAAACCAATTTCAATCCACAGCTACAGACTCCTCACAACTCCAGGATGGCATCCCTGACACAGTCTCAGACCCTTCTAGTCAGATGAGAAAAATGTTCTCCTCATTTACGTTTGGTTTATACTCCTGACCAGAGTGGTGTTAGCCTAGAATATTCCACAGTACAGCAACACAGGATCCAGCCCTGGGGCAAGTCCCCTGATGCCACCAGCGGGGTCTGCACCTCTGTGCTCTCTGTGAGGAGAAGCTGGGGCTGCCCTGGGCCAGAGGCTGTTGGTTCCAAGTGGTTCCAGCAGAGCCACCATAGGGCACAGCTGAGCCCCTCAGCCATGGGTGGGCACCTCAGGGGATGTGCCGCTGAAGGAGGGCAGGAAGCTGCCTGGTGATGAGGGAAAAAGAGAGTTGGGGTCAAGGAGAAGGTGGTTTGGGTTTTTTGCATTTGTTTTTCACCACCTCACTCTATTTCAGTTGGCAACAACGGAAATTGACCCCAAGCTGCACCT
Source organism: Hypotaenidia okinawae (assembly GCA_027925045.1). Taxonomy (NCBI): domain Eukaryota; kingdom Metazoa; phylum Chordata; class Aves; order Gruiformes; family Rallidae; genus Hypotaenidia; species Hypotaenidia okinawae. The sequence continues at coordinate 58,274 of BSDF01000106.1, read as the reverse complement.
GTTTTGCCTGTGACAGTCACTGACAAGTGATCTCACCATCTTTATCTGGCTCCTTGAGCTTTTCCATCTTATTTTCTCTCCTTCTCCTGCTGAGCAGGGGGATTGAGTTATCTGCTGGGTGGGCATCTGGCAGTTGGCCAAGGTCAACCCACCGTAGGTGTTCACACCAACAGATCTTGCTTCTGACACCAGCAAGAAGTTTCAGCCCAACAAACAGCAAACACAGGAGAGTAAAGCTTTGTTTGTCCTTTGATGAAACTAGTATGAAGCTTCTGAAAAGCTTTCAAACACATCAATTTCATCCCTGAGGGAGAACCATGTAATAAACAAAATAAAACTATCACTGGTGTCCAGAGACTGGTTATTTCACCCTTGCAAAACCTGCACTTGCTCATGTAGACGGCCCATTTCAAGAGAGATGTCATTTTTGTTCCATGCTACTTGTAGAATCTTATTTTTAAAAGATAATGAAAACACTTCAGGACTTGACTGAGACATACAGAAGGTGTATGGTTATCCTCAACTTCAAGTGGGGTTACAGAAGCTCAGTGGCTTGAAAAAGGCAGCCCTCCCCATTCTACCAGTTCAGATACTGGAGACATCTTGCCCACTGCTAAAATGTATTTCTATTCTGGTGTAAGATTCATCCATTTGGCTTATGTCTAGCAAAGGAGAACAAGTGCCTTAAACAGAAAGAACTCATAATCATAACACAGTTGAGTAGCAAGGGATTGAATCAGGCCAAAACCATGACTTACAAGCTAAAAGTCAGTTGCACTAGAAGTGATGTTCCATTCCCTTTAGAATACAACTAAGGTTCTACCTCAGAATACTTTGGATGGTAACTGAATACTGCCATAATGCTATTTACCAGGCAAGAAGTGAAACCCTTCATCTAACCATATCAAAAGACAGCTCAACTCTGAGAGCTGATGCCTTTTCCATCACACACACACTCCCCAAACTCCCTGGGCACCAAAAGTGATGGTAGAAAAAGAGGATCTCCCTGCTCAGACCATCTGGAGCAATTCAGGTAAGAAAGTCTATGTTATCTGTATAGCTGAAATGGAGAAATTTTGCTGTTCCTGGAACAAGCAGCTTGCTGGGCTTCCAGCCATAGATCTAAATCAAGTAATAATGCATGTCACTGAGAACACCAGAACTGTTGCACATGGCTGAATACCAGGGCAGATTCAATGGCAAGGGACTATTATTTCCCTAAGATTTGCTTGTATTCCCTAGGTGACTATAAGTAAGGAAACGTGTCATCACTTCATTCAAAAAATACAAAGAGAGTAACCTGCATGTTGAATAGTTGTCAGTGTTGTGAGGTTCTGTCAAGCACAGATGATCAGCCAGGGACTGAACTCACAGGGACAGATCCCATTGTTCCTGTCTTTGCCCTTCTGTCTCAGCAGAGTTCTGTGGATATTACACTTGGCATTATCTACCCACAGGCAGTTTCAAAACGCCCACAGGCACCTTCCTGAGCTGCAGCTTGAGGTTTGGGACAAAAGTAGTGTCCTACAGAGCTGCAAAACTTCAAATATGGATACAGAAACAAAATCTGTCCTGTTGTGGCATTTCAGCCTGTAAGACCATGCTGGAGGTCTACAGCTGCCACTGGTAAAACAGCCTGAGTGTTCCTAGGAATTCTACCCAAGAACTCTGTCAGCAAAACATTGCTCAAGGCAGCCCTGGACAAGACAGGAGTTTGAAAGAGAAATGGTTCCCTGAGCTGAAACCCATGTGGGTTTTTCTAAGTACAAGTGATTCTAGCATCATTCCATCAGCTGCCAGCAAAGATTTTACAGTCCCAACTGGTAATATAAGTAGACACTGTGACTTAATGAGATGTTTTCCAAAAGGGGAAGGATGAACACATCTTGAAAACAGTATGAAAAGCCTGTTTTGGCAGTATTTTCCAGAGTTACTGGCCAGGGAGAGTCTGTACCTCACATAACAGGTCACCCCCAAGAGATGCAGAAGAACGGTGCTGGGCAGTCTCAGGATGCTTGCAAAACTGGTGGGACACAAACCAGGCTACATTCTGATGTGTTCAGCCTTCCCATTTTTCCTGCATTAAGGTGAAAATAATGGCATCAATTAAAACCAAAACCAACTATCCTGAACAAAGTTAGGAAGATACATTGAGGTAAATAAAACCTTAATGATATTGAACCCCTGGCACTAGATCAGAACATTAAAACTGAAAAATAGGAATTGTGGAATTTCCATGATTCTTCAGTATTTACACAGAAGCAGGATCATTCATGCTGGAAGAAAAGCAAAATATTCTCTATTGAGTAAAAGCTGTGAAGTAGCAATTATAGTAATCAAACTTTTAGAGAAATACTAAGACAGCAATGGAGATCTGGAGGCCTGAAAAGAATCCAATATTATGTCAATAGCTGAAAATTCTGCAAAATGATGAGATGTGAGAAACCAGAGGCAGCATAGCCTGATATGAATCCTGTTAAAAGAACAAGAACCAGGACAGGAGTTCCAGCTAGAGTAGAAGAAAAATGATGATACTCCAATCAATGGGCCAAGGAAGGCCAAAATCCAGGATAGTTGTGGAATCACACATCTCGTTCACGGCAGCAATGGCACCATCACAGCAGTGGGCAAAGGGCTCAGCTTAGTTCCACAAGACATTCTTTACAAACAATGGAAGAAAGAGAAATAAAGAGATCACTGGCCAAATGGTCCTGTGAGAGACCTGGGTAGAACTGTTACCTGTGCAATATCCTGGAGTCATCCTCAGACTCCCTAATCCATTGTACTACTGTGTTAGTAAAGAAAACTTTCTGTTAGGGGCTCATAACTCAAATAGATCGTTCAGAAAACAAATATCTCAACTAACAAGTGATTAAAGAGCTCATGGAATGGCACTTGGTTTTCTCAACCAGTTGGATGTCAGCTGATGCAACAGGCACTGTTTAAACCCAAGTGGACAAAGTTCCTCCAATGGTCAGCTACCCAGACAAAGCTGTTGATCAGCTCCATGGCTGCATGACACTTTCTACCAGTTAGGAAAGGATACCATGGAAATGTACCCACATTTCTTGGTAAAATGAGCTCACCTGAACAATGTACGTGCCACTGTGTGCTCTGACACAAGGCTTTTCAAGAAAAGCTTTACTTCAAAGGACAGAAGTGTGCAGTCCTGCAATGGAGAAGTCTAGATTTCTTCAGGAAAAAAATTAACTTGAAAAGTGAAGTTTCATGTAAGGAAGGGAATATGGCACCCACAGGTATTACATGAAAGGACTGTGACAAGAAGACAGTGTGTTGAATCCTACAGGATTAACCAGCCCTTTACTTACAGTCCTGTCCATAGTTCTGTAGCTCACCCACGGGGCTACTGTTTGTTACATGGGGACTGCAGGATCTGGGAGCCCTTCACTGTCTGTGGGATTCAACATCCAGGTCAGGCACCAGTCAGGTCAGGTGGCCGCTGGCAACTATTAACTGGGCTTCAACCAGCAGCTCATGCCAAAGCAAACCCAGGTAAGTCCTGAGCCCCTGTACAGTCAGAACAGCAGAAAGCCTGTGTCCATCCACTAGTGATGCCTGGGCTACAGTTTACTTTTCTTCTTAAAAACATGGAAAAATGAAAAGAGGCTAGAAATAGAAAAGTCAGAGCAATCACCTCTATTTGCCAGAGTCTAGAGAGCTTCCACTGACTTTATTCACAGAAGCTTCTGGCATGCATGATGAAGAAATTTCTGGGGTGGTGGGTGTTTTGCTTTAGGTACAGAAGTGGCAATGAGATCTGAAAGCTCCAAGTTGAACCTAGATACATTTAGGCTTGAAATAAGACACAGACTATGGGAAAAAAATTAACCACTAGGGTGAGTGAAATGAATGGATAGAAGGTTTTCTATGTCTTAATTCTATGAAGATTATCTTTAAAAAACAGACAAGGAAAGGAGAGGAAGGTATTCTTGATGGAAGTATTCAAGCTTCTCACCAGAATCTATGGCAATCTTTTCTCCTTGGTTCCCACAGAGGGACTTCATTTGCCTGTAATTCTACAGAGATATGTCTTGGAAAAATTAGCAAAACCAAAGTCCTCAATCAATAGTATCCCTGCCTGGGTTCTCAAAGGTCTGGATTTAAAATCTTTGAAGCAAAGACAGGAGGGTTTATAGCATGAGCACACATATTCTAATGCACTCCTGAATCTCAAGGCACTTGCTCTGGTAACCAACCAGTCACAATCCTCACACTCATCTGACAGATAAATAATAACTGTCCTGCATGCAAGAGCATCATGCACTAAAAGCTCCTGATGGCAGCCAGGCAGGTTATTTTTCACCTTCCTAGAAGTTTTGTTTCATTCAAAGATCACATGAAGATACCTGTGTGTATTCCTCTGACACATTCTTACACTCTTTTCCATTCCACAGTATTCATTGGTACATTCCAGCAGACAGCAGTTGATGTGTCCCTGTGACAGGGACACAGACCTTTAAAAAACTATGTCACAGTGATTACTAACTGTATTTTCCTTTACTGCTTCTACTTGGGTGGAATAAAATTAATGAGCCCAGAGGTGTACATCTGTTAGGTGTAAATGACACATGAAGGTGACCAGTGCTATTAACAAAGGAGAAAGTAGATTTTTCAAGGACAAAACTCTGCGTCTTCAAACGTATTTCTAACACCAAACAGCAGCATTAAACACTGAGAGCAAATCAGAATCTTCTTTCAAAGCATCATTATACTGTTCACAGACAGACACCTACTGTGTACTGTCATGAGACGACCCAGTGCAACTCTCCTGTGCAGAGCACATTCCATACAAACTGCATTAGGAAACGTACCACTGAGAGAGAGAAGAGTGACACAGTCAGATAACAAACAGGAGCCAAGAGAGACAAACATTAAGCCATGGGAAACAGAGAAGATGTTCCATGTCATTTGACAAGAGGACAGGGTCAGTAAGCCAGGCACAAAGGCATTTCTAGGAGGTAAGAATAATAAAGGGGTTCAGAACAGCTCAAGTCAGACTGTGTCAGAGACACGAGTTTGCCACTCTGTCAGCAGATGGGGTGAGTTACTGGCAGAGAGAAAAGGGCATCATTTCTTGTCTGCCCTTTGCTGAGGACCTGTAGTATTGCCAGTGACGCAGCCATCGCTTGGAACGTGCTGACAACCACCAACAGAACACCAAGGAGGAACAACTGGGATGGCAAGTCCAGATAAATGCTGTCAGCACTAAACACAGCAAGCAAATGTGTCAGAGGGGTTCTGTGACCCAACTCTGGAGTAGTTAGCCTTCGGTGTCAGGACTGATCTTGAGTTAAAATAAGAAGCCACCTGAAGAAAGTGAGTATGCTTGAAGACTTGTTACTGCTCTCAGAGGCTTTGACTCAAACAAAAGACCAGAAGCAATGCCTGAGGGTCCCTTGAACAACGCTTCAGATGAGAACAGTTCATACAAAGGGCAGCAGAGCATCTAGCAGAAGCTGTACCGTAAGAGAGTGTGAGAGCAGGAAACATCAGTCAATTCTACAAGGAACTCTGCTGGAGCTGAGTCAGAGCAAGAAGTCATTTGGATTACTGAGGTAATGATTTTGAGAAGGGCAGCTTGCATGCTAGTTGGTCTGTCCCTTGAGTTTAGTGGGCAACTGGAAGGCAACAGGCAGGTAGAACCAAGGTCTAGAATACTGCAAGAACTGCAGGAATTCTGCTCTTGGAGAGGCAGATCAATTGCTCCAGGTACAAAAAAGAGCAGCTATTTCCTTTCACCACTAAAGTGGAAACCTGTCAGGAGTTGGATTTCTGCTTTCCCCCACAATCCTCTGTAGCTTGCAATTCTTCCTTTAGAAGAAAAGTGAAGGGACAGGTGACAGTGAGAGCTGCCTTAACTGAAACTGAAACTTTCCAGCTTTGGTTTGCAGAAGAGGAAGCAAAGAGCTCGGCTCTATCAAAGACTGCCCTGTGCATGTGCACAAATCAACTAGGACCATCAGGTATAAAAGGTCTAGACAACTTTTCAACCTCATAAACTTCAGGAATTGGATCTGAAAGGTGTTCAGAATTTAACAGAAATCCAGGAGGATGGGGCAGCAACATTCCTACACAGAAAGTAAACATCCCAAGGGGAAAAGGAAGCCCTTAAAAACTGCCAAGCTGAGTGAAATGAGAATCTACAGTGCTATCTAGCACTGAGAGCTAGACAGCGCTGAACATCCTTCCTTAAAATGATGTTTGATGTTACCTGACTCCCATCAGAGCTGAGTTAATCTCATCACTTATGACTCATTTCTCCTTTGCCTGTTCAGTGTCTGAAAATGAACAAAGAAAATTTTGCATAATATTTCAGCATGGGAGGTAAATCTTCCTCTAGGTGGGAGCTATTTAATGATGGAAACTTTGAAAACTTAAAATACTTCCTAGAATGCACTAGTTCTGCCCAAAACACTCCCAATCACAGCTGAGTCAATTTCTGAAGGGCATTTCACAAGGTTGCCTTAGAAATGACTGCTGTGCAACTCTGTAAGAGCATAGGGACTGAGAGAAACCAATTAAATCCTCCCAGCAACCTGTTTCCATCGACCTTTGAATCGTGAGCTACACCACAGCTAAACATTCTATGCAAGCCAGAGTGTCACCCAGATGAATCCCAGCAATCACAGTGCTGTGTCATGAGAAATGATACGGAGCGATGGGAACTGTTGGGTCCTTTCCCCCAGAGTAAATCAATTCCCATTGACAGAGCAACTGTGAGGGGCCAAAAGACAAAGCTGAAGTCAGATTAACTGCTGCCCTCTAACAGGTCTGTCTGAACAATGGAACATCCCAGACTGACAGAAACAGTTCCCAGCTGAATGCATGGCAACAGAGAAAAGCAACAACCAGACAAGCAACAATTATCCTGTCAATAAGTAGATGCAGATGCTTTTTTCTAGGCACAAAACAATGATAGGTCTAAAGTCTGTAACACCTCAGAAGAAATGTGTCCTTTTGCTGTACCATGTCAGTTCAGTCTAAATTCTTGATTCTAAGGGCCTTGGCAAGCATTTGCAAAGGTTTCAAATCCCAGGCACAAGGACAAGCCCATGTTTTCCCTGTGTAGGCACTGGCTTCTAGCAGGGCTTTGAAATGGCTTTTCTGCCCCCCACCCCGCCAGTGGAAAGATCTTCTATTTCACTGGCACCAGAACACTGAGTTTCCTGTTCACCAGCATTGGTTCTAAACCAGGAATGTAGAAATGGAATCTGCTGCTGAAACACTCACCAAAGTTGCTGCCCATTTAAAATGCACAGGCATCCTATGGATGCTCTTCCTAGGAATCAGGAAGCAGTCGCTGGGATGTTCTCTCTCCCTTCTCCTAAATCTAACCAACCATCTCCAGAAGTTTCTTTGGCTTCCCTTCTGACCTTTGACTAGTTTACACTGTCTAAAGCTTTCTGAAGAGTTATGCCAAATATTCAGTTTGCAGTGTAGGGTGGAGCTACCCTGCACAGTTAGTGTAGGGGAGCTACATCCAACAAGCTCCAACTTACAGCCTGTGGGCAGAAGCTGCCCTGGAACAAGAGACAACCACACAGGCAAGTGATAGAGCCTGAACGTGCAGACACTTCTGCCTGAGTCCACAAGGACAGAAATGGAACAGGTTGCTCCCACCACCACCAGCTGAGAGGGAGAGGAGGTGCTGAGCAGCCTTGTGTGCTGTGCTCTTTGCTCTGCTGCCAGTCTAAACTAACCACCAAACTGGTTCCTACCACAAGTGTGGCTTAAACCAACCCTCACTTAAAGCAGCAGCACAAAGGAGGCATTCCAGAGGTACTATGCCATCACACTGCCTTTGCCTTCGCTGAGAATCTTTTAATAAATCTATTGCTTAGAGCATTCTTGTGATGTTTTATAAGTAGCTGCTTCATCAAAATGATAAGTTTTATGTAATAAATTGCAAGAAATAAATGCTAGTGAAACATTTGTTGCCAGCATTGAAGTATAAGACATAAACCCTCTGCTTTTCCCTCTGGGAAAAAAAAAAAGAAAGTTCTGGCTATGGCTTTTCTTTGGTCAGAATTCTACTGCACAGCCTAAAAAGTCTAACAGACTAGAAGTAGTCTTGTAATAAGAAGTTGCTCTTTAAATCTTGCTCTTTAAATCTTGGAAGCAGGAGAGAGATGGAGACAGTATTAAGCCCAAAGCACACATCTATGCATTATTATATTATTGTTATTACTATTATCATAATGATAATTTCCAGTGATTTCATCATGATGATATTTCCCCAAGATTTAAAGAGCAACTTCTTACTACAAGACTACTTCTAGTCTGTTAGACTTGCAGCTCACTTTACATTCTAACCAATATGAACAGGCTGCATTCCAAAATGCCAGTTTTAAGTGATGATTCCTGAAAAAGAGGAAGAATATCAATCCAGCAGGAACTCTACAGCGAGACAATTTCTTCTATAAAAAACCACCAATAGCTAACAGTCCTTATTTGTAGCAGTTTTTTAGGCAAGACAAGCTACTGATTCTGGAGGTTTTCTTGCTTGCCTGTAAGAAAAAAAGATGAAGCCAACATTTTACTAAGACGACAGGTATTTTGTCAAAATTCCTACTACAGAAAGCTAGTGCCAGGTTATGAAATAGTTGTCCTATGGTTTTACCACCACCTCTACCAGATCCAGTGGAAATTCCAATAACCAAACAGGACTGGCTATCCTCCAGGTTTGGATGCAGCTCATAGCTTAATATCCCATTACAGACTCAGAGCTGCAGTCATAATCCAAACTCAGCTGAGGAACCAGGAAGTTGGTGTTTCAACAACAGGATGGGATCACGTCAAGAGTTAGGTCTTGGAGTCGTATACATTCCATGTCCAAGAGAGAGCTGGTGGATAGCTCCTCAGTGCTCAGATCTTCCCCACAGGAGGATACAAATAAGCAAAACACAACCTGCACACTCAGACAATTCTCCTGGGTAAAGTAACGCATTTAAAAGGAAACAACTGCCACATAAAGCCTTTGGTTAAGAATTCCATCAATTCTAGGTGACTGCATCTGATGAAGCTGTTCCTACACCAGTGACAGCAAGAAAGCAGAGGTTCTGCAAAAACAGCTAGTAACAGGAAGATTTTACCAGTTTGACACTGTTTGCTCCAAATCGTTGTCCCACTAATCCTACCAGATCAGTAAATGGAGGTTGGTGCCTCTGGGACAGTAGCCCTCTTCTCTCAGGTACTGAACACAAAAAGCTGGACCGTGGAGTTCCCAAGAGGTGCCTGGGCAATCCACTGACTCACAGCCACGCTGCCTGAAGCGGGTCATCAGATGGGACTTTTCTCTCTGAATCCATTTCAGAACTGATGCTCACAAGCATTAGCACAACGGTCAGGAGCAGGCTGAGGCACTGCTCAGCAGAGCTTAGGAAAGAAACACCCCCGACAGCCTGGCAAAGGAAAGACACAGAGCCACAGAAAGGAGCAGTAGGAACTCAGGCCAAGCAGTCTGTTCCCTGAACAGACCGGGAAGAAATTGGCAGCAACACACAACAGAAAAAATACCTGACAGAACCACGGTGTGGTATTGTGAGGCCTTTTGCAAAGGATGACATGCAGCCACGACAAGCTTCAGCCCTTCCCAAACTCGCTCTGTCCCTGTGCTGCTTGGCCAGGGCTGCCGGACAAGTGCTCTTGTGCTGCCCTGGGTGGGTGCAGCGAGCCGGGAGCCCTTCTCAGCAGGGTCTGTTCTGCCCAAGCAAGAAGCCCTGGAGAAAGCCAGCCCTGTCAAGGGGCTGTGCTCAGTGCTGCCGAGGAGAAGAGGACAGGCCTGGGGGGGCCTCCCTTGGGGCCCGCCCCGGGAGTCCAGAAAGCTGCCTCCCCCGCCATGCGGGGCACGAGGGCACCTTCGTGGGGCGTGAGCAGCAGGCCCCGAGCCTCACGGGCCCAAAGGAGCCCTGGCAAGGGACCAGCGCGCTCAGGGCCACAGAGGCAGGCAAAAACCCCCGGGGCACAACTACTAGCCCAGCGTGGGGGAAAAAGCCCTCCTCCCCCCAGCTGCAGGGCACGACAGGCCACCTTCGTGGGGCACCAGCAGCAGGCAGGGACCCAGCCCGGGTGCCCAGCTGGGGAGGGGCCCGACAAGGGGTCCTGCTCAGTGCTGCAGAGGAAGGCGAAAAACCCCCGGGGACCAGTGCCAATCCGCCCCGGGGGAAAATTCCTTCCTGACCCCAGCAGCAGAGCTGGCGATCGGCTATTCCCTGAGCATCTGAGCCAGACCGGCTCCCTCCGCCCACCTGCTGCTCACCGCTCCCAGGAGATGCCCCAGCCCCGCTCTCCCTCAGCCCGGGGCCTCACCTCCTCCCCGGCCCTATCAACCTGGGGGCAAGGATCCTTCCCGCGCCTGGCAGGCTGCCGGCCTGGGCTCCAGAGCTCTGGGACCCCTTCAAAATTGCTGCACCCCATTTGCTTACGGCTGCTGCCCCCGGCTCCGTGGGGGATGAGGGGGATGAGCTCTGCAGGCTTCTCAAGAAGGCATCCCCTTGCTCTTGCCATGGCCTTCCAGACAGAAAGGGTTTCTCTCCCTCAACTGATCTTTAAAGGTGGCTCTGCCCTGAGCTGCCATTGCGGTAGGAAACCTCCAGCAGCCTTGTCCTGCCTTTGGAGCCTTGTCCTCCCTCAGCCCCCTTTTCAGCAGCTCCTCGAGGAGCCCTTCCTCCTGCGTGTGCCTGGGGCTGTCCCCAGGACAGCTCTGGCAGGGCTCTGGCAGGACACCCCCTTGTACACTGCCCCGGGGCCTTGTGACCTCACCGTTGCCTGGTGACGGGGTGTGTTGGGCGGCCCCCCCATGCACAGCCCTGCCCAGCACCCCTCAGAGGAAGGCCTTTGGGGTGCTGGGCCCCAGGCAGTCCCTGTGCCCAGGAGGCCCAGGGCCTTTCCCTGCCTTTGGTGGCCATGCAGCGGCCACAGCTGCTGGGCGTCCCTCACCTGTCCTCTGCCACTGGGCTCCCAAGGACAAAGCCCGTGGCCTCAGCCTTCTCTCACAAACCAAGCCGTGACACAAACCAACCCTGCGGCACAGACACCATCCCCAGGACCCATCAGGTAATTCCCACGGGCGACTCCAGTCGCTTCCTGGAGAGGCTGAAACAACAGTGGAAGGCAGAATGTTAACAGCACTGGCACGATTCCCCGGCTGAGGGGACTCAGCACCACCACCGGGCAGCCCCCAGCTCCGGTGAAGGGAAGGCGACCCCGCCACAGCCACCGGCCCCGCCGCCAACGCCGCCCGCCCACGCCTCAGGTGGGGACGGGCCGGGGCCGCGGTCGGAGAGGAGCCGAACGGAGCCGATCTGGACCGAGTCCAGCCGAACAGGCCCGAGCGGAGCCGAACAGAACCGACTCCAGCCGAACAGAGACGAGTCCAGCCGAACAGAGCCGAACGGAGCCGAGCTCAGACGGGCCTTCGGCTCGGCTCGGCTGCTGTCGGCTGTGCGGGGCTCGGCCGGACCCCTTGCTCTGGGCTCGGCTCCGCCCCTGCGCGCCCGAGCCGGGCCGGTTCGGGCGGAGGGAGCCGGGAGGGGCTGCCGGTGGCGGGCCGGGTGCAGGGTGCCGGCAGGGCCCGGGGCCGGTTCGGGCGGGGTGCGGGACTCGCTCCCGGCGAGGCTGCGGAGACCCCGAGGGGCGGGAAGGCCCGGCCGGCCGGTCCGTGAGCAGATCCCCGCGGGAGGGAGCGGGCGGAGGCTCAGCCCTCGGTCGTCTGTGCCCGGGCCGAGCCGAGCCGGCGGCTGCCGCCGGGACCGGGTGCGGGGCCCGGGCCGGAGCGCTGTCCCGCGGGGCGGCTCCTCCCGCAGCCGCGGTCGGAGCCGAGCGCAGCCGACCGGGCCCGAGCGGCAGCCCGGCCCCGGCAGCCGCTGCCGCTCCCCGCCGGCCGGGGCGGGATGCCGGCCGGGCTGCGGGGCTGAGCCGCGTCCCCCGCTCCCTCGGCGCGGCCCCCGGGCACGGCCCTGGCCGCCGGTGCTGGGGGAGCTGCTCTGGGGCTGCGGCAGGGACAGAGGAGCCCCAAGGAGCGGGTCCGGCAGAGGAGCCCAGCGCTCTCCTTCTCCTGCAGGCAGGGCCGGGCGGCGAGTGCCGGCTCCTTCCTCACGCAGCATCGCGCCCGCAGCCGTTCCCAGCGGAGCAGCCCGGGGCGGGGAGCAGCAGCTGGAGAAGCTGGTTTCTCCCTGCCCAGCTCTCCAGCCTGTCCAGGTCTCTCTGGATGGCAGCGCAGTGTCCTGCGTGTCAGCCGCTCCTCCCAGCTTTGGATCACCGGCACTTGCTGAGGGTGGGTGCTGCTCCCTCATCAAGGTCGTCGATGAAGATATTAAACAGGACTGGACCCAACCCCGAGCCCTGGGGAAACACCCTGAGACCCGACACCCAGAACGTGTTCACCAAGCAGGAGGTTGGTGGCCTTGCCTGTGGCAGGGGGTTGGAACTCTGTGACCCTTGGGGTCCCTTCCAACCCAGACCAGTCTACGATTCTGTGATTTTTCTATGAACGTGGCTCCTGGATCCACCAGAAATGGAACCGGTTCGTTTCTTTTTCTTTCTTTCTTTTTTTAAGCTTATTTTAACTCTCCCACGCTCCGAGGAAGGCACAGCAGGGATTATCGGGGCCGTGTATCAATATCTAATTTTATCCATTCACAGGCCGTAGGGACAGACAGACAGACAGGTCTTTTTTACACTTGCTCACCTCCAGTCACAACGTTCATCATCCACATCCCTTCATTTCCTGAGAAATGGGCTGGACGGCTACAAATGATTCCAGGGGCTCCTTATTCCAAGGCTTCTGGTGAGTTTGGGAAGGCCAGCTAAAGCGGTTCTGCTTGGAATGGTTGTCCTTTCAGGCGAGAGTTCCTTTTGTCCCTGGTTTGGGGGTTACAAGTGTCCTTCATTTGCAAAACAAACCTTGGCTCCTCTTGCTTTAAGTGCTCAGTTGCCCCCAGCAAGCTGGTGCTGCTTGAATTCCCCCCAGGATGGGGGTGGCAGGGAATGCCAAAGCAGCTCGCAGGACCTCTCCCCGTCAGGAGTTCCTTTGCCCTCAGAAGATGCATCTAATTCCCCCCAGCACATGGGACCCGGGAAGTTTGAAACCTTCTCCCTTTCCTTCCTCCGGCACGTTTCTCTTCGCCACAAGTTTGACGTTTCTCTCCATTGATGTTCTGGTTCCTGGGCGCGGTTTTCTTGTCGAGCCCTCGGAGGGGCTGTCCCCACGCTGCCCTGGGACAGGATGCACTTGGGGATGGGATTTCCCCCGATCCCAGAACTGTCCGCGCGCGGTTCTTGCTCTCCAGCAGCCGTCTTGTTTTGAAAGAGTTTCCAAAAGTCTCCTTGACCCCCCTGGAGATCGTTTTCTCACCTGTTTTGCCGTCACTTTGGGGACAATCTTTTCCTGGCAGTGTTTGGCATTCCAGCATTCCCTTGGCAGTGGGGGTGGGAGCAGGAACCTGAGCGCTGGGATTCTGGGGTTTGGGGGTTTTTTCCCCACGGTGTCAGCATCTTGCAGGGGAGGTTTGAACGATGTTCCAGACAGCAGGAGAAAAAGGAAAGGCCAGGATTATTATTCAATTATTCAAAATCATTTATTTTCCAAGAAGATTAAAAAACCAATTTGTTTTATTTTAAGGAAAAAACCCCCAAACCCAACAGGTTTCAGTACTCTGAGCTTCTGTCCTGGGCAGAGTCAAGCTCCCCAAGCAGTCCTCAGAGGTGAGCTGAGTTAGCCTGGGCTGTTTGCCACACCCTCTGTCTAATTTCTCCTTATAATCCTGGCTTTTCAAACTTGAGCCTGGTCCTATTCTCTGATCCTTTATCCTTGTAACTGTCCAGTGATGTCGGGACACCTGTCGGGATACCTGACATCGCTGTAGCTGTTCCCCAGCATAATGTCTCTCTCATGAGGAGTTGTGGAGATTCCTGACCAGTCAAACACCCAACTTCTTCAATGTCTTTACCAGACCAACAGAGACTTTCCCCAACTTTCTTCCTGTGGGTCCTGAGCAGGGGGTGTTAAAGAATCTCCCTGGAGCCCTGTGATCACAGAGCCAGAAATACCCCATCCTCAACCCTCTCCCTTCACAACAGTCAGTAACTGACTCTGACACACTCCTGGTCCTCAATTCTGTTTCCCTTTACCATTCCCTTCCTCAGGTTTTCATTGCATCCCTGCAATAGGCCTCACTGCCACCCCCAACCCTGTGTCTGAGAGTCCCTGCTCAGGGCAGAGAAACATCCCAGCAGCATTCAAACCTTCTCACAGCCGGGAACTGCCCCAGGGGTGGGAGAGAAGGACACGGCAGGGGTCTGTTTTGCCGAGCCCGGGCTGGGTGAGCGCTGGGGCTGGGCCCAGAGCTCCCCGCAGCCAGGCAGAAGGGGATGAGAACGGGGGGAGGGGCGGCTGAAGCCTCCCAAGCCCGGCCTGGGGCCGTCGGTGAGTGCCCATTGCCCCTGGGGCGGCTCTGGGCAGGGCCGGGTGTGTGCGCGGCTCTGCCGGGCCTGGCTCTGCTCACGGCTCTGGGCCCGCTCGGTGCGGGGGGCCGGGTCGCGGAAGGGAGGGCAGGGGAAGGGACCCGAGGGGAGCTGCTCCGGGTTTGCTCTGCAGCCGCGGTGCTTCCAGCCGAGCGGGCCTGGCTGTGCTGCCAGCCACAGCCCTGGGCCGGTGGAGCTGCGTGCTGGGAGCAGCTGCCGTCAGCCAGGCCGGCCCCTGGGAGGAGATGGGGCTCTGCCCCTGGTTACAGGGCCCGTGCTGAGCTGGGCACCCGGGGCCTTCCTCAGGCCTGGCCTTCTCCCAGGGGCTGAGGGGGAGAGATGCCCCAGGCTGGCCTGTCCCTGGGCTTGGTGCTGCGTTGGTTTGGAAGAGCAGAGCCCTCCTCACTCCTCCCATGGGGGCTCAGCAGTGTCCCTCTGGCCGTGGGGCTCCCCAGCACTGGCAGCCCCCACAGGGCTTTAACACCAAGGGGGTGCTGGGGGCTCCTGGGTGTCAGGGAGCTGTGGGTATCTGCAAAGTGGAGCTTTGCTTCTGCTAACGCAGTTGTTTTCTCCCCCTTAGTGGTCACAAGTGCTTCTCTTCATGGCACATGGACCGGACAGAAGCCACTTCCCCGTCTGTCTGGGAGGACTTGAGGGAAACCAGGACGTCCTGGCAGGCACACAGGTATGAGGAAAGCAGAAAGGAGCCGTGCCCAGGCTGTCCTGCTGTTCCAGAGCTGAGCTCTGAGGTACCTGTGCATCCCAGGGCCAAAGGCAGGGTTTTCTTCCTCTGAGCTGCACAGCTTTTTTCAAGGGAAAGTGAGTTGGGCTGAGCTGCCTTAGGAATAGAGCTGTTCCTTTTGTGGAATTGTGTGGGAATGTTACCAGAAAAGTTGCTTAAGAAACTGTCTTAAGACTCAAATCTTAAGTTTAGAAAGCAGGCATTTTTGATTGATCTGTTGACTTAGGTGTCCTGACACTCTGAGAGTTCAGCAGCTGGACATGTTTCCCTGTTCATCGCTTCTTTCTGCTGTCTCCTGGGCTTCTGTGTTTGTTTCTCCTTTTGTCACTTCCTTCTCTCTCTTTTCATTGTTTGCTTTCTTTATTTTTGCCCTTTCATCATTTCATTCTTCTCTCTCCTCTCTTTTTGGAGTTGTTTTTTTCCCCATTTCATTGCTTCATTCTCTTTTCTTCGTTTGCTGGTTTTTTTCATCATTTCTCTCTGCTCTTTTTTGGGGTTGGACTTGGTTTTTTTCTTTATCCATTTTTGTTGCTTCTTTCTGCTCTCCCCTGGCTGTTTGGGGGGCTTTCCCCCCCTTTTCATTGTGTCTCTCCACTCTCATTTTCTTTGTTGCTTTTTTCCCTTTTTGCTTCTCCCTCTGCTCTCTTCCAGCTTGTTGGGGATTTTTTCCCCCTTTAGTCACTTCCTCAAGTGACTTGCTTCTTATTTTCCCCTTTTCTTGTTGCCTTCTGCTCTCTTTTCTTTTTTGAGGTTGCTTTTCCTCCTTTGGTGCCTTCCTTCTTTTCTGGTTACTTTGGTTGTTTTTTCCCATTTCATCCCTTCCTTCTGAACTCTTCTAATTCTTTGTGTTGTTTCTTTTTCCCCTCGTGTCTCTTTGTTCTTCTCTCTTGTTTTGAGGGTTTTTTACCCTTTTTCATTGGTTCTTTCTGCTCTTTTCTCCACTTGGATTCTTTTTCTTCCCTTCTCGTCAATGCCTCCTGCTCCCTTCTCATGGGTTTGGTTGCATCTTTTCCCCTTTGGTGCTTCCTTCTGCTCGGCTCTGTTTTTTGCAGTGTCCTCCTCTCCCCTCCTGCCACAGTGGCTGTTGCTGCCCCTCCTCCTTTTACTCTGAAAGAGTTCCATTTAAAGGGGCAGCAGGATTTTGGGTCAGGGTTTCCCGGTGTCTTTGAGTGGCTCACAGGACCTGATAACCGGGAGAGGGAACAGGAGAGATGATCTTGTCAGTGCTGCTGCCGAAGCCTCCAGCCTGTAGGTTTGGGCACAGCCTGTCACTGGAGGTTATTGAGGAGCTGTGGCACCCTGGGAGGGTGTGAAGAGGAGGAACGCTGAGCTCCTTGCTCTGGAGAGTCCCTGGATCCTGTCAGGCGCCAGAGCCCAGAGTTCCAGAACGGCACCACAGGCAGAATGAGCTCCGTGCGCTGAACTCCGGGGACTGAGGGTGTTCCAGGAGCTGAAAGGGCTAAAGCTGAATCAGTGACACAGAGGAGAAGTGCAGTGACCCCTGTCACTGTAGGTGAGACTCATTTTGATCATAGCCCCAGTTAAGGGAAGGAATCATGGATTTCACCAGGATTGGGAGGAAGGACTGTCATTGGTGCCAGTCAGGATTTTGTCAGAGAACACATCTGTCTGTCCTGGAGCTTTGGGTGGGTTTGACTCTCTTGAAGGAATGAGACGTGTATTTTCTAGAGGCAGCAGCAGCAGCAGCAGCACAGACTTGAAGGGACCATCCTGCATGGCACTCCGTGGAAGTCCCAGTACAACTAGTGCTGTAGGATAGTAGTTCATCACGTGGATTTTAACTCTAGGCAAGCTGAGTGATAGCTCTTCAGCAGTTTTCCCTGTCAGGGAGGAATCCTCCCTGAATGGAGATTTCCCTCCGAGGCTTTTCAGGTGGTGGTGCCAGATGCAGTCCTGGTCACCACCTGCTTTATTTGGTGGGTATAAAATTGCTGCTCTCAGAGTATGTGAAGGGGGAAAGGTAAAAGGGAGCATCAGCATGAGAAAATGGACAGTAACCCCATGCAAATTCACATGTGGCCTAAAAGCACTATTTGGAGAGTGAGGCCACTGAAACATCAGAGCAAATTGCTTTGGACAAGAAGGATTCTTACACCTTCTAGTGGCTTCTTTTGTATATGGGCTATTCTACTCCCATGCAAGCAGCTGATCTGAGTAAAAGAATATTCCCACTTTTTCAGAAAAGGATGAGGTAGGGAATAGAATGGTTGTGTTTGGCTTCAGACTCTTGATTGTTCCAGAAAGGATGATACTGAATACTGCTGTGTTGCTATGAAGTACCAACCATAGCAACAACCAGTGGAATGAAGATCATGTCCTGGAACTTCCAGTCTGGTTTGAAAATACCTCTGTGTGTGTGTGTATGTATGTGTATCTGCATGCTTGCTTTTGTAGCTGTGAGTAATACTTCTGAGCTTAGGGCAACAGTTCATCCCCATCAGCTGATTTGCATTCACAGCTCTAGCAGTGAGGCCAGAGTTGCAGCCTGGGGAAGGTGGGGTGCTCAGAGAGAGGTTGAATGTTGAGGACAAATGAGCTCCTGTGGATGGGATTCAGTAGCTTTAGTCCAGTACTAAATACTGGCTTGTGCAGTAGATCTGTTCCAGGCTCCTGACTGGACTCTGCAGCTCTGAGAGTCGCTGTGGATCCTGTGTCACTCAGTGCTGGGGAAGATGCCCACAGGGAGCTCCCGCTGGTTGTCCTCCCCTGGGAACAGGGTGTGTTTGCTCAGCCTGGGCAGTGTCAGCAGTTCTCTCACAGACTGTGCCTGCTGCTCCAGGAAGTTTGGTTTCATTCCACCAGAATTACCTTTTGAAGATCAGAATCTGGAGGATTAAAACCTGAAAGAGCCTGTGAGAGCTCATGTCTTAGGTGACCCTGTGCAGCGGTCAGAAGATCTCAGTTCACAGCCTGGCAGAGCTGGGCTATAAATTCTGCAATCCAACACCTGATCAGCCTTCCTGGGATGTGGTTGCTTGTGAGGAGAGAGTAGGTACAGATCCTGGCATGTTGTAAGCCATGAGACCCCCCATTTTCTTAAAATTTCACGTTGATCTTAGTCTGCCAGGACTTGGCACTGTGTAGAAACTGCAGTGTCCCTGTTGGATGCTCTGTGGAGTTTGGGAAACCGCTCAGAGAATCATCTTAATGTGCCAGGGTGGAAAGGCACAGGTCGTGTGGGGTGAGATGAGGTTTGGGCAGTAGTTTGCTCCTGTGTGTTTTGTTTGGCAAGAATCTTTCCACAGTTCCTTAGACTGAGTCATCTTTGTGTGTGTGGCTAAAATCCCCTTGTGTCCAAGGACATGAAGTTGTTGTCTCCAGCCTTGCTATTTCATAGCTCTGGAAAGCAAGGCCAAGTTCCCCTCTATGGAAACCAGAGGGGAAAAGTCCCTTGCAGGCAGTGGCACTGCTGCTGTCCCTGCTCTAGCTTTTTCCCTCTGCTTTTCTGATGATCTCTTTTCCCTGCCCAGGGCAGAGGCGATCCCAAGGATGGTGACTTGTGGCGTAGGCAGAGAGCAGTTGGCAGAACTGAGTCCCGGGCAGCTCCGGAGCCTTGTCCAGCCTGAGGGGGGGTTTCAAGAGCTCCATCTGTGCCACTAGTGTAGAAAATAAAACCACCTAACAGAGTGTGGATCACTTATCTGCCAGGGAAGCCTGGAGACAAGTGTTTGTGGTGCTGACCCAGGCTCCTGCCTGTGCCTGGTGATGATCTGCCTGAGCACTGGGGTGGAGACAGTTCCTGGATCCTGTCAGTGCAGGTGCTGCTGTGGTTCCGTTTGCTCAGTTCCCAGGGCACTGGGGAGAGGGTTTTGAGGAGAGATCCAGTGGTGGCTCCTTGCCCTTCCCCTCTGTGTGGCCTGACAGGAGGGGCTTTCTGTGTCAAAGCATGGCAGTGGTTTTGAGGTGTGCCTGGGCAGGGAGGGCTTTGCCCATGCCCAACAGCTCTGGGGCAGTTGCAGGTTCAGCCCAGAGGGCTCAGGGCAAGGTGCAGCTTTGCCAGCAGTCAGTGGCTTTGCCCTTATTCCCGCGCTGTGCGGGGAGAGGAGATGGGCAGCACTTTCCCAGTGGGGCAGGGAAGTTCCTCCAAGGTGTTCCAGGGGATTTTTCTCTGTGCTGCTCCAAGAACCAGCTGATGCATTTGTGGTGTTAGAACTGAACTTGCTCTGGGCTCTGGCCAGGGCAAAGCAGAACTTGGGACTGGGAATTTCTCCTCTACTGAAACAGGCACCGTTGTGCTTCTCCTGCCGTGTGTATTTGTAGGTGTCCCCTGTCCCTTGGGTAGCGTGGTGTTCCCTGTGTCCTGCCTCTGTGTGCCTTGGCAGAGCTGGGCAGTAGGATTGGGTAGGATTCTGAGGCTCTGGAGAAGCGTTGGTGGGTGTTGGATAGCAGGCATTTGTGGGGAGGGCTTGGCAATGTGTGGCCTGTGCTGTGTCCATGGGGGTGGCAGGGAGAAAGGCCCCAGTTGTGCTTGTTGTGGCGCCCGCTCTGGGTGCTGTTCATAAGCAGCTCTCAGCCCAGGAACCAGGGCACGGCCTGGGAGAGGGCAGCAGGGGGACAGATGTGATGCAGGCATTGCTGGGAACTGCAGAGCCATGAAATGAGCCAGGGCCAAGAGCAGGCGCGTCCTGGCGCTGCCATGAACCCCACTGCTGGGTTGCTGCCTGAGCCCTGGCTTGCTCTGCTGCCAGTCTGAGGGGAGGGCTGGAGTGACAGGTGGAGACCAGCCTGAGCCCCCCGGGGATCTCAGGGGTGCAGCCCTGTGTGTCTCATGCTCAGCCTGGCCAGCTGAAGGCCTAGCAGTAGGAATCTCTTTCCCAGTCAGTCTCTGCTCTCTGCTCTGCACTGGTGCTGCTGGGCTTGCAGCGAGGATCAGGCGTTCTGCTGCCCAGCGTGGCAGCCGTCCTGCTTCTCCTCAGCTGCACTTGGGATGCTGGGAGGCAAATCTGTGCCTGGTCTCTTGGGCTGGGGCTTGAGGCAGCACTGGGCTGTTTGGGTAGGAGAGTGTTTCATGTGATAAAAGCCCAGTCTTTCCTGTTGGTTTCCTAAGTGGTGTTGCTGGACTCTAAGGTTCATTTCAGCTTGTTCTGCTGATTCCTTCTGCTGACTTGCTCTGGTTTGTTGTTGTGTATGAAATACGTGGGCTGCTGTCTGGTGGGGCTGCTGTTCTTGCCCTGACTAAGCTGACAGCTTGCCTCTGAGTTTAACACCCCTTCCTGCTGGGAAGGTTTTATTAATTGCAGGGCATTATTCTTCTCTATCCTGAAGTCCACGGGTGTTGGGAAGCATTTAATTTGCTTACTGAATGCAGAACACACTCCCTGAGCTGTGGGGTCACTGCTCAGGCCCTGAAGAATGCTGCTGCTGTGGAGTGTGTGTGACACTCACAAGGAGCTGGCAGAGAGCAGGACCTGTGTGTGAGGCGTTCTCCCCTGTCAGTGCTGCGCCAGGGGCTCAGTGTGGAACTGCTCCTTACCCGCTGGTGTGTCAGAGCAGGGAGAGCTGAACAGAGCAGGGAGAGGCTGGAGCTGCCCCTGCTCCTGAAGGGAACCTGTCTGATAGAAATCCTGTGCTGGGGGGGATGGAAGGACCCAAAAGTGCCGCCTCTCCTCGTGCTCTGAACAAACTGTGAACGTTCCATGAGTAACATTTCACCCCTAAACACATCTCTGTGTTGCTCCAGGGAGGAAGAAAGTGTCAGCTGCTTTTTGGCTGGTGACAATGGCCTGTAGCCAGGTTCTTTCTGGGGGACAGCAAGCTGGCTAGAAGTCAGGCTTGGGGTTCTGGAAGAGGCAGCTGTCTGTTTGTTTGGGTTTGTGGTGTGCTGGGGAATTGGGGGTTGGTGTGTTTGCAGAATGAACTGACTCTGCCTTCATGTTCCCCTCTTGGGGACAATGGGAAAGGGGAAGGACATCAAAAGGCTGCTAATGAGCCCTGTCCCTGCAGCATCTGTGCCCTTGGTCTCTGTTTATGGAACCTAATCTGCTCAGTAGGGAACAGTAGTGATCCAGCTTTATAAAGTTGTGGATACCCAGCCAGCAATGCTGGGCTCTGGGTGAGATGCCACTACTGGCAAACCCCTTCGAGTGGCATTTCTATAGTGACACCAGCTGACTTGTCCCAGATGAAGTTTTGGTGGCATTTTTTGCTGGCTGAAATGTTGGTCATTGCAGGAAACCCTGTTTTCCTTTTGTATTTCTCTCTGTTTCCCCCTCTCCAATCAGGAATTCCAGGTCTGAATTCCAAGTCCCCATGTGTACCTCCAGCCAGCACTTGGAGAATTCCTTCTTTGAGAACCCAGTACCAGAGTCTGGATGTGGAACACAGGAGCTGGTGACAGGTTCCTGTTTGCTGAGTTGAGTGAAAGGTGTCCAGATTGAGATGTCCAGGGGTCTGTCCCTTTTCCTCCTCCATTTCCTTCTCTCTGGTGGTTACACAGATAGATTTGGATGGTCCTTCCCCTGTGTCAGGAGATCCCTTCTGTGACTTGTTGCAGATGGGTTCTGTGGAGTGGCAGCAGTTGTGTGAATTCTCCCCCTGAGCTGGATCCAAGGAGCATTGGCCTTGAGGGGCTTTGCTGCCCCTGTGTTCCCTGAGGGCTGGGGCTGGGTGTTGGTAGAGCCAGGATCCTTCCCTGTAGGATGTGGCTGCCTTCTGGATGGCTGACTCCTCAGCTCAGTTTGTGCTTTCTGATGTGGAATTGGTTTGCCCCAGAGTTTTGTTAGGATCCATTTGGTCCCTGAGCTTTGGGATTCCCTTTGGTAGGAAACTCTGGGCTTTGGCTTCTCTCAGCACATTTTCCTGTTGAACCCAGAGCTGTATTTGCCATCGTTCAGTCAGCTTTGAGCTGTCCAAGTTCAGTCATTTCATCCTTGGTGCACTTTGCCCAGATGTGCTGGGCAGGGTGAGGAAGTTAGGAGCTGATTTAGTGCATGATTAGTTTCTGTGTGACTAATTAGTGTGTGGTGGGCCATGTGTCATCTGACTAGTCAGGGGTTTAGTCTTTGCTCTATAATGTTTCCTGACCCAGAGAAATATGGACTAGATCGACCTGGAAGCATTGTGATACTCTTGCAATGGTGACAGATGGTTTTAGGTAGGTTCACTGCAATTGTCTCTGCTAAAAGGTGGTTCAGATTGCCCTGGGCTGTGGCTCTGTGTCCACATAGAAAATGTGCCTGGTGTGGGAGAGCAGCTCCTCAAGCCTCCTGACCTGCTGAACTAGGAGAGAAGGAGGAGTGTGAGGTAAGGCTGGTCCCGCTGCATTAATTGCTGATGGTGTGTAGTCATGTAACTCAGACTGGAATGCAAAGACAGACTGTGCCTGCCAGAGAATGGGGAGAGCTGCCTGTGCTTCCCAGAGGGAGCAGACAAGCTGTGGGGTAGGTCTGGGGGACTTGTGGTCCATGGAGAATGAGTGCCAGGTGAGCGACAGCCGGGTCTGAGGAGGGGGAGAGGGCTTGTGGCCCACTGGAAGCGACTGCCAGAGCACTGAGGGTACTTCTGAGTGGACCTGTCCTTCCAAATTCATGGTCCCCAAGGCACATGTTGTTATCCTGTCCGGGCTGCCCTGCCCAAGGGCTGCTTCCCCTGAGGAAGGAGATGGGAGAGAGCCCCCCACTGCCGTTGCCTGCCCCGCTGGTAGTGACTTGGCCCTGGGGATGGCTCCCTGCCCTTCAGAGGTTGCCATGTGTGACTTGGGGCCTCAGCAGGGCTTTTGCACCTCCTTTCTGCAGGTTGGGACAGTGGAAGGTCCATCCCAACAGTGTCTTTGAATGTCATGGTGTTGGCAGGCTCGGGGAAGCTGTAGTTTGGGGTGAGCAGGTCCTGGGTCAGCGGGTGTTCCTCCACAGGGGTTGCTGTGCCTGACACGATGCTTTGGGCTCCCTGGCCCAAGACAGGCTGGTCATCAGAGCTGGTTGTGGGAAGAACCAGGGAGGCTGGGGCCAGCGCTCTCCCCTCCCTGCTGGTGCCTCCAGACTGGACTCCCTGGCTGTGCCCTGCTTCAGAAGCTGCTCTGCCCAGGAGATCCCCCAAAAAGAAACCTCACAATCCTATTTAGAATGACTTCATTGGAAACATTTCCACAGTGGCAGACACGGCTCATTTCTGTCTGTTTAAATAAGAGTTTGGTTCATTTCTGAGTAAGAGTTGTGTTCTCTAAGGAAATCAGACAGAATACTGATACTTTGCAGTGAACCCTGGCATTTTGGCCACGCTGGCTGCAGGGGCAGCAGCCACAGAAGTGCAGTCAGGGTCCCTAGCTGGGAATCCCTGGTGTTTGGTGCTGGCTGTGCTGTGTGCCATCTCCTCCCCTCCTCAGGAAGAGAGTTCCCTGAAGTGTCTCTTGTCCTTGTTATTCCTCAAGTTCTTCCTTGAAATTCTGGTTTCAGTGCCATGCCTGGGAAACCAGTGCTCATCCTGAGTTCCTACCAGTTGGTCAGTCTCCCTGGGAAGATTTCTCCAGGAGCCAGTCTGTGTGGATGGCATGGAACAGACCGTGCTGCGTCTGCAGTCTCATCCTAACACTGACCCCAGTCATTCATTCAGGGACTCCAGTGACACCAAAAGCCTGTGTCGTGTGTCCCTGGAGCTGGGGGCAGAAAGAGGTTCTCACCCAGGCCCCTGTTTTTACCCTCTCAGTGCAAAGCCAGGCACAGATTCTCTACTCAGTCTTTCCTGTATTGCAGGGCACGCCTGCAGTGTGTTCAGAGTGATTCTGATTTGGGGTTACTCACTGGTGTGTCACAGAGTCGAGCTGTACTGGGCAGGACAAGATAGAGTGCTGCCCATGCCAGGTACAGATGTTGATCCTGAGATGAGAGAATGCTGACCAGGTCAGCTCTCAGCAGGAGGATAATCCTTTTGGGGGGTCAGGCAGCTGAGGCGGTTTCAGGAATTCAGGATTGCATTTCCTCAAGCTCTTGAGGTGGCACAGCTGGATTTGATCCTGTAGTGACTGCACCCCAGGAAGTCTTTATACCTGACAGTGCTAAACCCACCATGGATTGTTTCACTTGGATGCAGAAGGTTATTGATGAGTCCAGAGAGATTGGCCTTACCCAGAGTGCAGAGCTGCAGCGGGGTTTGTAGCTTTGGGTGTCTGGTTTGTCCTGTCCGTGTGTCAGGACGGGCTCCCGTCAATCCCCGGAGGCCTTGGAGTTCCCTGCTGCTGCAGCATCCCCCCGCCTGGAAATCTGGGTGAGAGTGTTTGTTTCACCTGAACTCTGTGTGTTGGCACAGCCCCCTGCCCTGTCCTGTCCCCCGTGCCCCCTGGGTCAGCCTTAGAACCCAGCACAGCCTGAAATGAACCCTGCCTCGTGGCATCGTCCAGCTTGTAGCTTCTCCTCAGACTCGGACTTTCTCCGTGCTGGCTTGTTTGTGATCTGCAAAGCAGGGAGCAGCTTTACAAGCACTCTGCTTTTAGTCCCCTGTGCCTGTGAAAGGGGAGGAATGAGGGTGAGATGGTGTTCTGGGAAGCTGTCAGATGACCCTGTTGGCCCTTGTCCTCAAAAAGCCTTTCCCCCCCCCTTTGCCAGGGGCAGGGTGCTCTCTGGTGTTTGCTTCTCTCCAGCCCTGAGGAAACCTCTTTGGGAGGCAGAGCGAGTGTGTGCCAGCGTTCCCAGAGGAGCGGTGCAGCTGGGGGACTCTGCTCTGACCAAGCAGCGTGTGTCACACTCCAGCCCCTTGTTGGTTCCTTTCCCTTTCCCCTTGGCCTGGAGGTGCTGCTGCTGCAGAAGGCCCTGGGTCCCTGCAGTTCTGGCAAGTTCTGGGCAGTGCAGCTGGGTTGGCAGCTCCTGTGCCCAGAGGCACGTTGCTTCCAGCAGTGTTGTGCTGCTGCTGTGTGTCACAGAAAGGATCTGCTGGGGTCGCTGAGCCAGGAGCTGAGCGTGCCACCTGCTGCAGAGCTGTTTGCTTGAAAGCAGTGTTACAGCTGTAGGGATGGCAGCTCAGGCAGCTCCTTTGGATTACTCCAAGTTGCATTTAATGACTGATACCTGAGGGAAGGAAAAGGAAATCAACTGTGAAAGAAAAGCTCCCGTGGCGCTGCAGAGATGAGCAGTCGTGCCAGGAGACGCTGCTCTACCCAAGCTTTGATTTCTTGGTTTATGGAGCAGAGATGGGCTGGTCTAGGGCAAAAATATGTCTAGAGTTGAGAAGATAAGCACTTTTAATTGTCTCAGTGCTGTCAGATGTCTGATTTCTGAGAGTATTTCTGGTGTACTCCAACTCTGCATGCAGCCCCTTGGACAGGATTTTCCCTGTGGAGTCCTTGTGTGAACAGCATCTGGTACCAACACGCCTGGGTCTGACACACTGTCATGGAAGGAGTAAGAGCTGTCAGGTAGCTTCTCAGGGCTGGTGGGACTTGTATCCCTGCGTGTCTGGCTGCTGCCTGCTTTTCCAGGTCCAAATTCCCTGGTCAGCCTGTGGAAAGAAAGGTGTGTTCCTAGTCTTGGTAGAAACCGGAGAGATCTCCTGTGGTGTGGTGGATGTCTGCCAGCCCTCAGTGAGAGTGATTGAGACAAGTTGTCTCTCTCTGGGTTAGAACTGACCTTGGTGAAATCTCTGAATCTGAACTTTTGGATCCTCCTTTGTTTACCTAAAGATTTGATGTTGACCATGGGATTGCCTGCCTGGTCTCCTTGGGTGATGATAGTCCTCTGAAGAGGAATTTGAAAGGCTGATGGCAAAAGTGGAATCATTCCTGGGAGCGATGCTTGGAGAAGTTTTTTCTCTTCTCCCTGTCCTAGTTTCTTTAGAGGCAGAATGCCTCACTTCATCCTGTGCTTTCCAGCTGGGTCATGGAAATGTCCTATTGAACAGTCCTGTGAAAGAGGCAACACAGGGAAGGGGCTATAAGGTCCCCCTGGAACCTTCTCTTCTCCAGGCTGACCCAGCCCAGCTCTCCCAGCCTGGCTTCACAAGAGAGCTGCTCCAGCCCTCAGATCATTTTTGTGGCCTCCTCTGGACCCGCTCCAACAGGTCCATGTCCTTCTTGTGCTGAGGGTCCAGAGCTGGGCACTGCAGGGAGGGTCTCCCCAGAGCACAGCAGAGCAGAGGGGCAGAATCCCCTCTCTCAATCTGCTGGCCACACTGTCATGCAGCCCAGGATGCAGTTGGCCTTCTGGGCTGACACCGTCTGGGCTGACATCTCCCAAACACCTGTCCTACCTGCAAGTTTGGAGTTGTAGAAGCTTTTAATTAACAGCACCTTTTCTGCTGCTCATTAGTTCCCCATTCAGGAGGAATCGGTGCATGGAGCAGGCTGAGGCTTTAAAGCAGCGGTTCCCTGTGCAGCTGAGGTTACAGCTGGGGTGTTCTCCACAGGAGTCACAGTTCTTTGCTGCTGCTGCTGTGGCGATGCGGGGCCGTACGGAGCCAGACTGGGGTTAAGGATTTTATTGACAGGCTGGAAAGGTGGCTCTGGGTGCCCCTAATGAGGTTCAACACTGCCAAGTGTCAGGTGTTGCACTGGGGCCAGAGGAATCCCAGCCATAGATCCAGGCTGGGAGAAGAGCTCCTGGAGAGCAGCCCTGCTGAGAAGGACCTGGGGGTTCTGGTAGAGGAGAAACTTCCCCTGAGCCAGCAGTGGCTCTGGCAGCTGGGAAGGGAGATGGGATCCTGGGCTCCATCAGCAGAGGGGTGGCAGCAGGGACAGGGAGGGGATTGTCCCTCTCTGCTCTGCCCTGGGGAGGCCCCAGCTGGAGTCCTGTGTCCAGAGATGGGGCCCCAGGACAAGAAAGATGTGGGGCTGTTGGAGAGGGGTCAGAGGAGCCACAAAGATGATCATGGGGGCTGGAGCAGCTCCCCTCTGGAGAGAGGCTGAGGGAGCTGGGCTGGGTCAGCCTGTGAATCCATCTCCCATTGGCTCGGCCCTGGTCAGCAGCAACTCTGGCCTTGAATTGGCTGATGTTTACTGTCTGGGGCTTGCAAAAGCCATCTCAGCAGCACAGCTACACAGAACTGCAACAGCTGGCAACTGAGCTACAGCGATTCTGCTCGCACAAGGGCTTCCAGCTCCTCCTGGCTCTTGCCCATGCTGTGTACAGTGGTGTAGATGCACTTGAGATGGGCTTTTGATTTCACCTCCACACTGACATGCCACCCCATGGCTCATGTCTAGTGAGCCTGGTCGTATCAACTCCTTCCCCCTTCAATCCTAGCTCTCGATGAGCCCCACCAACTCATGAGCAAGACCTTTCTCATCTCCCTCAGGACACAGCCTTCTGTTGTGACAGGAACCCTGATGCTGACCTCAGCTGCTGTTGTGAAGAGCGTGGCTGTCCCAGGCTCACTACATGACCGGCGGGCACCTTCAGCAGGCAGCAAGACGACAACATATTGTGCTGGGGGATGGGAGGATTCCCGAGGTCCACAGCATTTCTGCTGCCTCTCACCCCCTTCTCAGGGCTGTGCACATCCCTGCCTCTCCTCCACTTCCAGCACAGACATTCCTCCTCCTCTGCCAGTGTAGAACCGTCACCCCCTCTCCCCAAGTGCCCACAGCCTTAGTCCTCCCTCTCCCCCAGGTCCCAGGACCAGTCCCCATCTGCTCCATGGTAGAACTCAGGCCTGACCCGGCTCATGAACTCCTCAACAAACCAATACACAAGTTTATTTGAACTCCTAAGAACCTGAGCGCTGGCGGCCGGCGTGGTCGCCTGAGCCTGGCTCCTCTTCCCGCACCCTTCGCAGCCAGGACGGATCTTCTCTGGGCACTGGCGGGGTGCGCAGCCTGCGGCGTCCATCCATGTCCCACTGCGCAGAGAGGCTCCTGACGCGCTGGCGGGGCACAGGGCTGTCGTCCTCCCCACCCAGGGCAGAATGTCTGCGGCGCCGGGCACGTCTGGGCTGCTGCTGCTCCTGCTGCCTCCGTGGCCTGGCGTGGGGATGAAGGCCGCGGCGCCGGTGGGCCAGCCTGGGGTTGCCAGGCCTTTGCTGAAGGCGGCGGATGGCTCTCATGGGCCGCCGGCAGAGTGGGCAGGTGGCAGCAGTGGCAGCCCAGTGCTGGATGCAGGCCTGGCAGAAGCCATGCCCACATGGGACCACTGCAGCTGGGTCTTGCAGGGTCTCTAAGCAGATGGGGCAAGGGTCCCCTGGGTGGTTGTTACTGGCAGGCGCCAGTGCCATCGCCTCCACTCTCCTGGATGGCTCCAGGGCTGCTGCTGGTCTTTATGGTCTCTGGACAGCTGCTGGTGGGACTTGCTGTCTGGACTCGCAGGCCGGATCTGCTGGGTGGTGTAGGCAGGACTCAAAGGCCAGGCTTCCTCTAGCAGGCCACAGTGTCCCTTTGGCAGCTGGCAGGTCTCAGTCCGGTGTGGTGCCGGAGAACTCTGGCTCAGCTGCTCTCTCACAGGACTCAAGAGTCTTGTGTGCTGTGGGCACCAGGTAGAGCTGGTGTCTGTGGGTGCCCAGCAGAAGTGATGTCACGGGGTGATTGTGACTCCTGGTGACGTCACAGAGCTCCCGTCTCTGTGGACCCGGGAGCTTCCGCAGCCTCAGACACAGGCCTGGTGAGGCAAAGCTGTGCAGCAGGGTGCTTCCCGGCAGAGCCTTTGCTCAGGCCCCGCTTGTGCAGTCCCTGCTGTGGGTGGTGGTTGTGCCAGCATCAGGAGCTGTGCTGTACACCCGTGCTGCATCACGAGCGGATGTGTGCAGGCCTCACCAACACCCCAGGCCGGCCGCGGCGCTGCCACGGGAGGGAGCCCAGCAAGAAGCTTCGCCCAATGCACTGTGCTCATCTGTATCTGTTAACAGAACTGTGTACTCTAATTGAGAGAGAGATTTTGCCATAACACAAGTAACAGCAAAGCTTTATTACCAGTATCCCATCTTCTTTGATGGACTGTCCTAAATTCCCTACAAAGGATTTCTGAGGAGGCAGCCCTAATTCACCAGTCAGTAAAAGAACATGCAATACAAAACTTCAGCCTGCAAAAGCAACAGTTCAGCGTTTCCCACCCTTTGGATGGCTTGTCTTGCTTCTGTTTGTAGAATCAGGGTTCAGTTTTGGCTGTCGAGTTGATTTCTAGCTCAAACATCACACATCAGACCAAGCCCTGTGAACACTGATGTCAGGACGAGGCAGGTTTCTGTTAATGACTTCCACACCCTCGGTGGTTCTTTCCCAACAGCACATCCAGTGCCCTTGCTGGTTTGCATGGCTGGTTTGGATGCAGCCTGCAATTGTAAATTCATCTGACTGGATTCCCTACATGTTTTGCCTGTCGGGCGTCCAACCCGTTTGTTCAGTCTCTATTTCCATCGGGCACCACGGGGTTTAGGAGGGATTCCAGTGCCTCCCTGGAAGATGTTTACCTCCCCTCTTGGGTCATTCCAGGACACAGCTGTGCTTTTTGAAGGGCAGCCCTAAAGCACAGGATGGAGTGTCTTGTGGAGATGTCCGTGTGTGTGGTGTTCAGCAGGCAGGTGGCACGGAGTGCTCTGCCGTGGGAAGGAAGGTGCAGACAGACAGACAGACGCCTGCACCGCGGGGGGGTCAGCGGGACCTTCACAAGCCTCGTGTGCGCCCGCGGGGCCCGGCCGGGGTCTCTGTCCCGAGAGATGGGGGCACGGGCAGAGAGCTCGTCCGGGCAGCGAGGGGAGAAAGAGCGGCGAGCCCTGCCGCCGAGGGCAGCTCCGGCTCCCCAAAGGCCGCTCCTCAGGGCCGGGCCGGGGCAGCGCACAGCGCGCCGAGGCGCTCCTCCGGCCCGGCTCCGCACGGGCCCCACCGTCCCTGGCAGCCGGGTCCCCGCAGGGGCCTCCCCCGCCCCGCCGCCCCCGCGGACGCTCCGGCCCCTCTCGGCCCCGCGCTCACTCTCCATCCCGCTCCCTCGGGGAGGCGGCTCCGGCCCGCGGGAAGGAGCGGACGCGGCCGGGCTCCTCCCGGCGCTTTCCCCGCCCGGGGCCGGAGGGGAACGAGGCGGCGCCCCGGCAGGGGCGGGTGCGGCGGGTGGAGGTGAGGCGGGCGCTGTCTGTCTGTCCGTCCGGGAGCGGGGGGCGGTTGGAGGCGCGGGGGTCACGGGGCGGGGGCGGTTGGAGGTGCGGGGCGAGCACCGAGGGGGCGTTAACTCAAGCGCGGGGCAGCGGGCCCGGTCCTGGGGCGGGGGGTGGCGGTGCCCGGGCGGCTGCTCCGGCCTCTGGAGCCCCGTCCCGGGGGGCCGGCGGCGCTCGGCTCGCTTCTCGGGGGGGAAGGGGGTTCCCGTGTCTCCGGGCGGGTGAGGAGGGGCCGCCCCGCCGGGTTTCGCTGCCGCCCGGGGAAGGAGCCGGCGGGGTGCCCGGCCTCTCGGACGCCCCCGGGGCCGGGGTGCGCTCCGGCCCGCTGCCCGCGGCAGCCCCGGGGCGGGAGGCAGCCGCCTGTTTGTCCGTCAGGGCCTCGCACACGAGCCGTGTGCCGGCGCCCGCTCCGTGGGCGCTGGGCGGGCTCGGGCCCGGGTCGGGAAGCCGCAGCCGCGGTGGTTTGGAGTCTGCCATCGCCCCGCGGCAGAGCTCCGGGAAGGGGCCTTTGGGCCGGACCCGGCCGCAGCGGGCAGCGAGGCGCCGGCGGCCGCCGTGCCGAGCGGGATCCGGGGCTTCTGCCCAACGGCGAGTTACCCGTGAGCCGGCAGCGGGCCCGGGCAGGCGGCAGGGCCGAGCGTACCCCATCCTGGGCGCATCCGGGCCGGCACGGCCAGCCGGCCCCGGGAGGGACTGTCCGGCCCTGCCCTGCGCTGGGGCGGCCGCAGCTGGAGTCCTGGGGTTGGGTTTGGGCCCCACAGAGCAGGAGGGACGGGAAGCTACTGGAGAGTGTCCGGAGGAGGCAGCGAGGCTGGGGAAGGGTCTGGAGGGGAAGTCTCTGGAGGAGAGGCTGGAGTCGCTGGGCTTGTGCAGCCTGGAGAAGAGGAGGCTGAGGGGAGACCTCCTGGGGCTTCCTGTCCAGGGGGGTGAAGGGGCAGTGCTGATCCTCTCTCTTTGGGGACCAGGGACAGAACCCGAGGGAACGGTGTGAAGCTGTGCCAGGGGAGGTTTAGGCTGGGTGTCAGGAAGAGGTTCTGTGCTGAGAGGGGGTCGGGCGCTGGCACAGGCTCCCCAGGGAAGGGGTCACAGCCCTGAGCTGAGCTGGGGGCAAGAAGCATCTGGATGTTGCCCTCAGTGCCCTGCTCTGACTTGGCTGGGCTGTGTGGAGCTGGGAGTTGGGCCCCATGGGCCTTCTGGGACCCTTCCAACTCAGGAGATTCTGGGATTTCAGCCTGGCTGTGCAACTCTGGGTCAGAGCTGCTGCCCTGGTAACCTGTGTGGTGCCTTGTGTTCTGCAGCAGCTCGCTTGGGATGATCTTCCTCTTGAGATGGAGCTTTTGGCTCCAGAGATCTGCACATGTTCAGAACCAGGACCTGCACAGAGCAGCGGGTGTTTCAGAAGGGTTTTTTACTTTCAGGTGCTCGTGCAGCACAAGTCTTTCTCCTTTCCTTGTAAGAGAGCTGCCCTCTGTCAGGCAAACCCAGAGGTCCTGTGTTTCAGACCAAACCCTAGTTTGGGGACATGGATGAGTTGTTTCCACACCTCTGAGAAGGTGAAGGCTCCTTGGTCAGCTTTTGCTGCCGTCTGTTTAGCCAAAAGCTGTTTTCTGCAGAGCCTGAGGACAGCTGATGCTGTGAGACTGGGTGCTCTATGAGTGGGTCTTGTGTGCTTGTTCTAAACTCTTACTGCAGGAGTCTGCTCTTGCTAAATCTGTGATTTGTTCTAGATTTAGATGTCTCAATGGATACGTGGAGCTTCTTCCATACTTGCCCGGTGTCTGTGTGGCTGCACAGGTTTTACATCTATCCTGCTGCTGCGTTTGGGATCAGCATTTGGATCATTGCTCAGTTCTTCACCACCAAAAATAAGGTAACCAAACATGGAAGTGCTTCTGTCTGAGGTCACCCCAAAATCCACACACAGGAGTGAGCAGTTGCCAGGTGGTGGAGGTGCCCAGCGGTGCAGAGAAACGTGCCGCCTCCCTGTGCCCCCACCTACGTTGTGGCAAGTTCCAGATGGAGTTGAGTTCGTCTGCTGGTGATACTCCCTGGCCTGGGTTGTCTCGTGCTGGTGGGTAGCAAACGCCCCCGTTGCTCTGATGCTCGAGCAGATCTCGCTTTGTTACTGAGCCAGTGGTTCAGCCTGTGTTCCTCTGCCACTTCAGGTAAATCCCTCTGTGCCCGGCGGTTTTGGTCTCCACTGATGCTCAGGATGGGCTTGGGCTGGTTGAGGATTGGGAGTGGGATCAGTCCGTTCAGACCTCCTCGTGTAGCTGGGTGAAGTTGTGCTGCCCACGTTGGGAGGCTCTCAGGTTTGGCTGGATACAAGGTGGCCTAGAACGAGCAGAACAGTCACAGAGAGTTAGTCTAATAAAGACAGTTGATTTTGACTCAACAAATCACAGTCCAAACCTATGACTTTCTCTGTGTCTTCTCTGCACCTAAGCTTCTACTCAGCATTTACACTGAGCAGCCTGGGACTCGCCTTCCACCCAGCACACCCCGTCTCAGCGTCCCTGTGCCTGGAAAGCACAATACTATCCATATCCATTACCCAGCGATCTGACCCCTTGAAAACCAAATAGCATCATCAGCCCCAGTGCCAGTACTCATGCTGACATTTCCAGCCTGCAGAGCAGGCACCGGCCTGGCCATATCAGTCCCCACCACACCAGCCCAGGGCTCAGACCAGTGATAGAATGCCTACTCCCTCTCCCCCAATGAATAGTATGCTGTCAGCCACGGTTAGCATTAGTACAGCGAGTAAGAATATGAGTAGGTATGAGAAGAATTGATCCCTGTGGGGCTCTCAGGCTGTGTATCACACTGTGAATGGGAGAATAGATCACGTTATGAAAAGGGCAACTGGGAAAGATATGATGGAGTATTGGTCTATTCTGAAGCTGAGTGGGGTTTGGAAGGTTATGATGATTTTTCATTCTCTGATACCTTCTCTGTTCACATCTATGAATAGTATTGTTGGCAGTAGACTTGTTATGAAGGCTGCTTTGGTGGTGGGTATGATTGTGACTGGGGTGGGTTTAAATTTGTTTGATAGTAGTGGGAGTAGCAGTGGTGTGGTGTGATTAGTGTGACTAGTATGAATGGATTGAGTAGTGCTTCCACTACTTCTACTTGGATTTGCATCAAGGCTGATGGCTCCTAAGACCACTGGGGTACTGTTATCCTTTCAAAGTAAGGGGACTGAGGTTGTAAGCTCAAGGTGAGACTTAGCAGTTCTTGCTGGATTGGTTCTCCCCTCGGCCAGTAAGAAGGGTTTAACTTCTATTTTTAGGATCACAGTCTAATGTTTTGGTTAAAACTATACTTGCCTGTGGATTCTGGAGATGAGTTCTGGCTCTGGAATGAGGAGTCACAGGGGGGTGATGTGGAGGGCTATTAGTAGGTGTTCTCCTGTGTTTGAGTTTTGCATAGGTGTGTGGGCAGGGTACCTCGCTGGGTCATGAGTAATATGGATAGGGTGTAGGCAGCGCTCAGTAGGGTTGCTATGGCAGTTAGGGCAAGTGTTAGGTAGGATCAGTCAAATAGGGTGGTTATGACTGTTAGTTCTGCTATCAGGTTGGTTGGTGGAGGCAGGGCTACGTTGGTTAATTTGGCTAGTAGCATTCAAATGCAACGAGGGGCAGGATGGGCTGTGAGCCTCGTGTCAGGAGGAGGATGCGGCTGTGTGTGCGTCCATAGTGTGTGTCTGCCAGGCAGAATTGGAGATGTTAATCCCTGGGAGATTATTAGGATTACTGCTCCTGAGAATGATCAGGGGGTTGGGATTGTGGGTGCAGCTACGACTGGGCCCATGTGGCTTACAGAGGAGCATGTGGTCAGTGCCTTTAAGTCGGTTGGGAAAGCAGATGGAGCTGGTCATTAGTGCTCCTCACAGGGCTCGGGCAAAGGAGGTTTGACAGTGGGCCTGTCAGAATAGGGACTCGTATGCAAAAGCAAAACAAGAGAAAGGAAAGAGCAAGTGGAAGGGGCAGGAAAGAGGGAAGGAAAACCCCCAAAACCAAGAAAAGGGAAAAGGAGAGGACAGGAGGAAGGGATGGGGTGGGTAAAGCAAAAAATCCCAAACAACAAAAAAGCAGCAGGCAGAGAGACATGGAAACAACCCCCAGCACAAGAAATGGAAAGAGCCAGGAGGAGGAGGAGATGGGGGTGAAGAAAGAAAAAACAACAGAAAAGAGGAGGAAGGGGAGACAGGGGAGGAAGCAGAGGACAAACCCCGAAATAAGAGTAAATAAAGAGCAAGATCAAGTGTCCAGGGGGAGTGGGGAGAAGTAGGAAAAACCACCAGAGAGACAGGAAAAAACCTGAGTGGAAGGAAGGGGATGAGGGGGAGGGGGAGGGGGAGGGTGTGTGAAGGGGGGAACAGGAAGTGGGGGTGCCCTTTCCCTGCCCAAGAGGGGCTGGGAGGCGGTTGGGCCGGGGCAGAGCACAGGCAGCCCCAACGTCACTTCTTGGAGACTCCAGAGAGTCCTTAGCAACCAACGGCTGCCAGGGACCATGGCACTGCCACCACGGCAGCTCCACCGCCTGCTCCACGGGTCCCCCGGCCCCTGCAGACCTCTGTCCTTCCCCAGAGCTCTACCCCCAGGTAAGGACCCAGCCCGAGCCTTCAGCCCAGGCACACTGCGCTCCTGGGCGCTGCCAGCATCCCCCTCAGCCCTGTCCCCAGGGCACTTTTGGCTCAGGGCTTCAGCCAGCCCCGGCAGCGTGCCTGCTCTCGCCGGGCTGACGCCTGCCCAGGGAATCCAGAGCATTCCCCAGATCCTTGTGCCCAGCTCTCCCAGGTCACCTCACAGAAACAAAGCTCCTCCCTGCTTTTCAAGCCCGTCCTGCTGTCACCGCAGCTCAGTGGGTCCCCAGGGCCGGGACACAAATCCCCAGCACGCTTAGGAGAGAGCTGGGGGCCTTTGGCCATCGGGACCCCCTTGCTGCTGGTCCTTGCCTGGCTCCCCAGCCAGTCACCGCTCCCTCTCCCTCACACAGGTCTCAAGAAGGCTCCAGGCAGCTGCTGCTTCCATCCCGCGGGGCAGTGGACAAGCAGAAACCTGCCCCCACCGGGCAGCTCCACCTTTGGCCACGGCACCACCCAAGTTCTGGCATCAACGGGAAGGTACCAGGGGGACACCAAAGAGAGAATAAACCAGCAGGGAACGGGGGGTTTGGCAGGGGGAAAGTGAACATCAACCAAAAATGAAATAGAAAAAGAAAAGAGCAGGAAGCATCAGGCAAAGAAAGAAGAAAACAAACCCAAACCCAAACAAGAAAAGGAGGAAAGGGCAGGCAGGGAGGAAGGGAAAAGTGAACCACACAAAACCAGGAATGAGGAGAAAAGTCCTGGAAAGGGGTGGAAGTGGTGGGAGGGAAGCCCAAAGAGACAGCAGATGGAAACAGCAGGTTGGGAGCCAAACAGAAGGGATTAAAGCAGCACAGGGCTGGAAGGGATAAAAGAGGCAGGTGGAAGGGGCAAGCTGGAATCTGAACAACAGCAGACAGGACAAAATGCGGGTGGCAAATACCACTGGGAACAAATACCTGTTGCTGTCTAGTGGTCTGATGCTTCATGGTTTTATATCTATATTATTCTTTAAATACATACACAGCCATAGTTTTATACTATTATAAGGTCTGCAGGGTACAGGCAGTGGGGCCTGTCCTGCCCCGGACAGTGTGCACTGGACTGTCTGCCCTGGGCTGTGTCACAGGGTGTTTCTTTCTCCATCCATTGGCACAGTGTAGTTTGTGTTGTTCCCCATGGGACTTTCTGTTGGAGTTTCCATTCTGTTGCCTGTATTTTTCAGTGCTCTGTACAGTCTCTTGTGGGCATTGTGTGCTGTGATGTGTCTGGCACCCATGGTACTGCAGTGGGGCTGGTTTGCTGTCTCCTGCCACGTGTCCTGTCGGGGAGAAAAAAATCCCAAACCAAAAAAACCCCAAAACCTCAAGGAAAGACAAGGAGAAAGGGGCAGACAGGGAGAAGAGGGAAAATGAAATAAGCCAGTCTCTTCCAGTAACTAAAGCAGAAGGAAGGGGCGGGCTGGGAGGAGGCACAAAAACCAAAACACCCCAGTAAATAAAGAGTGAGAAGAAGGGGCAGGCGGGGGGGGCAGCAGGGGAAAACCTAAAGCCCAAACACAGCCAGAGACAGAGGCCAGAGCAGGCAGGGGGGAAGCAGGGAAAGGAAGGAACAGGAGTAAAAGGTGAGTGAGAGAGAAGGGAAGAAAGGAAAGAGAAAAACAAAAAACTGAAAAGCAAAGAGATGGAGAGATAGGAAGGGAGAGAGGGAAAGGAAAAGGCAAACAAGAGCCAAGGGCAGAAAAGGAGAAAGGGCTGGGCAGGGGTTGGGAAGCACAAACAAAGGGAAGGGCAAAAGGCACAGGGAGAACTGGGAAAAAAAGCCAAAGCAAACCAAGAGAAATGAAAGAGCAAGTGGAAGGGGCGTGAAAGAGGGAAGGAAAACCCCCAAAACCAAGAGAAAGAGAAAAGGAGAGGACAGGAGGAAGGGATGGGGGGCAGGGGGGAGGAGAGGAAACAATCTACCATCAAAAAAGGCCTGTTAGGACAGTGACTGGTGTGATCCTGTCTCCTCCTGGGTGAACAGGAGAGCGGCGAGTAGTACAGATCCTGCGACTGGGGCCTCTGCAGGAGCTTGGGGCGGTCCGAGGGGAAGGCCGTAGAGTGGGGCTGTTACTGGGAATGCTGTTAGCAGGGCTGGGCTGGAGAGTCAGCCAGGGCAGTGGTTTGGGATGTGGGCTGAGTTAGTGTCAGTGTTGTCACATGGAGGGTGACGACTTGTGGGTGAAGGTAGAGGGTTGTGACCAGTCATGGCAGCAGCTGAGCAGGGCTCAGACCTTAGGGAAACGCCGGCGCTCAGGCGCTCTGGTTGGTTTCCTCCTCGTGTGATCAGGGTTGGGGTTGGGATGAAGCTGCTTTGAATGAGACATAAAATATTCTTAGTTCTGCTGCTGAGAATGCTGGGATGGTGAATGGTTGGGCTGTGACTGTGGTTGGGATCAAAATTGGTTTCCCTGAGGGAGGTTCTTGTTGCAGGGGGGTTTGGCTCGCTCTCATTACCAGAGGTGGTAGTCAGCGTGAGAGTGTTGGTGAAGGGGATGAAGTTTGGTCAAGGCCAGTCCATTGGGACAGGTTTGTGTATGGGTACTAGGTTGCAATTAGTCATTGCAGGCTTAAGGTGGCAATTAGTATGCTCTGTGCAGTACTGCTTCTTCAGAGGAGTTTTTGTGGAGTTCAGAGGGTTGTGGGAATGAGTAGAACTGTTGGGATAACAATGTTCAGCAGTGCAGGAGGTTTGGGTTGTGAAGTTGGTCTGAGCCCTGGGCTGGTGTGGTGGGGACTGATATGGCCAGGCCGGTGCCTGCTCTGCAGGCTGGAAATGTCAGCATGAGTACTGGCACTGGGGCTGATGATGCTATTTGGTTTTCAAGGGGTCAGATCGCTGGGTAATGGATATGGATAGTATTGTGCTTTCCAGGCACAGGGACGCTGAGACGGGGTGTGCTGGGTGGAAGGCGAGTCCCAGGCTGCTCAGTGTAAATGCTGAGTAGGAGCTTAGGGTGAGTAGGAGAATAATCAGGGAGGTTCAGGTTAGGGTGGTGGGGGGTATTGGAGTTGGGTGGCTCATGGGAGGGGGAGTAGGAGTGCGATTTCTAGGTGAAATAGTAGGACTAGGATGGCTCCTGAGGAAGAACCGACTGGAGAATGGGAGGCGAGCGGAGCCGAGTGGATCCAATCCGCATTCCTGTGGGGATGGTTTTTCTGAGCCTGGGTTAATCAGGAATTCAGTGGGATTAAGGCGGTGCTTAGGATGAGGGATAGAACGAGTATCAATGTGAGGATGTGAATTGCCTTTCTCTGGGTTTCCACCAGATGTCAGAGATTGGAAGTCAATTGTAATTCTTACACTAGAGAGGCAAGATCCTCCTCAGGAGATAGATCTGTAGAGGAATGATCAGATGACGTCTGCCAAGGGTCAGGATCAGGCTGCTGCTTCCAATCCCAAGTGGTGGTTTGGGGTGCAGTGGAATTTGATGAGGCAGAGTAGGCCAACTAGTAAAAAGGAGGATCTGATGGTGACGTGGAGCCCGTGGAAGCCTGTGGTGACAGAGACGGTCGAGCCGAACACGCTGTCGGCGACTGCAAACGAAGCTTGGTGGTATTCTATTGCTTGGGGGCTGTGAAGCAGAAGCCTGGTAGGATAGTTAAGGTTCACACTGGGATTGCTTGCTTTGGGCTCCTGTCTGAAATGCTGTGATGGGCCCGTGTTCCAGTGATGCCTGAGGCTGGTAAGATGGCTGTGCTTAATAGGGGGACTTGGAGGGGGTTGATTCCTGTTGGGGGTCATTGTCCTGCTGGTTCTGGGGTTGGGGCTTGGCTAGAGTGGAAAAATGCCCAGAAGAAGCCTAGGAAGAAGAATGTTCCTGATGTGATGAATAAAGCTATTCCGTATCACAGCCCTTTTGGACAGGCAGTGTGTGGTGGTCTTCAGAGGGGTCTGGGTGGGTTGGATGGATGGGATGAGGTCACTGGGATGAGGCTCAAGGAAGCCAAGTGTAGAGGAGTCCTGTGCTTGGGCTGTAACAGATGTGCAGATGATGTCAGCCGGTCGGTGCCAGGTTCCCTGCCAGCCTCTGGAGCTGGGATTGAGTCCCTACAGATGCTGCCCGTGGGCTCCCCAGCAGCTTGGGGCACCTGAAAGCCCTGTGCTGTTGCATGCCCGAGCTCTTCCCCTCCTTGGAGACTCCCCAAGCTCTCCAGCTCTGCCCCTTTCCCAGGCACAAAGTTCCTCCTCATGGGTAGGTGGGACCTCCTGTCAGTGCAGGGAACCCCCAGTCCAGCTGAAGGATGTGGGCTCTGTCGTTCCCCCCATGCTGCCTGCTTAGTGCCCAGGTTCACAGAGCGTGCTCAGGTGAGTGCTGCCAGGACTGGCCCCAGGCCCATCCCACAGCCAGGCTGCGGTGGGCACAGGGACAGGAGAGGGCTGGGTGTAATTCTAGCCTTGTTTTGCATGGCAGAAGAGCCCACCTCCACGGCTCTCCGTGCTGGGAAGCTCCATCAGATGGGCTGTTTCTAACAGACCCAGGTTGTGACATGATTGGGTGTCCGTGACCCCCAGGCAGGGTTGGGGATCCATCCCCAAGCCCAGGCTTGGTGTGGCATCCTCTGCTGCCCCAGCTCACGCTCAGAGTGAGACCTTCCCTCCAGGAGCCAAAGGTCATGCCCGACGGGCCTCGGAGTTTGGGGTTACACGTGCGAGTTGCGCAACGTGTGCGTGGGGACCAGGGGAGGGCAGAGGCACCAAGAGGCCAGAGACAGGCCAGACAGCCCCAGCGAGGGGCTTCATCTCAGCTGGGGCTCTGCCCTTCCAGCACAAGGACAGAGATGCCCACCCCAAGGTCCGGTTCCCATGCAGGTCCCATCCCCTGCCCCACATCTCCTCATTGCTGCCTTAGACACACACCAGCCCAGCGGAGCCCACCAGAGCTGTCTGGGGGACAGAGGGCCCAGGAAGGTGTTGATCCCAAAGGATCAGGGAGGGTAGAAAGCCAGACTGTCGCCCAGCCTTTGCTCTGGCCAGGAGAGCCGTCACCACCCCAGCCCATCCTCACCTCAGTGGGGAGAGGGGCAGGGTGAAGGGCAAGGGCACGAAAAGATGGGATGGGGCTGCCCATCAAGCCAGCTTTGCACCCCTCAGGCTTTGTACCCTGTATCCTGGGGGGAAGATGCAACGTGAGACCTCATGATAAAGCAACACCACAGGCTGGGGATCAATGAAAGACATCTGCTCTATTAAACCTGCTGAGAAGAGGAACAAGGGAGGCTGAGGGACCCAAAGCACAAGGGGGGGTCTGATGGAGCCACAGCATCCAAAAGGCCACTAATTCTTCCTCTTGTTTTTCTTCTTGAGCTGTATCAGGTGCTGCCCCCGCCTCTTGATGTCTTCCCTGGTGAGGACAAGGCCGTCGTCTTTCTCATATTCAAAGGGGTCTGGAGAAGAGAGCAGAGAGGAGCGGGCTGAGGAGAGGCACTGGGACCACCTCCCCTCAGCCCATGTCCCCAGGGAGAGCCGGCATGTTTTGAAGGGCTGGTGGGAACCCTGGGGCCGATCCCTCCCACACAGGCACTAGGGACTAGTGAGGCTCTGCCTCCTTAGCAGCCCCGTGTGCCCGGCCCTTCAGTGACACTGCTGGGGCTTCCCATGGAGGTCTGGAGTCTCAGCGCTTCCTCCAAGAGGATCCCACAGGAGGGGGCCACGACTGCTGGGCTGGGGTTTGCTGGGCCAGGGGGAGACAGGGCCAGGCTCCCCAGAAATCCCAGCGGGCAGGGGCTGGCTCAGGCGCTGGGGGACGCGTCCTGGCTGTGCTCTCCTACCTTGGGCGCTGCTGCCTTCCTTGTCCAAGGGAATCTGCAGATTCTGCCTGTCATCGGTGGTGGCCTTCTCCAGCAGATTCCTGACCTTTACAAAAGCCTGGGAAAGACACCCTGGGTTAACTGATGGATGGGAGGTGGGAGGAAGGACCCCGAGCCCAGGGTTCCCCACACCCGCATGTCCCCGGGGGACACACAGCCTGCAGTGCCCAGGGCCGCCTGGCGCTGAGCTGCTCCACGGCTCTTCCCTGGGGCCTTCTGCATTCTCCCAGCTGGGCCAGGCCATCCAGGAGAGCCCCGGCTGGGTCCTCCAAAAGCCCTGGCAGGGACGGAGCCCCCACGTACCTCGTTGCCCTCACTCAGAGTGTGGCTGTCATGGGGCAGGTCGGCCACGCGCTGCTTCAGGTACCGCAGCTTCTGCGCGCAGTGCCGGAGCTTCTCTTCCAGCCCCAGGGCCTTGAGATACTCCTCCTGGAGCCAGAGAGAGAAGCAGCAGGTTGGTGGGGAGAACGGGCCCCGTGGGGAGATGGTGGCAGCACCAGGGGGCATCAGGCCGTAGCCTTGCGACACCAAGCCCTGGCCGGGGCCGTGTCCCCCCGGTGCTGCACAGGTACCTGGCCAGGCACTGAGACGCCGTGCAGACGGATGGCGAGGTTGTCAATGCCACCTTCCAACTGCATCAGGACCTTCTGGTTCTGCCCCAGCTGGGCTTTCATCTGCTCCAGCTTAGCTTCTTCACGCCGCAGGCTCCTGAGCATCTGCTCCTCCAGTGTCCTGCAGCCAAACACATGCTTCTCTGTACAAGTGCACAGGGGGGCAGGGACACCCCAAATCTGGGGTGAAGGCCGTTCACGTTGCCCCCCTGCCCTCCCCCAGAAGCGCAGAGCAGGGGTGCTGCCTGCAGCCCGCCTGCAGCCCTGCTGCCGCTGCCCATGCCAGGCAGGGAGCCAGCGGGCTCCTGGTGCTGCAGTGGGAGTGTTGGGGGCTCTGCCAGGAGCAGAGCTGGGGGAGCACCCTGCTCAGGAACCTGCGGGGCAGGAGGGGATGGTGCTGCAGTGGGACAGGGGAAGGGGCGACCTGTTGGGACCCCCGTGACACATGTGCCCCCCACCCAGAGGGGTGGCCCAGTTGGCATGTCTGCCCTGATGCCAGCCGCAC
The DNA here is from genome assembly GCA_027925045.1 of Hypotaenidia okinawae. Taxonomy (NCBI): domain Eukaryota; kingdom Metazoa; phylum Chordata; class Aves; order Gruiformes; family Rallidae; genus Hypotaenidia; species Hypotaenidia okinawae. The sequence goes on along the minus strand of BSDF01000106.1, from coordinate 16,468 downwards.
CTGGTTGTGTCGGGGGCCTGGCTAAACTTCAGCTCAGCCTGCTTCAGCTCCAGCTGCTTCAGGGTCTCCTCCAGCGCCCGCTTCTTCTCCCAGTGCTCCCGCAGGTACCTGTCCAGGTCCCGTGAGCACTTGAGCTCTTCCTGGAGCCTGACAGGGATGTCCTGGCCAGGGGAGAGCACAGGGACTCAGCCCACGGTGCAGGGAACAGCGTCAGGCTGTGGCCTCGCTGGTGTTTCTGCACCATGGAGGCTGTGAGCTCACAGCACAGCTCCCTGCCCTCCTGAGGGGGGCTCTGGAGCTCCCAGGGAAGGGGAGAGCAGGGGACCCCCCAGGGGAGCAGCAAGGGCTCCCCTCCTCACGTTCCAGCAGCCCCTCGTTTTCCCAGGGCCGGGTTCTGACATTACCGAGGGGAGGGAGCACTGCGCTGCAGCCTGGGCCTTCTCCAGCTGCTCCATCAGCAGGGCGTCCCGCTCCATCTGGGCCTTGGCAGCCTCCGTGTCGCTGTCTGGGTTGGGGGGAAGTGTGAGGGGTCCTTCCTGCCTGCTGCCACCCCCACGGCCCACCCTCCCACACCCCGCCAGGCACTCACCCGCCAGCAGGTCCTCTGAGTGCTGGGCCAGGAGGTCCATGCCGAGCTTGTCCCTGGCCTGTGGCAAGGATGGTCATTGTCACCCCCGAGCTACCGGCACCCGGGGGGAGTTGTCCCTGCTGCCCCCCACCTCCCACGGGGGGTCAGCAGTGATACCTGCTGTCTGCCCACAGCCCGTCCCGTGCCCTGTGCCCCAGCTCACCGCTTTGGGATGCTTTCCACTTGTGTCCTTCAGCCACTGCCTGTCCCTGGGCACCTTCAGGGCAGCCAGGGACTGGCTCCTGAGCGCTCTCTCTGCCTGGAACTGGCTTTTCATCGCTGCCATGTTCACCTGGAGCATATCAGAGAAGGGAGAAGGGGCTGCCAAAGCTGGGAAGGACCTTAGTGAGCCAGCTGAGCTTCTGGGATGGGCAGGGTCAGAAATGCCCCCCGTGTCAATGGGCTGAGAGGGAAACCGGGCCAGGATGGCTGGAGGATGGGGCGCACTGCCTTCACCATGGCCGGGGCTTGTGTTGGGGCAGCCTGGCCCAAGGGCAGGATGCAGGGGGACCTCTGGAGGCAGCTGGGGGCTGTGGGCAAGCCCGGCTCAGTCTCGCTCTTTAGAGCAGGACAATGCACCAGCATGAGTGTTGTCACTGGGGTGGGAGGGGGCCCCAGCGTGCCCTGGACCATCTCACCTTGGCTGCCTCGGCAGCTCTGCGACTCTGCGAGGCCGTGAGCTCCATGTCCTCCAGCTCCCGGCAGTAGGTCTCGGCCATCCCGCTCAGGAGGTCCAGGTGCCGAGGCAGGTGGGCCAGCTCCTGGGACACAGGGAGCCACCGCTCGTCACCCCACCGAGCCCCAGGGGTGCCCTGCACGCCGTGACAGGGGAAGGTGGGGAGCAGGGCGGGGGGGAGGACGGCAGCCTGAGGAGGGGCTCACCTCCCTCAGGACATCCCTCGTGGCCAGGTACAGCCTGGTCATCTTCTGCGCAGCGCCGACTTTGAGCACCATCTTCTCGATGTTATTCTCCAGCCGGTGAATTGTCTGGGGCAGAGATGGGGTGCAGGCAGGGGTTTACCCCACAAGCCAAGCCCGGCACTCACCCTGGGCCTCTGGGGTGGGTCTAAAGCTCCCCGTAGGTGCTGCCCCCCAGCCCGAGAAGGGGTCCCGGGTACCTGCATCTGCTGCTGGTACTGCCTGCCATCCGCCGCAGCAGTCTTCAGCTGCTGCAGCCGCCTCTGCAGCTCCTCCAGGGCCCGGCACCGCTGCTGCACCTGGTACTGCAGCATGTTGTACTTCCTGGCACAGGCGTAGACCTCAGCCCGCACCGTCTCCAGGCCCAGCTGGAAGGGGACACAAGGGGTTGCCAGGCTGCAGGCACAGCTCAGCGGGCACCCCCAGGAGAAGGGGGGCGGCAGCAGCAGCCCCCACCCACCCATCCCTCCTCCTACCTCGACTCTCTTCCTGGCAGTGACCGCTCTGCTTGCCTCCAGCAAGGTGAGCTTGCTGTGCTGTGGGTGGCAGAGAGGCAGCGAGACCATCACCGCCAGCCCGGGGATGGTCCCGTCCTGCTCCCAGAGAGGAGCTGGCACTGCAGGCCAGCACCAGGGGGGTTCAGCACCTACCGGGGCCGCTCGCATGGTGTCCAGCGCGTGTGTGTCCTCCCGCACCACCTCACGTAGCCGGGGGAGCAGCTCCCTGCTCTCAGCTCGCTTCTCTTCACACGCCTGCGAGAAGAGCTTCCAGCCTTGCTCTGGAGGACGGGAAAGCACCGTTAGTCCCGCACAGGTACAGGCAGTGCCGGGCAGGACAGTGGGACAGCCCCCCGCCCGCCCCGGGAAGCCCAAGGGGCAGCACCTCGCAAGACGCTGACGTCCCGCAGCTCCTGGGCTCGCTGGCTGAGGGTGGCCTTCAGCTGTGGCAAGCGGGAGCCACCCTTCTCAGCCATCACCTCCCGTGGCATCATCCCCACTCGCAGACCCTTCCTCTCCGCTCCTGCGGTCGGGATGAAGTGTGAGTCCTGAGCTGCCCCGGCAGAGGAGGGCAGGGTGGGCAGCCGGGATCCCGGCTCTCTCTGCCGTCACCGCTTGCTCCCTGCGTAGCCGGGCAACCCCCCAACACGTCACAAAGGGTGAGTGCGGGGGCACAATCACCGCCCCGCACCTACTGCCCGCGCTGTGCCTGACACCAGCCAGGATGCCACTGGCCTTCTTGGCCCCCCGGGCACGCTGCTGCCTCCTGTTCGGCAGTCACCCGACACCCCCAGGTCCTTCTCCGGCAGTGCTCTGCCCCAGCCTGTGTCGCTGCTCGGGGTCCTTATGTCCCCAGAACAGGACTGTCCTTGGCCGCCTTAGGCAGCGGTGGGGTGAGGAGCACCCTGTCCCAGCAAACTCTCCTTATCCCAACGCAGGTTTTCGTTTCTTGGGTTTTCTTCTCCCTCCCTTCCATCCTCCCTCAGTTTCCAGGACCCCCTTCCCCCCTCCCTTCACGAACAAGCGGCTGTGCAGTGCCCGGCTGTCGGCCAGGGCAAAACCAGGACAGATGGTTCCTGTCCCCTCTCCTGGAGCCACCAATGCCAGAAGCAATGCCAGCGCCTAACTGCCTGGTGAGGAATGACAATCAAGCTGCCTCTCCCCGAGAAAAACCCTTCCCGTCTGATGGGTGGAAAACGACTCGGGAAGGGAACTGCCACCCCAGCACCAGGCCCCTCAGGGTTACTGGTCGTGTGACCAAGAAGGACCACAGGCTAGTATTTCAAAAGCTAAATGCTCCCTGCCAGAGGCCAGGCCTGACCCGGCATGGAAACAGGGTAGGAATGGGCTGTGTCGGCCCAGGGCGGTGTCGGTGCTGCAGGAGAGTCACTGCCAAGAGGAATCAGGCAGCGCTTCTGCTCAGCGTGAAGCTGCAACCTCTGTGCAAGAAAGGCTGCTGCCAGGAGCTCCTCACCAGCGCTGGGGAACTGAACCCTGCAAACCAGCCCCTGGGTTAGAGTCTCTGGTACACCTGCAGCTTCCTTCATCTGCTGGGAACCTGTGGGGAATGAGGAGCAGCCCTGGAGAGGAGACACCGTGGGGCTTGCTGGAGGGAATAGTTACCTATTCCTAAGGGCCTTCATGTGCTCCATGTGCTCACAGCCTGGTGTCACTCTCTTAAAACCACAATCCTATTCTAAACTAAAACCAAAATCACCTAGAAGTTCAGCTGTTTTATCAGGGTGATTGTGACATTTCCCCCTTTGAAAATATTGATAATTAGATGCAATATTTTCACGTGTTCAAATTGTGGCTTCATGGAATGTCAACTTGTCCTATGATGGTGGCCCTTTGGATGGCTTGTCTTGCTTCTGTTTGTAGAGTCACGGTTCAGTTTTGGCTGTCGAGTTGATTTCTAGCTCAAACATCACACATCAGACCAAGCCCTGTGAACACTGATGTCAGGACCAGGAAGGTTTCTGTTAATGACTTCCACATGGTATAGGGAGGCCATATAGAGATGGAAAGAATAGCTCACAGGATTTAAGACAAGGAATTGTGTAGCCTGAAGCAATTAAAGAAAAGGGGCCCCCAGGAACTGGCTTTAGACCTTCTGGTATCTCAGGGAAGCGTTGGAGGAAAACAGGAATTCAGGATTTGGGAAACAGGACGAAACAAGATGATATTGATCCCAGAGATGTCAGTGAAGGAACAGATGGCCGGGATACGTCCATAGGCTCCTTATCAGTGAGCCCGAACTGATAAGAACAGTGCCAGCTTGCAAGACCCTCGGATTGCAGAGGAAAAGTTGACCCTCGCCCACAATTCCTGGAAGGATCTGCACAAACGTGAGGGAGGATAAGCTGATTAGCATCCAAGGCGAGAGTAGGCGGGTGCAGGTAATTAATATGTACAGGCGTAAAATGAACATTCCTCCTCCTGTTGTGTAAGCAAAGGGAGGGCTTGCTGCGGGGGGGCGTGTCTGGGGGGAGCGATCCCAGCGCACCCAGCGCTGAATAAACAGACCGACTGTAGAACTGCCCAGTTAGAGAGTCTATTTTCCGCACGTCAGGAGAAACCAGCTTCTGCAGCTGCTGCTCCCCTCCCCGGGCTGCTCCGCTGGGAACGGCTGCGGGCGCGATGCTGCGTGAGGAAGGAGCCGGCACTCGCCGCCCGGCCCTGCCTGCAGGAGAAGGAGAGCGCTGGGCTCCTCTGCCGGACCCGCTCCTTGGGGCTCCTCTGTCCCTGCCGCAGCCCCAGAGCAGCTCCCCCAGCACCGGCGGCCAGGGCCGTGCCCGGGGGCCGCGCCGAGGGAGCGGGGGACGCGGCTCAGCCCCGCAGCCCGGCCGGCATCCCGCCCCGGCCGGCGGGGAGCGGCAGCGGCTGCCGGGGCCGGGCCGCCGCTCGGCTCCGCTCGGGCCCGCTCGGCTGCGCTCGGCTCCGACCGCGGCTGCGGGAGGAGCCGCCCCGCGGGACAGCGCTCCGGCCCGGGCCCCGCACCCGGTCCCGGCGGCAGCCGCCGGCTCGGCTCGGCCCGGGCACAGACGACCGAGGGCTGAGCCTCCGCCCGCTCCCTCCCGCGGGGATCTGCTCACGGACCGGCCGGCCGGGCCTTCCCGCCCCTCGGGGTCTCCGCAGCCTCGCCGGGAGCGAGTCCCGCACCCCGCCCGAACCGGCCCCGGGCCCTGCCGGCACCCTGCACCCGGCCCGCCACCGGCAGCCCCTCCCGGCTCCCTCCGCCCCAGCCGGCCCGGCTCGGGCGCGCAGGGGCGGAGCCGAGCCCAGAGCAAGGGGTCCGGCCGAGCCCCGCACAGCCGACAGCAGCCGAGCCGAGCCGAAGGCCCGTCTGAGCTCGGTTCCGTTCGGCTCTGTTCGGCTAGACTCGTCTCTGTTCGGCTGGACTCGGTCCTGTTCGGCTGGACTCGGTCCAGATCGGCTCCGTTCGGCTCCTCTCCGACCGCGGCACCGGCCCGTCCCCACCTGAGGCGTGGGCGGGCGGCGTTGGCGGCGGGGCCGGTGGCTGTGGCGGGGTCGCCTTCCCTTCACCGGAGCTGGGGGCTGCCCGGTGGTGGTGCTGAGTCCCCTCAGCCGGGGAATCGTGCCAGTGCTGTTAACATTCTGCCTTCCACTGTTGTTTCAGCCTCTCCAGGAAGCGACTGGAGTCGCCCGTGGGAATTACCTGATGGGTCCTGGGGATGGTGTCTGTGCCGCAGGGTTGGTTTGTGTCACGGCTTGGTTTGTGAGAGAAGGCTGAGGCCACGGGCTTTGTCCTTGGGAGCCCAGTGGCAGAGGACAGGTGAGGGACGCCCAGCAGCTGTGCCCGCTGCATGGCCACCAAAGGCAGGGAAAGCCCCTGGGCCTCCTGGGCACAGGGACTGCCTGGGGCCCAGCACCCCAAAGGCCTTCCTCTGAGGGGTGCTGGGCAGGGCTGTGCATAGAGGAGCCGCCCAACACACCCCGTCACCAGGCAACGGTGAGGTCACAAGGCCCCGGGGCAGTGTACAAGGGGGTGTCCTGCCAGAGCCCTGCCAGAGCTGTCCTGGGGACAGCCCCAGGCACACGCAGGAGGAAGGGCTCCTCGAGGAGCTGCTGAAAAGGGGGCTGAGGGAGGACAAGGCTCCAAAGGCAGGACAAGGCTGCTGGAGGTTTCCTACCGCAATGGCAGCTCAGGGCAGAGCCACCTTTAAAGATCAGTTGAGGGAGAGAAACCCTTTCTGGCTGGAAGGCCATGGCAAGAGCAAGGGGATGCCTTCTTGAGAAGCCTGCAGAGCTCACCAGCCTCATCCCCCACGGAGCCGGGGGCAGCAGCCGTAAGCAAATGGGGTGCAGCAATTTTGAAGGGGTCCCAGAGCTCTGGAGCCCAGGCCGGCAGCCTGCCAGGCGCGGGAAGGATCCTTGCCCCCGGGTTGATAGGGCCGGGGAGGAGGTGAGGCCCCGGGCTGAGGGAGAGCGGGGCTGGGGCATCTCCTGGGAGCGGTGAGCAGCAGGTGGGCGGAGGGAGCCGGTCTGGCTCAGCTGCTCAGGGAATAGCCGATCGCCAGCTCTGCTGCTGGGGTCAGGAAGGAATTTTCCCCCGGGGCGGATTGGCACTGGTCCGCGGGGGTTTTTCGCCTTCCTCTGCAGCACTGAGCAGGACCCCTTGTCGGGCCCCTCCCCAGCTGGGCACCCGGGCTGGGTCCCTGCCTGCTGCTGGTGCCCCACGAAGGTGGCCTGTCGTGCCCTGCAGCTGGGGGGAGGAGGGCTTTTTTCCCCCACGCTGGGCTAGTAGTTGTGCCCCGGGGGTTTTTGCCTGCCTCTGTGGCCCTGAGCGCGCTGGTCCCTTGCCAGGGCTCCTTTGGGCCCGTGAGGCTCGGGGCCTGCTGCTCACGCCCCACGAAGGTGCCCTCGTGCCCCGCATGGCGGGGGAGGCAGCTTTCTGGACTCCCGGGGCGGGCCCCAAGGGAGGCCCCCCCAGGCCTGTCCTCTTCTCCTCGGCAGCACTGAGCACAGCCCCTTGACAGGGCTGGCTTTCTCCAGGGCTTCTTGCTTGGGCAGAACAGACCCTGCTGAGAAGGGCTCCCGGCTCGCTGCACCCACCCAGGGCAGCACAAGAGCACTTGTCCGGCAGCCCTGGCCAAGCAGCACAGGGACAGAGCGAGTTTGGGAAGGGCTGAAGCTTGTCGTGGCTGCATGTCATCCTTTGCAAAAGGCCTCACAATACCACACCGTGGTTCTGTCAGGTATTTTTTCTGTTGTGTGTTGCTGCCAATTTCTTCCCGGTCTGTTCAGGGAACAGACTGCTTGGCCTGAGTTCCTACTGCTCCTTTCTGTGGCTCTGTGTCTTTCCTTTGCCAGGCTGTCGGGGGTGTTTCTTTCCTAAGCTCTGCTGAGCAGTGCCTCAGCCTGCTCCTGACCGTTGTGCTAATGCTTGTGAGCATCAGTTCTGAAATGGATTCAGAGAGAAAAGTCCCATCTGATGACCCGCTTCAGGCAGCGTGGCTGTGAGTCAGTGGATTGCCCAGGCACCTATTGGGAACTCCACGGTCCAGCTTTTTGTGTTCAGTACCTGAGAGAAGAGGGCTACTGTCCCAGAGGCACCAACCTCCATTTACTGATCTGGTAGGATCAGTAGGACAACGATTTGGAGCAAACAGTGTCAAACTGGTAAAATCTTCCTGTTACTAGCTGTTTGTGCAGAACCTCTGCTTTCTTGCTGTCACTGGTGTAGGAACAGCTTCATCAGATGCAGTCACCTAGAATTGATGGAATTCTTAACCAAAGGCTTTATGTGGCAGTTGTTTCCTTTTAAATGCGTTACTTTACCCAGGAGAATTGTCTGAGTGTGCAGGTTGTGTTTTGCTTATTTTGATCCTCCTGTGGGGAAGATCTGAGCACTGAGGAGCTATCCACCAGCTCTCTCTTGGACATGGAATGTATACGACTCCAAGACCTAACTCTTGACGTGATCCCATCGTGTTGTTGAAACACCAACTTCCTGGTTCCTCAGCTGAGTTTGGATTATGACTGCAGCTCTGAGTCTGTAATGGGATATTAAGCTATGAGCTGCATCCAAACCTGGAGGATAGCCAGTCCTGTTTGATTCTTGGAATTTCCACTGGGTCTGGAAGAGGTGGTGGTAAAACCATAGGACAACTATTTCATAACCTGGCACTAGCTTTCTGTAGTAGGAATTTTGACAAAATACCTGTCGTCTTAGTAAAATGTTGGCTTCATCTTTTTTTCTTACAGGCAAGCAATGAAACCTCCAGAATAAGTAGCTTGTCTTGCCTAAAAAACTGCTACAAATAAGGACTGTTAGCTATTGGTGGTTTTTTATAGAAGAAATTGTCTCGCTGTAGAGTTCCTGCCGGATTGATATTCTTCCTCTTTTTCAGGAATCATCACTTAAAACTGGCATTTTGGAATGCAGCCTGTTCATATTGGTTAGAATGTAAAGTGAGCTGCAAGTCCAACAGACTAGAAGTAGTCTTGTAGTAAGAAGTTGCTCTTTAAATCTTGGGGAAATATCATCATGATGAAATCACTGGAAATTATCATTATGATAATAGTAATAACAATAATAATGCATAGATGTGTGCTTTGGGCTTAATACTGTCTCCATCTCTCTCCTGCTTCCAAGATTTAAAGAGCAACTTCTTATTACAAGACTACTTCTAGTCTGTTAGACTTTTTAGGCTGTGCAGTAGAATTCTGACCAAAGAAAAGCCATAGCCAGAACTTTTTTCTTCCTTTTTTTTTTTTTTTCCCCAGAGGGAAAAGCAGAGGGTTTATGTCTTATACTTCAATGCTGGCAACAAATGTTTCACTAGCATTTATTTCTTGCAATTTATTACATAAAACTTATCATTTTGATGAAGCAGCTACTTATAAAACATCACAAGAATGCTCTAAGCAATAGATTTATTAAAAGATTCTCAGCGAAGGCAAAGGCAGTGTGATGGCATAGTACCTCTGGAATGCCTCCTTTGTGCTGCTGCTTTAAGTGAGGGTTGGTTTAAGCCACACTTGTGGTAGGAACCAGTTTGGTGGTTAGTTTAGACTGGCAGCAGAGCAAAGAGCAGAGCACACAAGGCTGCTCAGCACCTCCTTTCCCTCTCAGCTGGTGGTGGTGGGAGCAGCCTGTTCCATTTCTGTCCTTGTGGACTCAGGCAGAAGTGTCTGCACGTTCAGGCTCTATCACTTGCCTGTGTGGTTGTCTCTTGTTCCAGGGCAGCTTCTGCCCACAGGCTGTAAGTTGGAGCTTGTTGGATGTAGCTCCCCTACACTAACTGTGTAGGGTAGCTCCACCCTACACTGCAAACTGAATATTTGGCATAACTCTTCAGAAAGCTTTAGACAGTGTAAACTAGTCAAAGGTCAGAAGGGAAGCCAAAGAAACTTCTGGAGATGGTTGGTTAGATTTAGGACAAGGGAGAGAGAACATCCCAGCGACTGCTTCCTGATTCCTAGGAAGAGCATCCATAGGATGCCTGTGCATTTTAAATGGGCAGCAACTTTGGTGAGTGTTTCAGCAGCAGATTCCATTTGTACATTCCTGGTTTAGAACCAATGCTGGTGAACAGGAAACTCAGTGTTCTGGTGCCAGTGAAATAGAAGATCTTTCCACTGGCGGGGTGGGGGGCAGAAAAGCCATTTCAAAGCCCTGCTAGAAGCCAGTGCCTACACAGGGAAAACATGGGCTTGTCCTTGTGCCTGGGATTTGAAACCTTTGCAAATGCTTGCCAAGGCCCTTAGAATCAAGAATTTAGACTGAACTGACATGGCACAGCAAAAGGACACATTTCTTCTGAGGTGTTACAGACTTTAGACCTATCATTGTTTTGTGCCTAGAAAAAAGCATCTGCATCTACTTATTGACAAGATAATTGTTGCCTGTCTGGTTGTTGCTTTTCTCTGTTGCCATGCATTCAGCTGGGAACTGTTTCTGTCAGTCTGGGATGTTCCATTGTTCAGACAGACCTGTTAGAGGGCAGCAGTTAATCTGACTTCAGCTTTGTCTTTTGGCCCCTCACAGTTGCTCTGTCAATGGGAATTGATTTACTCTGGGGGAAAGGACCCAACAGTTCCCATCGCTCCGTATCATTTCTCATGACACAGCACTGTGATTGCTGGGATTCATCTGGGTGACACTCTGGCTTGCATAGAATGTTTAGCTGTGGTGTAGCTCACGATTCAAAGGTCGATGGGAACAGGTTGCTGGGAGGATTTAATTGGTTTCTCTCAGTCCCTATGCTCTTACAGAGTTGCACAGCAGTCATTTCTAAGGCAACCTTGTGAAATGCCCTTCAGAAATTGACTCAGCTGTGATTGGGAGTGTTTTGGGCAGAACTAGTGCATTCTAGGAAGTATTTTAAGTTTTCAAAGTTTCCATCATTAAATAGCTCCCACCTAGAGGAAGATTTACCTCCCATGCTGAAATATTATGCAAAATTTTCTTTGTTCATTTTCAGACACTGAACAGGCAAAGGAGAAATGAGTCATAAGTGATGAGATTAACTCAGCTCTGGTGGGAGTCAGGTAACATCAAACATCATTTTAAGGAAGGATGTTCAGCGCTGTCTAGCTCTCAGTGCTAGATAGCACTGTAGATTCTCATTTCACTCAGCTTGGCAGTTTTTAAGGGCTTCCTTTTTCCCTTGGGATGTTTACTTTCTGTGTAGGAGTGTTGCTGCCCCATCCTCCTGGATTTCTGTTAAATTCTGAACACCTTTCAGATCCAATTCCTGAAGTTTATGAGGTTGAAAAGTTGTCTAGACCTTTTATACCTGATGGTCCTAGTTGATTTGTGCACATGCACAGGGCAGTCTTTGATAGAGCCGAGCTCTTTGCTTCCTCTTCTGCAAACCAAAGCTGGCAAGTTTCAGTTTCAGTTCAGGTAGCTCTCACTGTCCCCTGTCCCTTCACTTTTCTACTAAAGGAAGAATTGCAAGCTACAGAGGATTGTGGGGGAAAGCAGAAATCCAACTCCTGACAGGTTTCCACTTTAGTGGTGAAAGGAAATAGCTGCTCTTTTTTGTACCTGGAGCAATTGATCTGCCTCTCCAAGAGCAGAATTCCTGCAGTTCTTGCAGTATTCTAGACCTTGGTTCTACCTGCCTGTTGCCTTCCAGTTGCCCACTAAACTCAAGGGACAGACCAACTAGCATGCAAGCTGCCCTTCTCAAAATCATTACCTCAGTAATCCAAATGACTTCTTGCTCTGACTCAGCTCCAGCAGAGTTCCTTGTAGAATTGACTGATGTTTCCTGCTCTCACACTCTCTTACGGTACAGCTTCTGCTAGATGCTCTGCTGCCCTTTGTATGAACTGTTCTCATCTGAAGCGTTGTTCAAGGGACCCTCAGGCATTGCTTCTGGTCTTTTGTTTGAGTCAAAGCCTCTGAGAGCAGTAACAAGTCTTCAAGCATACTCACTTTCTTCAGGTGGCTTCTTATTTTAACTCCAGATCAGTCCTGATACCGAAGGCTAACTACTCCAGGGTTGGGTCACAGAACCCTCTGACACATTTGCTTGCTGTGTTTAGTGCTGACAGCATTTATCTGGACTTGCCATCCCAACTGTTCCTCCTTGGTGTTCTGTTGGTGGTTGTCAGCACGTTCCAAGCGATGGCTGCGTCACTGGCAATACTACAGGTCCTCAGCAAAGGGCAGACAAGAAATGATGCCCTTTTCTCTCTGCCAGTAACTCACCCCATCTGCTGACAGAGTGGCAAACTCGTGTCTCTGACACAGTCTGACTTGAGCTGTTCTGAACCCCTTTATTATTCTTACCTCCTAGAAATGCCTTTGTGCCTGGCTTACTGATCCTGTCCTCTTGTCAAATGACATGGAACATCTTCTCTGTTTCCCATGGCTTAATGTTTGTCTCTCTTGGCTCCTGTTTGTTATTTGACTGTGTAACTCTTCTCTCTCTCAGTGGTACGTTTCCTAATGCAGTTTGTATGGAATGTGCTCTGCACAGGAGAGTTGCACTGGGTCGTCTCATGACAGTACACAGTAGGTGTCTGTCTGTGAGCAGTATAATGATGCTTTGAAAGAAGATTCTGATTTGCTCTCAGTGTTTAATGCTGCTGTTTGGTGTTAGAAATACGTTTGAAGACGCAGAATTTCGTCCTTGAAAAATCTACTTTCTCCTTGTTAATAGCACTGGTCACCTTCATGTGTCATTTACACCTAACAGATGTACACCTCTGGGCTCATTAATTTTATTCCACCCAAGTAGAAGCAGTAAAGGAAAATACAGTTAGTAATCACTGTGACAGAGTTTTTTAAAGGTCTGTGTCCCTGCTGAAGTAATCTCTTGTCCTAAAATAGGAGAGAGAGGAAAATAAAGAAAAAAGAGTTAGGAGTGAAGGGGTTGAGGGATGGACAGTGCTTTAAAGAGGGGAGTGAAGCAGGCATAAAAAGGCAGAATGAAAAGCAGTGAGCAATACTTGCCACACAGTTTGACAGGCTTGAGTAGTGCTATACCTGGTCTAGGCAGCAGTGCTACTTGTAGTAGGAGTTTTGCTCTAGAAAGCAACAGTGGACTGTAGCTAGAGAGATCTCAGGTCAGGTTGAACAGTAAATTGGAAAGTCAAAACTAGATTTTTAAACTGGGCAGACATGCAAGCCACATAGCTATGGAAAGGGTTTAAGCACAAGCTAAATCCTTGGGGCAGAAGGTAGAGGGTTGTAACTTGGAAAGTACAAGGGCTTTCTGCATCAGTGACTCCTCTATGATTTATAACTATGTTTGAGGGGAAAAATGCAAGCCAAACAGAACCAAGAAAAGCCAAACCCAAAGCCAAATCGTGGTCCTGGCTTTCTGCTCCACTGTCAAGCCCTCAAGTAGGGGAAAAATTGCTTTCTATAAACTACATGGTAATTTGGTGCATGTCTGAACCAGCCTACTCAGCAAGTCCATGTTGTTCCTGTTCCAGTTCTGACTGGACAGAACACAGGGAGAAGTTGTGAGGCCTGTCTCAAGGCAGAAAGCCCTTAGGAGCTCTGGTGCTGACAGCTGATGGCATGAAACCTGTCTCTGTTTTTAGAGACCCTTCAGATTACCTTCTCTACTCTTGCCCTTGAGAGTAGGTGATTGTTGGCAGGGGTTACAAGTTCTTTTCTCTGTGGGGATGACTGTGCTTCTAACTGCTGGTTTGATGATGTGACAAGTGATCCCAGGGGATTGTCACTTTTCAGCTCCTGGAGGAATGAACTCTAAGGACATTTCTTCTGTGGTTAGTAAATTGTGGTCTTGGGCTGGTAAGGTTTTAGAAGGAAAGGGCTTTGAACAGAGAGCAGGTGGAGAGGCCAGAAACACTCTGACAAGGGTTATGGTTTTGCCTCCAGAATGACAGCAGAATATAAATACCAGAGGAGTGAGATGACAGAGCTTTTACATGATAGATCTTTGCCATGCTTCTTGCAATGACATTCAACAACTACTGGGTAAAGAGACGTCAATAGAAACACAGAAAGCATTCCCTGGAGACTGCACATCTAGTGCTAAGGTCCCAGCTGCTGTGTCACACTATAAAACAGGACCTCAGATAGAAATGTCAGCTTGAGATGCTTCATGGTCATTTTCATAGTTTACTTCTAGCTTGGTCTTCAGGAGGCAGAGACCAAAATATTTTGACAGATACTGATTGCATGGTCCACTTACCCTCAGTCCCTCTTCTCACAGTCTGATTGTTCAAGCCTTTTTGTCTAATTCCTTTGAACTAGAGTGGTGTAATGCATCAAGTCACATCAGCTGCTGCCTACTAGAATGTACCAATGAATACTGTGCAGTGGAAAAGAGTGTAAGAATGTGTCAGAGGAATACACACAGGTATCTTCATGTGATCTTTGAATGAAACAAAACTTCTAGGAAGGGGAAAAATAACCTGCCTGGCTGCCATCAGGAGCTTTTAGTGCATGATGCTCTTGCATGCAGGACAGTTATTATTTATCTGGCAGATGAGTGTGAGGATTGTGACTGGTTGGTTACCAGAGCAAGTGCCTTGAGATTCAGGAGTGCATTAGAATATGTGTGCTCATGCTATAAACCCTCCTGTCTTTGCTTCAAAGATTTTACATCCAGACCTTTGAGAACCCAGGCAGGGATACTATTGATTGAGGACTTTGGTTTTGCTAATTTTTCCAAGACATATCTCTGTAGAATTACAGGCAAATGAAGTCCCTCTGTGGGAACCAAGGAGAAAAGATTGCCATAGATTCTGGTGAGAAGCTTGAATACTTCCATCAAGAATACCTTCCTCTCTTTTCCTTGTCTGTTTTTTAAAGATAATCTTCATAGAATTAAGACATAGAAAACCTTCTATCCATTCATTTCACTCACCCTAGTGGTTAATTTTTTTCCCATAGTCTGTGTCTTATTTCAAGCCTAAATGTATCTAGGTTCAACTTGGAGCTTTCAGATCTCATTGCCACTTCTGTACCTAAAGCAAAACACCCACCACCCCAGAAATTTCTTCATCATGCATGCCAGAAGCTTCTGTGAATAAAGTCAGTGGAAGCTCTCTAGACTCTGGCAAATAGAGGTGATTGCTCTGACTTTCCTATTTCTAGCCTCTTTTCATTTTTCCATGTTTTTAAGAAGAAAAGTAAACTGTAGCCCAGGCATCACTAGTGGATGGACACAGGCTTTCTGCTGTTCTGACTGTACAGGGGCTCAGGACTTACCTGGGTTTGCTTTGGCATGAGCTGCTGGTTGAAGCCCAGTTAATAGTTGCCAGCGGCCACCTGACCTGACTGGTGCCTGACCTGGATGTTGAATCCCACAGACAGTGAAGGGCTCCCAGATCCTGCAGTCCCCATGTAACAAACAGTAGCCCCGTGGGTGAGCTACAGAACTATGAACAGGACTGTAAGTAAAGGGCTGGTTAATCCTGTAGGATTCAACACACTGTCTTCTTTTCACAGTCCTTTCATGTAATACCTGTGGGTGCCATATTCCCTTCCTTACATGAAACTTCACTTTTCAAGTTAATTTTTTTCCTGAAGAAATCTAGACTTCTCCATTGCAGGACTGCACACTTCTGTCCTTTGAAGTAAAGCTTTTCTTGAAAAGCCTTGTGTCAGAGCACACAGTGGCACGTACATTGTTCAGGTGAGCTCATTTGACCAAGAAATGTGGGTACATTTCCATGGTATCCTTTCCTAACTGGTAGAAAGTGTCATGCAGCCATGGAGCTGATCAACAGCTTTGTCTGGGTAGCTGACCATTGGAGGAACTTTGTCCACTTGGGTTTAAACAGTGCCTGTTGCATCAGCTGACATCCAACTGGTTGAGAAAACCAAGTGCCATTCCATGAGCTCTTTAATCACTTGTTAGTTGAGATATTTGTTTTCTGAACGATCTATTTGAGTTATGAGCCCCTAACAGAAAGTTTTCTTTACTAACACAGTAGTACAATGGATTAGGGAGTCTGAGGATGACTCCAGGATATTGCACAGGTAACAGTTCTATCCAGGTCTCTCACAGGACCATTTGGCTAGTGATCTCTTTATTTCTCTTTCTTCCATTGTTTGTAAAGAATGTCTTGTGGAACTAAGCTGAGCCCTTTGCCCACTGCTGTGATGGTGCCATTGCTGCCGTGAACGAGATGTGTGATTCCACAAAAGCTGGATCCCACTTCCTGGATTTTGGCCTTCCTTGGCCCATTGATTGGAGCATCATCATTTTTCTTCTACTCTAGCTGGAACTCCTGTCCTGGTTCTTGTTCTTTTAACAGGATTCATATCAGGCTATGCTGCCTCTGGTTTCTCACATCTCATCATTTTGCTGAATTTTCAGCTATTGACATAATATTGGATCCTTTTCAGGCCTCCAGATCTCCATTGCTGTCTTAGTATTTCTCTAGAAGTTTGATTCCTATAATTGCTACTTCACAGCTTTTACTCAATAGAGAATATTTTGCTTTTCTTCCAGCATGAATGATCCTGCTTCTGTGTAAATACTGAAGAATCATGGAAATTCCACAATTCCTATTTTTCAGTTTTAATGTTCTGATCTCATGTCAGGGGTTCAATATCATTAAGGTTTTATTTACCTCAATGTATCTTCCTAACTTTGTTAAGGACAGTTGGTTTTGGTTTTAATTGATGCCATTATTTTCACCTTAATGCAGGAAAAATGGGAAGGCTGAACACATCAGAATGTAGCCTGGTTTGTGTCCCACCAGTTTTGCAAGCATCCTGAGACTGCCCAGCACCGTTTTTCTGCATCTCTTGGGGGTGACCTGTTATGTGAGGTACAGACTCTCCCTGGCCAGTAACTCTGGAAAATACTGCCAAAACAGGCTTTTCATACTGTTTTCAAGATGTGTTCATCCTTCCCCTTTTGGAAAACATCTCATTAAGTCACAGTGTCTACTTATATTACCAGTTGGGACTGTAAAATCTTTGCTAGCAGCTGATGGAATGATGCTAGAATCA
>BSDF01000105.1:0-66576 GCA_027925045.1 Hypotaenidia okinawae | reverse complement strand
CACACCCCTACAACAGGTAATTCTCAGTGTCCTGGTTTTGGCTAGGACAGAGTTAATTTTCACAAGGAGTCAGGACAGGTGAGCTGAGCTGGTCAAGAGTGTTTTCCATTCCATGTGACATCATGCTCCCCATGAAGGGGGGCTAGTGGGGGAGGGGCAGCTCTGCATAGCTCCAGGAGGCTTTTGAGTGTGGACCAAGTCAGTCATTGGGTCAGTAAAGTACCTTATGTTATCACAGCGTATATTTTAAGTGCTGTTGTTTCCCTCTCCCTGTGCTGTCTCAGTAAACTCTCCTTATCCCAACCCACAGTTTGCCTTTGTCTGCCCATTCTCCTCCCTGTCCTACTGGGGAAGTAGTGAGGAACAGTGTGTGGTGCTCAGCCGCTGCTGGCTGGAGCTAAACCACCATGGTCCTTTTTGGCACCCAAAATAGGGCACAAGAAAATCGAGATTAGGAGAATAATTGGAAAAGGTAACAGGCAAAACCTCTGCTACTCCTTACCCATGTTGGTGGGGATGAGGCCACAATGCGCAGTGCCAAAGCCATCAAAAGAGACTTCAGGGTCTTGGGACAGATACTGAAGGGGTCAAGGCCACGGGTTATTCTTTTCATCCTTCCTTCCCATTGTGGGCAGTGATGTTGAGAGGAAGAGGCAGACGCAGTCCATTAACGCCCAGCTATATAGCTGGTGTCACCGCCACAGCTTTGGGTTCTTTGACAATGGGATGGCCTACACAGCACTGGGTTTAATGATCCTTGATGGGAATCACCTCTCTCAAAGGGGAAAAAGGTCTTTGCCCAGGAGCTTGTGGGGCTTATTGACAGGGTTTTAAACTAGGCTCAAAAGGGGAGGGGGAGAGCATCAGCCTTGCCTGCAGCAGGCTGTGGGGCAAGGTGGAGGGGCATGCCTAAGTTGAGGGTGCTGGAGAGGGTCTTCAGCCTGTTGCTCGGGGACATGCTGAACACACCACAGCACATCAGAAGACTAGGGGTAGTGAGCCAGGGGCTCCTGAGGAAGTGGGAAGCAACAGGGAATCACTGGGAAAATACCTCAAAGGAGCTCCAGATAGTATGTCAGCCTCACTGGGTGCCCAGCTGAAATGCCTCTATGAGAACATATGTAGCATGGGAAACAAACAGGAGGAGCTGGAGACACAGTGCATGCCTGCAGGGCTGTGATCTTATTGGCATGGTGGGATGACTGGAGTCAGGATAGAAGGACACAGGCTCTTTAGGAAGGACAGGACAGGTGAGGAGGGGGTGTTGCCCTCTATGTCAGTGATCAGATGGAGTGCATGGAGCTCTACCTGGGCACAGATGAGGAGCTGACTGAGAGCCTATGGGTTAGGATCAAAGGGAGTGTGGGGGACACCATAGTGGGGGTCACTTACAGGCCACCCAACCAGGGGGACTGAGCGGATGAGGCCCTCTACAGACAGATAGGAATAGCCTCACTTTCACAAGCCTTGGTCCTTATGCGGGACTTCAATCACCCAGATATCTGTTGGAGGGAACACACATGAGCACGAGCAATCCAGGAGGTTCCTGGAATGTATTGATGATAACTTCCTCCTCCAGGTGATGGAGGAGCCAACGAGGAGAGGTGCCATGCTGGACCTTGTTCTCACCAACAAGGAGGGGCTGGTAAAGGATGTGAGGATCAAGGGCAATCTTGGATGCAGTGACCACAAAATGGTGGAGTTCCAAATCCTCAGAGCAGCAAGGAGGGTGCACAGCAAGCTTGCTACCCTGGATTCCAGGAGAGAAGACTTTGGCCTCATCAGGGAATTGCTGGGTAGAGTACAATGGGACAAAGCCCTGGAGGGAAGAGGGGCCCAAGACAGCTGGCTAGTATTCAAGGGTCACCTCTTCCTATCCCAGGAGCAATGCATCCCAGCAAAGAGGAAATTAGGCAAAAACACCAAGAGGCCTGCATGGATGAGCTCCTGGGCAAACTCAGACAAAAAAGAACGCCTACCAAGGGTAGAAGGAAGGGCAGGCAGCCTGGGTGGAATACAGGAAACTGTCTGGGATCCCAGACAGGGATCAGGTTAGAAAAGCAAAAGCCCTGTAAGAACTAAATCTGGCCAGGGATGTAAAGGGCAACAAGAAAAGTTTTCCCAGGTATATCAATGAGAAAAGGATGATGAGGGAAAATGTGGGGCCCCTCTGGAATGGAACAGGTGACCTGGTTACCCAGGATATGGAGAAGGCTGAAGTACTCAGTGACTTTTTTGCCTCAGTCTTCACTGGCAAGAGCTCTAGCCACACTGCCCAAGTCATGGAGGGCAAAGGCAGGGGCTGGGAGTATGAGGAACTGCCTATTGTAGGAGAAGATCAGGTTTGAGAACACCTAAGGAACCTGAAGGTGCACAAGTCCATGGGACCTGATGAGGTGCATCTGTGGGTCCTGAAGGAACTGGTAGATGAAGTGGCCAAGCCACTCTCCATCATATTTGAGAGGTCCTGGCAGTCTGCCGTAGTCCCCACTGACTGGAAAAGGGGAAACATAACCCCCATTTTTAAAAGGGGAAAAGGAAGACCCAGGGATCTACGGACTAGTCAGTCTCACCTCAGTTCCCTGCAAGATCATGGAGCTGATCCTCCTAGAGACTATGCTCAGGCACATGGAGAATAAGGAGGTGATTGGTGACAGCCAACATGGCTTCACTAAGGGCAAATCATGCCTGAAAAATTTGGTGGCCTTTTATGATGGGAGTGACAGAGATGATGGACAAGGGAAGGATGACAGACATCATCTTCCTGGACTTGTGCAAGGCCTTTGACACTGTCCAGCACAACATCCTTCTCTCTAAAATGGAGAGACACAGATTCGATCAATAGACCACTCAGTGGATAAGGAACTGGCTGGATGGTCGCACCCAAAGAGTTGTGGTCAACTGCTTAATGTCCATGTGGAGGTCTGTGACAAGTGGTGTTCCTCAGGGGTCAGTACTGGGACCGGCACCATTCAATATCTTTGTCAGTGACAGAAACAATGGGATCAAGCACACCCTCAGCAAGTTTGCTGATGACACCAAGCTGTGTGGTGAGGTTGACACACTGGAGGGAAGGGATGCCATCCAGAGGGACGGGATGCCATCCAGAGGGACCTTGACAGGCTCAAGAGATTGGCCCATGCAAACTGCATGAAGTTCAAGAAGGCCAAGTGCAAGGTCCTGCATGCGAGTCCAGGCAATCCCAAGCACAACTACAGGCTAGGCAGAGAATGGATTGAGAGCAGACCTGAGGAGGACTTGGGGGTGGTGATCAATGACAAGCTCAACATGATTCGGCACTGTGTGCTAGCAGCTCAGAAGGCCAACTGTGTCCTGGGCTGTATCAAGAACAGTGTGGCCAGCAGGTCAAGGGAGGGGATTCTGCCCCTCTATTATGTTTTCGGAGACCCCACTGGAAGTACTGCATCCATCTCTGGGGTCCCCAGTACAGGAAAGATGTAGAGCTATTGGAGCAAGTCCAGAGGAGGCCACAAAGATGATCAGGGGGCTGGAGCACCTCTCCTATGAAGACAGGCTAAGAGAGTTGGGCTTGTTCAGCCTAGAGAAGAGAAAGCTCCAGAGTGACTTAATTGCAGCCTACCAATACTTAAAGGGGTCCTACAGGAAAGTAGGAGAGGGACTGTTCACCAGAGAGTGTAGTGATAGGACAAGGGGCAATGGCTTCAAGCTGAAAGAGGGCAGGTTTGGATTAGATGTTAGGAAGAAATTCTTCACTCTGAGGGTGGGGAGGCCCTGGCACAGGGTGCCCAGAGAGGGTGTGGAAGCTCCATCCCTGGAGGCATTTAAGGCCAGGTTAGATGGGGCTTTGGGCAGTCTGGTCTAGTGAGGGTGCCCCTGCCCGTGGCAGAGAGGGTTGGAACTAGATGATCTTTGAGGTTCCTTTCAACCCAAAGCATTCTATGAAAACATGGACTGAATATAGTTGGAGAGAGGAATAATTATGGAGAATATCTGTTGTCCTAATTGTGCTGAAGGGAAGAACAGTGGATTGTGTGTGCAAATCATCCACTTTTGTTCAGTGTTGTGATGAGATTATTTTGATTTAGGTGTAAGGAGCTTTTTTTTGTGATGTGATCATGATGTGATTGATGACTGTGAAGAATATGTGATGAATGTGGATTTTAATGATAATTCTTAAATGTGTATTTCACAGAGGTAAGGGTTGAAAAGTTAGGGGTTTGTGTGTAACACTGTTTTGGGAAGGGGGAGGGGGGCTGTAGGGTAGCTTCCCCTAGGTTCAACAGAGCCAATACCAGCCAGCTCCAAGACAGACCTGCCACTGACCAAGGCCAAGCCAATCAGCGATGGTGGTAGCACCTCAGTGATAACATACTTAAAAAGTAACAAACTCAAGCGGCAGCTTTTTGCTGCCAGAGGAAGGAGTGAGAAGATTTGAGAAACTCTGCAGACACCAAGGTCAGTAAAAAAGGAGGGGGAGGAAGCACTCCAGGCACTGAAGCAGAGATTTGCCTACAGCCTATGGAGGACTCCACACTGGAGCAGGTGGAGACATCTGAAAGAGGCTGTGACCCCATAAGAAGCCAGCACTGAAACAAGCTCCTGGCAGGACCCACAGTCTGTGGAAAGAGGAGCCCATGCTGGAGCAGGTTTGCTGGCAAGACTTGTGTCCTATACTGGAGTTCCTGAAGGTCTGCACCCCATGGAAGGGACCCATGCTGGGGTGTTGCGGAATGGTTAACTAACAAAGGCCACACAGACATGAAACAGCTGTCTGAGCTGGAATTTGGGAGGCATCGTACACAGCTAACCTAGCTGCTGATATGGCCAGGATGTTCTATTCCTGGATACCTAAGTTGCAAACAGCAAGATGCCTCTCTGTCCAGGCGTGAGAACAGGAGGATTTGGTTGATCACACATAAAGAATTAAGGGCTGGACTAACCTTAAAAATAATACCCAATGATAAGCTTGGCTTTTGCAATATGTAATGAGCTAATTAGAGTTATTATAAAAGACTGCTGTACTATTCAATAAACGAAGCTTGCTGATCACTTGCATCAAGTGCCCAAGTTTTCCCTCCGTCGCGACAAATGGCGCCCGAACAGGGACCCTGACCAAAAAGAGGGTGACGCATCGTGCGGCGGAGTCCGGGTACCGGTCCTGTAAAGCAGCGCAGGAGGCGAATAAGGGGAGACGGACGGGCATCCCATGTCAGCGAAGACCCTGCAGGGTTAAAGCGTGCTCTGGGAGGACCCTTCGGGGTTAACGAGTTCCTCCGTCTGGGAGTACTCAAAGGAGTTACCACCGAGAGCACCCATAGGGGTTGGAGCGAGTTCCCCCGCGCCCGGGAGCACCCAAGAGGTTGCCGCCGGCCACGCGCCGCAGAGGTCTGATAGAGGCTGCGACAGCTCCGAGGCAAAAGGGAGATCCCCACGCAAAAGTCGAGGGGAGAGACCCCGGCCGGCTGATGAGAAGGTATGGATAGACAAGCGGCGTATCATTTGCTCAAATGCTTTTTAGAAAAGCGGAGCATTCAGGGATAAACTATAGGAAGAAGTTACCTGGGACTTTAGCGTATGGAGTAGCAAGGGGTTTTTTCACAAATCCAGATATGGTTTTTAAACATGCAGAGTGTTACAGTGAAGTACCAGGTACCTCGCCATAGGAAGCAATAATGCCGTGTTATCAGAGCAAAGTGGTAAATCTGTCAGAATTGAAAGAATTAGTACGCATAAATCTGCCATCAAGGTATGCGAAGCCCCTCCACTATTATACATTTGGAAGGAAAAAATGTGGAAACAAACGTACAACTGACTGCCTTTAATATCTGTTCACCTCCAACTTTTACTGAGCCTGAAACACCCTGTGACGCAGTTGAAAATGTTAACCGCCATGAGCAGCTTGGTCTTGTCCTTGAAAAGCTAGTAAACATGGACACAGAGCGGGCAACAGCATAGCCTGCTGTTAAAGGGTTTGCAAAATTGCCCATCCACCCACCCTAAAACTACGGAGATGAAAACTATGGATACAAAGAATCATCGACTAAACCACCGGACAAGAAACCTCAGGACAGGAACAACAATCCTACGGAGAAGGACAAGTATCGACTTCAACAGCCATCGGCTCAGGGACACAGAGACGGCTCGTCGGAGACTGGACACGTAAGGTGGTGTCAGTACGGGGAAACGGTGAAATCAGGGTATTTCGATTCCTATTCCTACACAATCGTGGTAATTACCAGGGAGAGGTTATGTGGGGATGAGCGGGTGGTGTAGAAGGTGGGAGGTGAAGGAAGCATGGTGACCGTGCAGTGGCCCCCCTTCCCCCCCTTTTTCCCCCTTTTTTTCCCCCCTTCCCCCTCCCGCCCCCCACCCCCCAAACAGAATGGTTTCGCGTCTTGCAATGTAATTTGTTTGATAAATTGGTTTTCAGTATTTCTTTGTATATGCTATAGATTCAGGGATGCGTTTCTCCAACTGAGAGCAAGTTTAGTTACTAAGAAAAAGGATTTCTGTTAGCGACCATTGAAAGTGAGCAGCTTACTTAAAAAATTTAACCTGCAAAACAGACATGTCTATTTGGGTTGATCAGTGTACAAAATTTAACACGGGAGCAACTGACTAACTAAGGGTCATACCAAGCCTTCCACAAGTCTGTGGAACATGCCAAATTCTTGAAAGATTGGGATTTTTCGGTATGATGTTACATTCTAACTAGGAAAAACTGCTTTTCAGTCCCTACTATAAACAAAATAAACCGGGAAAAGGGTATCACTGGGTGTGCTCCCTCAAAGCATAAAAATTCACCAACTAGGTGCCAAAATTATGTAGATTGGATGCTTGCTCCAGTATGAAAAATGCAATCCTTGGTTAATCTTTTATCATTACATGGTTGATATCTTGATTGTGGGAAAAAACTTGAACGTTGGAAGTTTGATTCATAACTTAACAGTGCATTTAAAAAGCAAGGCGTTACAAATTGGTCTATAGAAAATTCAAAAGGAGCCAGTGTGGAAATATTTGGACTGACAGATTGATAACTAACGCTCAAAAGTTGCTTAGAGATATTAACTCATTTTGCTCATTGCATGGTATTATGCATCAGTATTTTTATTACCCATATTTGCAGCCACACTGAACCAACTGGCTGACTCAAGATCTAGCAGAGAGAAATCAGAGAGCAGACAGGCTGGTAGCACCGACATGAGCTGCTGCATTGCAGAAGCTCAGAAGTTGTAAGAATTTTTACACTTCCACGACAATACCACTTGTTGGTTGCTGAATTTAAAGGGCTTGTACTGCTACTGCACAAACCAGAAATTCTAGTGAACATTCAGTGCCGAGTGTGCTCTGGTACCAGAACATATCACATAAGCAATACCAACCTTTTCCATTTTCGAATTATGGGATGTTACCTATGGTACAGGGACACCACACTTGCCTGCAGCTCAGGCTGTAGTGGAATGTGAATCAAACTCTCAAGCGTTTGCTTTACAAAATAAAAACGGGGGAGAGGCTTGGTACCTCCAATGTTGAAACATGCAGTAGGTTTAAAAGGGAACAAAAAGAATAATAAAAGGTGTTCCTAAGAAATGAAGTTACGGGTACTAACTACGGGAAGGAGATCTGCCTGTGTTATTACAGATATGGGAACCAAGTGGATAAAGCTGTGGATCCAGAAGAAATCGAGCCCGCATGAACCAACTCGGGATCCTGATCACAGTAACTGAAGTCAAGTTTTGCAGCTGCAGCCACGGTGGACTATCAGTTTTGCTGCAGGACATTTTGAACCATCTAACAGTTTTTGAAATATGCATGTGTGTTTGTGGTAAATGAAAATTAAGGAAATGATGATTTCTGCACAGCCCAAGATCACAGACTACAATAGATGCCTGTACATAAATGTGAGGCTGATGTTACCTGCACTCCTGACACTCCTGATTGGCGAAACAAGCAAATACAATCACAAAGGTATTAAAGTACTTAGCTACAGAGTTGTGCAGCACTTGAATTTTGTTGCTGTCTCATGACAGGTGCTGCAGGAATCTGTCTGATCACTCAGCATTCAAAATTTTATAGATCAAACTCAAAACATATGACATGAAAATTTAATTCTCTGGATTGGACAATTGGTTTCATGAGTGGGACTTTCAGGATGGATGTTGTCAGTGGTCAAATCTGGATTATTGAATTTGGATTACTGAATATGGTAATTATGGCACTTGTCTTACATTTACTGCCATGCTTGCTGAGCTTTCTGCAAAGGGCCCTTGCAGAGACCTCTAACAAGCAGATACTAAAAAGGAAAATTGTCTGGGAGGACAGCAGGCTTGCCGGCAGTCTGGCTCTCCTCACAAAGACATAGGCCCTGACAGTATCCCTGAATTCCCATGCAACAGGAAAATTACTCATCCTGAGCGGTATTTGGTAATCACATTTTCAAAACACAGTGGCCTTGAAGGCAGGTGGTCAGACTGCCTTAGAGCAAAGAGTTGCGAGAAACTATTTGGAAGTAAGTGAACAAATCATGTACTATCCATAATAAGAGAGTCAAAGCCACAGCAGGTGTGCAAATAACTTTCAGGCATCAAAGGTAAACTAACAATGTGTAGCTATAAGACATGCTTATCAAAACTCGTTACAATTACTAATTAATCACTTTGGTGTGAACAGTATGTGCAGCAAATTGGCAGTTTTTAGCTTACCACATTTCACAGTATGGCTTTTAGTTTACAGAATGGCTTTTAGATTTGGTTAAACAAGAGCTGATGTTTTCATTAGTTATTTTTGTCTTAGTGTTATTCTGCCGTGTAGGTCACAGTGTTTCTCTTGCAGGATGGATAATGCTCTTCGCAAAAATCTGGCTGGTCCATAAACAAGAAGAGGGAATTGTAGGTGTGTATGAGAGGAGTGGGTTTCGTGGCCCACCCAGATTTGCTCCTGACCCCCGCATAATCAAGGCTGGGGAAGCTAGCAGAGGCATGTCAGTATGCAGTAACAGGAGAGCTAGGTGTCTGTGAGAACAGGAGGCTGCAAGAAAATCCTTGAGATAACAAACTGCAAGAATGTTAACAACTGCCTTAAAAAGGAACAAAGTGACTGTGTGGCCTCACCCAATTATTAGCAATAGTGAGAGGCATGTAAGGCGGGTGAGCAGAACATCTAACCAGAGCAGTTGTTGACTCTTGGCAGAACGTATGGGCCTCCCTGACATGAGTATTAAATACCACCACCCTCTGCACCAGTCTCACTATGCCTAGCACCCCATTTTTGACGTGTCTAGTAGGGGTGCCAATTAATGAGTACACATGGACATTTCTTAACAGTTCCATGAACACCGTGTTGAGGGGAAGAAGCATCAGATCTTAAAGATGCAAGTCTGGGCAATGTGGGCCCTGCATCAGTAATCTACGTGGGTCGTGGTTATGTTTGTGTTTCTACGGATACAGGTACCATCTGGGTTCCCAGCCAGTGGGTGAAACCAGCGATAAAAGCTCTAAATAATTCCAGAGCAGCCTGCGAATGAGTTTGGTTCAAGAACTTTGAAAAGATCAAATCAGCTGTCATACTTGCAAGACTTGTGACCCCTGGGGTATGGGACACAAACAGAGAGACAGCTAAAGTTACCTGACCAGTCGAAGTGACTGGGTCCGTACAGTCCATCAACGGACTCCAGAACTGTTAGTTTTAAGATTAAAGTATAGTTAAAAGTGTGTGATAAAAGTAGTTTGTAGTGTTAAGGAAAAGAATTAGAAGTAAGCTAAGGTAAAGGTAGTTTGTAGTGTTAAGGAAAAGAATTAGAAGTAAGCTAAGGTAAAGGTAGTTTGTAGTGTTAAGGAAAAGAATTAGGAGTAAGCTAAGGCAAAGTACACACAATGGTTTGGAGAGAAAAAGGAATGCGTATGGTGGTTAAGGGAACAACTGAAACCATGAAAACCTTTTGTGTGCAACTTTGTATCTTTTATATTGTAGTTGTTAAGGCTGAAACATCAATATCTCCTCTCATTGATCCTCGAGAAAATGTCTCGGTTACTCTGGCCCGATCACTTCACACAACTAGTTTCTGTGCAAGCTTAGCAACACCTAATTCACCATTTACTACATGCCTTGTTGGGGTACCTTTAAGCAACACCACATTTCGGATGTATAACCAGTCTCTTGCAGCTTTGAGGAAACAGTATAAGATAACCAGTCACCTCCCGTTCAGGTGGAATAATATCTCGAAAATGTTTAATGACTATGACAAATGGGATGACAAACTCCCTATAGGCCCTGAGCCGCAAGAGATTGATATAACAGACTCTCTCAATGCCAGCTGTTGTATTTATATTGGGAAAAGGGATTGGTCTGATGAGCACAAGGAGGGGCGCAAGGTTAACAAGTCAAGCCCCACAATCATTACTCCGATAGGTGATTCTATCAGCTGGGAAAGAACGTGGTGCCAGAACATAGCCCACACTAAACACCGACCGGCCCCTGGTACTATGTTACCTAGGCGCTTACCTAAAGGATTCTTTTTAATATGTGGCAATCGTGCCTGGGCCGGAATTCCCACAAACCCTCTCGGAGGACCGTGCACCATAGGTCAACTCAGTTTAGGTGCACCACTTCACCATCCCAACTCAACTCACAAATATCGTTTCAAAAGGGATCTTACCATCACCCTTGAGTCAAATTGTCGTGACTCAGTTAGCCTTTGGAATAGGTGGGAAATTATATCTGCATCATTTTTCACACTGGGTGCTGCTGCAGCACGAGCTCACAGGAATTTAGGAGATCTGGCATGCTGGGTGGTAAAGCAGGCCAACGCAACAAGTAGGGTTTTGTCAGAATTAGCAGAAGATCTATCTACGGTACAGCATGCTGTGCTCCAGAACAGAGCCGCAATAGACTTCTTATTACTGGCTCATGGACATGGTTGTGAGGATTTTGACGGACTGTGCTGCATGGATTTAAATGACCACTCTAAATCCATTCACAAAGAGATTCAGTACCTGATGCAACACTCTCAAAAGATCAAACAGGATACTGGGTTTTTTGGCTTGGAGGCTCTGGGGAACTGGACAGGGTTGAGCGGCTGGCTAAAGGGTATCTTTCAAACAGGGTTATTAATTTTAATTGCAATTCTAATAGTATTGCTTTGTTTAGGATGTGTGTTCTCTTGTCTTAAAGCCCTTTTTCTGAAAGTGGTCAACCAGGTCTATTTCGAAAAAAATAAAAACGGGGGATATGTTGCGGAATGGTTAACTAACAAAGGCCACACAGACATGAAACAGCTGTCTGAGCTGGAATTTGGGAGGCATCGTACACAGCTAACCTAGCTGCTGATATGGCCAGGATGTTCTATTCCTGGATACCTAAGTTGCAAACAGCAGGATGCCTCTCTGTCCAGGCATGAGAACAGGAGGATTTGGTTGATCACACATAAAGAATTAAGGGCTGGACTAACCTTAAAAATAATACCCAATGATAAGCTTGGCTTTTGCAATATGTAATGAGCTAATTAGAGTTATTATAAAAGACTGCTGTACTATTCAATAAACGAAGCTTGCTGATCACTTGCATCAAGTGGCCAAGTTTTCCCTCCGTCGCGACACTGGGGCAGTTGGTGAAGAACTGAAGCCCCCATAGGAAGGACTCACATTGGAGCGGGGGAAGAGTGCATGGAGACCTCCCCCTGAGGAAGAAGGAGCAGCAGAGACAATGTGTGATGAACTGACCACAATCCCCATTCCCCTGTGCTGCTCAGGGGGAGGAGATAGAGCACTGACCTTGACTGAGTTCAAGAAGCATCTGGATGATGCAGTCAGTCCCATGCTCTGACTTGGCTGGCCCTGTATGGAACCAAGAGTTGGACTCTATGGTCCTTATCTTATGGGTCCCTGCCAACTCAGGAGATTCTAGGATTCTATGAAATCATGAATCAAGTTGAGCCCACAAAAAAGAGGGGATGGGGGGGAGATGTTTTAAGATTTAGTTTTAGTTTCATTATCCTACTCTGTTCTGATTGGGTAATAAATTAGATTAATTTTATTCCTTGCTAAGTCTGTTTTGCCCTTGACAGTAATTGCTGAATAATCTCTCCCTGTCCTTATCTTGACCTGTGAGCTATTCGTTATGTGTTCTCTCCTCTGTCCAGCTGAGGAGGGGGAATGACAGAGCCACTTTGGTGGGCATCCATCCTTCAGCCAGGGTCAACGCACCAGTCCTTTTTGGCACCCAAAGTGGGCCTCAAAGGGTTGGGATAACAGTAGATATGACCCAAGCATGTTAAAAAGTTGCGATAAATATTCATCATGTTATTTAAACAGCTACTAGTTACGATGATGTTTTGTTTGGTCATGTGGCTATGGTATGTAAACCCACACTTGCTCTATGTAATCCCTGATGTGTTATCACCTCTGGGAGAAGGGTCAGGATTCTCACTGTGTTTTATTGGGTCATTACAAATTATAACATCAGTGGTCACAAGCCTAAGCTGGTATTTGTATGTGGAATTTTTGTTCTATCCATATATTGGATAAAATCTTTCAGCATTGTTTAATAATTGCACCCAATTTATGGGCAAGCCCTTCAGGCTGATTACAACACCTTTTAAGAATTTTGAATACCCTTGCAATGTTCAGACTAGTATGTTCCTGTTTCTCCTAGGTTTCCTGCATGTTTTTTAAGTCCTGTTAGGGTTACAAAATATTGTTTTAAGAATATCACGCAGAGATCTTCCTCAAGGTTGACTAGTCAGGGGTGGCACAGCATGTGGGAAAACATGGGCAGGTATCTAGAGACCTTCTCACCCCCAATGATCTGGACCCTTCACTCCTGAACAGCTACAGGGCCCTGATAAAGTGACAAAATCTTTGAAAGGGAAACACTGTAACTATTTCAAGGAGCCACAACTCATTGCACTGTGCTGGGCCCTGGCCACTATGTACCAAACACTACTCCATAGTAGGCAGCACCATCAGGGGAAAGAGAGGAAAAGCACACCTACAGGCACTGCAGCTACTCCAACCCTCACAACAGGCAGTAGAGCTGAGTGGAAAAAAAACCAACTGGTATCAGTCACCCCTATACAGAAGAAGAAATACACAAAGAAATCAGTTCACTTAGTGAAGGACTGTGATGAGCCAGGACCATCCAGAAAACAGGAGGATGAGGCAGAACTAGAGGTCATGAGCCAATCCCTGTCCCTGAGAGAGCTGAGATAGGAGAAAAGATTTCAGCTGCCTTCCAGGTGAGCACATTATCACTTGGCTGCTCTGATGCTGGGATAATGGGGCCAGTAGCCTGGCATTAGAAGGCAGGGAGGCCAAGCAGCTGGGATCCCTGGCTAGGGAAGGAGGTGCTGACAAGGAAATTAGAAAAAGACTCAAGCCCTTGGCCTTTGGAAGTGACTGCTGTCAAATGTGAGGGAAAGGTATTCTTTCAGCTAGGATGACGTGTGTTGGCCAGGCAAGTGGATTCTTGTGGATCTGACATGCCAGGCCACTGGATCCCTATGGTCTAAATCTACCTGGTTTTTCCTCTACTCCACCTAGCTGGAGGCAGGGCCCCACTAATCCTGCTCATCATATTCACAGCTCACTTCTTGCAAAAAGGACTTAGAGAAGAGATCTACTGTTATCCCAAGCCCCTGAGCCCCATGTTGGGCACCAAAAAGAACTCTTGTGGTTCAGCCCCAGCCAGTAGCTGAGCACCATGGACCACTTGCTCACTCCTCCCACAGCAGGATAGGGAGGAGAAACAGACAGAGGCAAACCATGGGGGTGAGATAAGGACAGTTTACTGACAGCACAGGGAGATGGAAACAAGAGAACTAAGAGTACTTTACCAACCCAATGACCGAACAGACACTCTGCCCACACTCTGACTAGTCCCCTTTTATGGGGAGCATGATGTCACATAGTATGGAAAACACCCTCGGCCAGCTCAGCTAACCTATACTAGCTCCTTGTGAAAATTAACTCTATCCTGGCCAAAACCAGGACAGCATCATCAGAAACCAATGGATGCGATCAATAAAATAGCAGTTACGTCTGCACTGACAACCAAAAGGAGACACAGGCTTTCCTAGGCACTGTGGGTTTCTGGCAAATGCACATCCCAAACTACAGTCTCACTGTCAGCCCTCTCTACCATGGAACCTGGAAGAAGAACGATTTCCAGTGGGGCCCTGAGCAGTGACAAGCCTTTGAACAGATCAAACAGGAGATAGTCCATGCAGTGGCCCTTGGACCTGTTCGGACAGGGCCAGGTGTAAAAAATGTGCTCTACACTGCAGCTGGGGAGAATGGACCTACCTGGAGTCTCTGGCAGAAAGCACCAGGGGAGACTCAAGGCCGACTGCTGGGGTTTTGGAGTCGGGGCTACAGAGGGTCCGAGACCAGTTACACTCCAACAGAAAAGGAAATACTGGCAGCACATGAAGGGGTTTGAGCTGCTACAGAGGTGTTTGTTACTGAAGCCCAGCTCCTCCTGGCACCCCAACAGCTAGGGCTGAGGTGGATGTTCAAAGGGAATGTGCCCTCTACACATCATACAAAGGCTGCTATGGTGAGCAAATGGGTTGCACTGATTACACAGTGGGCTCGAATAGGAAGCTCCAATCACTCAGGAAGTCTGGAAGTGATCATGGACTAGCCAGCCAGAAGGTAACGATTTCAGAATGTTACCAGAGGTAACGTGCTGAAGAAGCCCCAGCATACAATAAACTACCAGAGAATGAGAACCAGTATCACTAATGGGTCTGGGCCTGTTCACTGAACTAGGCCTGTCCAATCATAGAATTGTCTTGGTTGAAAGGGACCCTTTAGATCATCAAGTCCAACCATCACCCTAACCTGCCATCCACTACTAAACCATGTCCCTCAGCACCACATCTAATCATTTTTTAAATACCTCCAGGGATGGAGACTCTACCACTTCCCTGGGCAGCTCATTCCAATGCCTAATAAATCTCTCCGTGAACTCCTGGGTACTGTAGAAGGAGACAGAGCCCCCACACTACATGTAAAAATATGTTAGGGAAAACAGTCTGGGTGATCCCCGCTTCAGGCAAAGGCAAACACATCTGCAGTACTGCTTTTGCTCAAAGACCTGGGTGCACTTGGTGGGTGATACAGAAGTACTGGGAAGCCCAATGTGTGCCTCGAGGGGATTTGATTTTAGGGAAGTGTTGTGGTTTCATATGGCAAAGTTCTAGTGGAGTGGGGGCTTCTGCAAGGAGCATATATCTATCTCAAAGGTGGGGAATGTGGTAGCAGTTAACTGAAAATGCAGGATCTGGCCATGACATAGATTGTATGGAATAAGGGGTCTTGGTTTTGGCTAGGATAGAGTTAATTTTCACAAGGAGCCAGGACAGGTGAGCTGAGCAGGTCAGTGATGTTTTCCATACCATGTGACATCATGCTCCTCATAAAAGGGGGCTAGTCAGAGAGGGACTAGGAGCCATTGACCACCACCCTCTGGATGTGACCTTCCGGCCAATTCCTTATCCATTGAACAGTCCACCCATCAAATCCATATCTCTCCAACTTAAAGAGAAGGATGTTGTGGGGGACCGTGTCAAAGGCCTTGCAGAAATCTAGATAGATGACATCCATAGCTATTCCCTTGTCCACTGATGCAATTACTCCATTGTAGAAAGCCACTAGCTTGGTCAGGCAGGACTTGCCCCTAGTAAAGCCATGCTGGCTGTCAGGAACCACCTCCCTGTCCTCCATGAGGTGAGGCTGACAGGGTAATAAATTAGATGCTTTTTTATTTTTTAGTTCATATTGAGTCTGTTCTGCCCATGATGCTGATTGTGGAATGATCTCTCCCTGTCCTTATCTCCACTCCTGAGCCTCTCAATATCTATTTTCTCCCCTGTCCAGCTGAAAAGGGGAGTGATAGAGTGGCTTTGGTGGGCATCTGGCCTCCATCCAGGGTGAAACTACCACGGACTCTAACTGAGCTTTGGCTGCATGAATTTTCTCCCTACAAAGGCAAACAGCATCCCTGTAATCCTCCAATGTTGCCTGATCTTGCTTCCATTGGCCATTCACTTTCTTTTTCCACCTAAGCTCTAGAAGGTTCCTGCTCAACCAGGCTGGCCTCCTGCCCTGCCTGTTTGATTTCTGATGTTTTGGAATTGCCTGTTCCTGTGCTTTTAGAAGGTGGTCCTTAAAAAGTGACCAGAACTGATGGACCTCATTGCCTTGAAAAGCAGTTTCCCAGTGGACCTTACCAACCAGTTCCCTGAGCAGCCCAATGCCGCGACGACGGAGAGACGGGACACAGCTTGATGCAAGCAAAAGTCGATTTATTGTATGAAATCATTCCCTTAAATATGCTCAGAAGACGGCATGCTTTAAACAGATTGGTCCTTTCAAACATACACTGGTCACGGGTGACATCTGATTGGTCAACGATCTGATGTTACACAAGCATCTCTATCTTATCATGCTAATAGAAATTCCAAAACCTGTCAGACAGCACGCATACGTTATCTAAAGCAAAAGCTCCTTCTGGAGCCTGGCCCTAGCAGGGGGCATGGGACTTTGTTTATTGCAATCTTGCCACAGGCCAAGGCCTGGCCTCAATTATCAAAGAAGCAAGGGAAGGGTGTGAGGAATGCCCCCCAGGCCCCAAATAAGAAGGAAAACAGCTCATGAGGAACTGACCCAAACCCCCATTCCCTGCCCCTCCCTGTGCCACAATGGGAGGGAAGAAGGGAGTGAAATCTCACTCTGCTAAGGAGGGAGGGGTGGGGGGAAGTGCTTTAAGATCTGGCCGCACTTCTTATCACCCGACTCTGGTGTCACTGGGGATGCAGGGTAGTGTCATCAATTAGTTTCTTTCCTTCACTCTGTGTTGAGTCTGTTGTGCCCGTGACACTGATTGTGGAATGATCTCTCCCTGCCCTTATCTCCACTCCTGAGCCTCTCAATATCTATTTTCTCCCCGGTCCAGCTGAAAAGGGAAGTGATAGAGTGACTTTGGTGGGCGTCTGGCCTCCAGCCAGGGTCAAACCACCACAAGCTGGCCGGTGTTTACTCTGTCAGAATGTCACAGTTTTGCATAGTTGGCTACTGAGAGAGAGAGAGAGAGAGAGGGCCAGGGGCTGCAGAAAATGGCTGCTGGAATCTTCTGCCAGCCTGCTTATAGCGCCTCTGAGAATCACATATAGGAGACAAAGACTCCAACCAGAACACGGAGTGCCAGGAAGACCACAAATTTTGGCCCGTTAAGGGCATTGAGATACTTATTTGCATATAAATATAAGCAGTTGACAGACACAAAAGGCTGGGAAGGCTGGGGGAGGAGGCGCCCAGGTACCTGTTGAGAGAGATTGTCCTGCAGCCCGAGCTGAAGCACGTGGAGTAGCCAGAGGAAAGGACCCATGGAGGAGGCAGAGACCCGACCTGCCTGGTGGAGAGGCTCCACGCTAGATGGAGCCGGTGGAGACATAGGGAAGATGCCGTGACTTACGTTGGGATGAGCCCCTGCCAGCACAAGCGACCTGACGTGCGGAAAATAGACTCTATAACTGGGAAGTTATAAAGTAGGTATGTTTATTCAGCGCTGGGTGCGCGGGGGATCGCTCCACCACAAACACGCACACCCCATGCAGCAAGCCGTCCGTCTATTTATATAACATAATGATGAATATTTATTTTACGCCTATACATATTAATTACCTGTACCCGCCTACTCTCGCCTTGTATGCTAATTAGCTTATCATCCTTCACGTTTATGCAGATCCTTCCAGGAATTGTGGGCGAGGGTCAACTTTTCGTCTGGAATCCAAGGGTCTTGCAAGCTTGCACTGTTCTTATCAGTTTGGGCTAACTGATAAGGAGGCCTATGGACGTATTCTGGCCATCTGTTTCTTCATTGACATCTCTGTGATCGATATCATCTTGTTTCGTCCTGTTTCCTAAATCCTGAATTCCTGTTTTCCTACAATGCTTCCTTGAGATACCAGAAGGTCTAAAGCCAGTTCCTGTGGGCCTCTTTCTCTTAATTGTTTCAGGCTACACAATTACTTGTCTTAAATCCTGTGAGCTATTCTTTCTATTTCTATATGGCCTCCCTATATCAGACCTACAGAGAAACAGGTTTGCTGGAGGAGGCATTTATCCACGTGGAGGACTGAGAGACATTGCGATTTATTGCTGCCTGCCAGAGCAGAGATGAAGCCCGGCGGGAAGAGATTTGCCTTGTTGAAAGTTTGTGGAGGACTGGCTCTCGTGGGTGAGATCCTACTGTTATAAACGACTGTGACAAATGTTAGAGTTTCCAAATAGAATTTATTCCAGCAAGCATTAAGCAGGCAAAACAGCGCTGGGCGGCCGGGGAGACTCCTGCTCCACCAACGGCGTGCACCAATGCAGCCGAAAGTTTACATACTTATACAATAGAACAATGAATATTCGATTAGCACATATACATATTTATTACCTGAACCCGCCTATTCCCGCTTCTCATGCTAATTAGCTTATCAGTCCTTAGCACTTGCGCACTGTCTCATGGTGGTGGTCTTCAGGGGTCCTAATGATGAAGGCTTGAAGTCTTCCTCAGGTTGAACTTCTCACCTCCTTTCCCTGGCACACGCGTAGTTGTGATTGTTCCAGGTGGCACAATTATAATTGGGATGCTTATTTCTTATCTATCAGGGGTCCGCTCTAAATTGGCCCAAATACATTAAATCACTTGAAACTAACTAGGAGTTGTTCGAGTGAGACAGATTTACGATAGGTCATCTTCTGACATAACCACTATGGCACTTCAAACCATCCTGTTAGTAAGCCCCCCCCTTTCCCATGTTTCTGTTAGCAAGTGCCCTTTAACCCTTTGCAGGCATTTTATTTAGAGAAGTAAAGGCACAAGGAGTTAAACTGCCGGTTTGAGAACAAATTCTTATGAATTTACTTATTACAATTCCCCCTTTTAGTTTTTGCCATTTTGTTCCTCAAACTGAGCAACAGTCTCTCGGGCAAAGGAGAGAATCAGAGTCTCTTCTTCATTGTTTTTATCATCCTTCAGGTGTTCATATTGTCTTTTTAACAACATTAAATGGGTCGCTTTTAATCTACTTTTTATGCAAGATAATATACAGCTTAAGCAACAAAATCCTACTACAACAATAATAAGTAACAATATGCCACCTTTTATCAAGCCTTTTAGCCATCCCCCTATCCCCAGCCAGTTTGTTAGCCCATCTAAGCCAAAAACTCCCATGTCCTGTTTTATGGCCTATGTTGCATGAGCTGTTTAATTTCTTTGTGGATGGACCGGGAATGGTCGTTCAGGTCCATACAGCACAAGCCTTCGAAATCTTCACAACCGTGGCCGCATGTGCAAGCAATAAAAAATCAATAGCAGCTCGGTTTTGCAACACCACATGTTGTACAGTAGATAAGTCATCAGCTAGTTCAGAAAGTATCCGGCTGGTAGCATTAGCCTGTTTGACAATCCAGCATGATAATCTGTCTAGATTTCGATGTGCTCGGGCAGCAGTGGCTCCAGGCACAAATATGGCTGACAGGATGATTTCCCATTTACTCCAAAGTGTTACATCATCATTACACGTATTATCAAGAGATTCGGCTATGTCCCTCTTCCATCTTGTGGGGGAAGAAGCGTCAGGATGATGATGGGGTAGGGCTATACTAAGTTGCCCTATAGTACAGGGACCACCTGTTGGCCTAAAGGGGATGCCTGACCAGGCTCGATTACCACAAACAAGGGAGTATCCAGGTGGCAGTCATCGTGGCCATGTAGTTCCTGGAGCCGGATTGCTCCTTGAGCGGCTGTGGCTGTGATGGTTACACCATGCTGTTTCCCAGTAAGTAAGGTTGCCTAATGGATTTACGTGAGTTCCAATCGTGGTGTTACATAGGTGCCGAGTACCTTCATTACATGGGTTCTTGGATGCGTTTATATATATACAGTAACTGGCATGTAATGAATCCACTAGTTCTAATTCTTGTGGGTCTGGGCCTATTGGGAGTCTATCACCCCAGGAGTCATACCGCCGCGACGGAGAGAGACGGGACACAGCTTGATGCAAGCAAAAGTCGATTTATTGTATAGAATCATTCCTTTTTATATGCTCTGAAGACAGCATGCTTTCTTTCAAACATAAGGTGTTCGTGGGCTACATCTGATTGGTCAACGATCTGATGTTACACAAGCATCTCTATCTTATCATGCTAATAGAAATTCCAAAACCTGTCAGACAGCACACGTACTTTTTATCTAAAGCAAAAGCTCCTTCTGGAGCCTGCCCTAGCAGGGGGCATGGGACTTTGTTTATTGCAATCTTGCCACATGCCAAGGCTTATGGCCTAAAGGCTCCATGTTATCTACCAATTTAGCAGTGCTTGGGGCTTTGTTGCTCAAGCCCAGTGCCACATCTCCCCCTACCTGTTGCACAAAAAGAACTTTCTTCATTGAGCGTGATACTATCTTTTGCAAGCATTGTAACAAACAGGGCAAAAAAAGCAATAGAAGAATTAAAATGGCCAAAGCATATACAATCATTTTTACCAAACTTCTTAACCATCCCGAGAGCCCCCATCCTCCAGAAAGTTTATCTAGCCAATCCCAGATATCATCTTGTCGGAGTTTAGAGACCCCATCTTTAAGCTGTTGAATGCTGGCATGGATCGATTCCGAATGGTCAGAGAGATTCATACAACACATGCCTTCAAAATCCTCACAACCATGGCCTTGTGCTAAAAGCAAAAAATCTATAGCAGCTCTATTTTGTAATGTAGCATGGCGAATACTATCAACATCTAATAAGAAGCCAGACAATGCATTACTAGTAGCATTAGTCTGTTTAGCAAGCCAGCAGCCAAGCTTGTCTAAAGTTGCTAACGCTTTCCCAGCGGCAGCACCTGGTAAGAAAAGAGAGGTAGCAAAGCGTTGACTAAAAGACCAAAACTCTACATTATCATCACAATCAGGGGTATATACATGGATTCCACGCTTCGCCCTATGAGAATGGCGGTGTTGTAAAATCATAGATGTATTAGGAGTCAGGACAGAAAGGCGTCCGAGGCTACACGGGCCTCCTTTTCTATGAGAAGGGATAACGGGCCACGCCCTATCCCCACAAATAAAAAATATCCCCGATGGTAATAGAAGGGGAGTATTGCTAGACCTGGACAAATTTGTCGCTGTGTAATTACACCAGGCACTAGCATTTTTAAAAACAGGATGGGCAGGAGAGACATCCCATGCCCTGGACTGATTTTTTCCTGAATAGTTAAACTTAACACAAAAATCCATTTTTACTGATCCAAGGAGCTCAATCTCCTGTGGTTCTAGGGTAGCAAATGGGAGGTGAGGGGTCCACATGTCCCAACCATCTGTTACATTTTGGGACACGTTTCTGGATGGAAAGAAAGGTTGGAGTTCTGTGGGTATCGGCCACTTGTCCAGCGGCAAACCCACGAGGCATGTAGAAAAGGGATTATTAGGAGAGGCAGTGGCAAGACATAAAGTGTCCTGTCCGGTCAAATTTGCCAATGTGATCCACACATTGGTTTTAGGAAGAGGA
Source organism: Hypotaenidia okinawae (assembly GCA_027925045.1). Taxonomy (NCBI): domain Eukaryota; kingdom Metazoa; phylum Chordata; class Aves; order Gruiformes; family Rallidae; genus Hypotaenidia; species Hypotaenidia okinawae. The sequence continues at coordinate 45,041 of BSDF01000105.1, read as the reverse complement.
GGGGGAAGGAAACTGCCCCAAAGGGGTAAGGGTCCTATACCTATTGTTACTAAAATCAGGCACCAAATCATGATTTCAAGTTCTTTCAAAATAACAGGAGTCAAAGTCTGACTCTGTCGAGGCGCTCCGAGGCTTTCTCAGTGTCAGCTGCCCGTCCAGAAGCACTGCCGGAAGAAGGTTAGGCCGAGCCGTGTGTCCCCTTGGTGTCTCAGTCGTCAGTGTCTCAATCGTCCGTGGTCCCAGAGTGTTCAGGAGTTTGTTGATCAAAGAGATGGTCGGAGTCGTCACTGGATGGCTGTGGCAGGGATTCACGGAAAGGTCGTACGTTCTTCGCTGGAATCCACCTGGGGCCTTTTTCTGTAGAGACACAAGCATAACCTCTTCCCCCTGGAACAAGAGGGTATGGTCCCATGATCTTACCTGTTTCTGGATCACGAACCAGCACCGGGGCTTTAATTTGTGCTTCAAGTGAAGCATTTGCATTAAAATGTCTAACTATCGGAGGATTGTTATCTATTAAAGAGCAATTCAAAAAGTTAAAAACATACAAAGCTTTCTGTAGTCGCTCCCCAGGGCTGGCAGTCCCTATTCCCCCTTTCTGTTGTTGCAGTAAGCGCTTCAAAGACTGGTGGGAGTGTTCAATTAAAGATTGACCTGTAGGGGAATGAGGAATGCCAGTAATGTGGGTCACACCCCAGGAGTCAAAAAAGGCCTTCATTGCAGATGAGACATATGCAGGGCCATTGTCCGTTTTTATTTGAGAGGGTATGCCCAAGGTGGCAAAAGCATGCATCAGGTGTCTGCGGACATCACGTGCCTTCTCCCCTGTATGGCAAGAAGCAAACAAAGCACCTGAAAAGGTATCAATAGAGGAATGAACATATTTCAGTTTACCAAACTCCCGATAATGTGTAACATCCGTTTGCCACAGTTGTAAGCTCTGTAACCCTCTGGGGTTAACCCCTCCTGCTATTGACGGACAAGAATGCCTTTGGCAGTCAGGACATACGGCTATAATATTAGTCGCTTGTTGGGAGGTGAGCCCAAACTGCCGTTTGAGACCTCCAGCATTCTGATGAAGAAAGGAATGGCTGAGTTTAGCCTGTGCTATGCGCTCTGGCAATACTTGTACTGGTAATGTCAGCAAATCAGCTTGTCGGTTTCCTTCTGCAATAAAACCAGGTAAAGAAGTGTGTGACCTGACATGCATAACAAAATAGGGGTGAGGGCGAGAGTCCAAAAGAAAGATAAGTTCCTGTAACAAAGCAAATAGTTCAGGAGGTGAAACATTACACAATACAGATGCTTCAGCTCGCTCAACAATCCCTGCAACATAGGCTGAATCAGTGATAAGGTTAAGCGGTGCGGACCACTTTCTAAAAACTCAAACAACCGCAGTCAGCTCCACTATCTGGGGAGAACCAGGAACAGTCTCTATGTCTGAGTCCCATCGTTCATGCTGGTCGTCCCACCATAAGATGACTGATTTGTGAGATTTTCCAGACCCATCCGTAAATACAGTAAGGGCTTGTAATGGCTGATCACTCCTTTTTGGCCTGGGTATCAAGCGAAAGTCAATATTAAGCAGCTTATGCGAAGGTGGGTGGGATGTAAGTTGACCCATATAGTCTGCCAGTGCCATAACAAAGGCATCTGACTGCTGATACAGCCATTGTAAATACATGTTCGTTACAGGTAAGCAGATATATGCGAAGTCCACTCCTGACAACATTAACAAGCGTTGTCTGGCCTTAATTATCAAAGAAGCAAACATCTCGTGCTGCGTTGAAATGGTTTTTGTAGATTGATTCGGCAAGAAAACCCATTCGATAATCAGCAGTGGGTTTGGTTTCTGAGGGTCCCATTGAAATATTAATGCATGAGGCTGTCGAGCAGGGTTCAAGATAATTAGAAAAAAGGGTAATCCAGGAGCCCATCGGTGTACTTGTCCGAGAGTAATTGCTGTAGCAATCTTTTGCAAAGAGTCAATTGCCTCAGGACCAAGGCTGCGAGGTGAGCGCAAGTCAGTATCTCCTTTAAGCAGTTCAAATAAAGGACCCAAGTCCGCATTAGAAATCCCTAACAGCGGTCGAACCCAATTGATTGTTCCCAACAATTTCTGTACATCATGCAAATTTTTTATGTTTGTCTGTATCTGTAAAGGTCTGTCTGGGCTCTGATGCGCCAACCTAAATACTTCCATGGGGGTATCTTTTGAACCTTTTCTGGCGCAATACAGAGGCCTGCTGAGTTAACAGCAGTTGTGACAAGGGCTACAGCTTCCTCCATGACTTTGTGATGTTGTGCGGCCACTAGGATGTCATCCATGTAATAGTATAATAAGACACCGGACATTGCAGTCCTAACAGGACTGAGTACTTTAGCTACATACCACTGACAGATTGTAGGACTGTTCTTCATTCCTTGTGGCAGCACAACCCACTGGTATCTTTGCAATGGAGCTTGCATGTTGACGCTTGGGACTGAAAAAGCAAATTTAGGAGCATCATTTGGGTGCAGTGGGATATTAAAAAAGCAATCCTTGAGGTCAATAACAGTCAAATACCAATTTCGAGGAATCATAGTGGGGGATGGGAGTCCTGGCTGGAGGGCTCCCATGTCTTCCATAGCGTCATTAATTTTCCTGAGGTCATGGAGCAAGCGCCACTTGCCAGTTTGTTTCTTAATAACAAAAACAGGTGAATTCCAAGGACTAGTGGAAGGAACAATATGCCCTTTTGTTAACTGTTCCATAACTAGCTCTTGGAGGGTGCGAAGCTTTTCCAGTGGTAGGGGCCATTGATCTACCCAAATAGGGGTATCAGTTTTCCATGTCAATTTTAGGGTATCGCGCACTTCAATGGCCCCATCTAAAAATGGGTCCGAATGGACATTCCCCACTGTGATAGCACATCACGCCCCCATAGAATCATAGGAATGGGTAACACAAAGGGTTTAACAGAGGCTATATGCCCCTCCGGACCTCGAACTTGGATGAATTCCAAGCTTTGGTGGCTGCTACCAGTCCCCCCAGTTCCAGCCAATGCTTGGGAAACGTTAGCCAGAGGCCATTGCGGAGGCCACTTAGCCTGAGAGATTACTGTAACATCTGCTCCAGTATCAATAATTCCATTTAGTACCACCTGCTGCCCCCCCGGATAAGGGTACATTGGCACACAGGTCGCTTTTGAGAAATAGATTGCACCCATAGAATTTGTGGGTTTCCCGTAGATCCAAAACCTCCCCTCCTTGGATGGGGTTGAATAGGGACAGGGGAGTTTGTCCCTGCTGGAATCAATATTAATTGCGCTATACGGCTACCTTTAAGAATTGTGCAGGGAGGAAATGGGGTCCATGCCATAATTTTGATTTCATCAGTACTGTCAGAGTCAACAACCCCTGGTAATACAAAAAGCCCTGACAATGTTGTAGATGATCTTCCTAACAACAGCGCTTGTGTTCTAGGGGGTAGGGACCCCGAAATATTTGTTGACAATAAGTGAACCGAGGGATGGAGTAATGTTACTGTGTGGGAGGTTGCCAGGTCCAATCCGGCGCTGCCAGCTGTTGCTGGGCAAAGACTTGAGGTACTGCTGCTTCCCTCTGCTGGGGTTGAAATGTCAGCTGCGGTACTTGTGTCTGTGCGCGTCGCTGCCCCGCGCTCCGCAATCGGTTTCCCTGTATCAGTTGACCCTGGGAATCATCCTTAGACCGGCATTGTTTAATATAATGACGTCCTTTTCAGCATCTAGGGCAAACACCCGGGGATTGAGACTTATCCCCTCCATTTGTAGCCAGGCAATTCTTTTTCAAATGACCCGGCTTACCACAACCATAACAATTTCCCACACCTGAGGGATTTTTCATGGTTGCAAAGGCAGCAGCCATGGCCTGGAATTTATGATCTACAGTACCAATCCTATTACAAGCTTCCACCATTTCAATTAATGTGGGTTCTGGATTAGGAAGAGATTTCAACAGTTTTTTACAATCAGCATTAGCATTTTCAACAGCCAGTTTCAACAACAATATTTCCCGAGCCTCTGTGTTATCTATTTGACGCTCGTTCCAAAGCCTGTTTCAGTCTATCGATAAACTGCATGTACGGCTCTCACGGTTCTTGATTAATATTAGTAAAGGCTTTCTGTGGTTTCTGTGAATCAGGAATTTTATGAAAAGCCTTTTTTGCCTCTTCGCGGATTGCCTCTAGAGCTTCACGAGGGCAGTCTCGAGCTTGAGATGCCGGATTTGAGTGCTGACCAGTACCAGTAAGGTGCTCTATGGTGTCCTGGTTTCAGTCAGGATAGAGTTAACTTCATTTGTAGCCGCAGAGGCGGGCGTGGAACTGGCGGAAGGTGAGCTCTGCGGAGAGGCCCTCCCACAGCCCCACGTTGGGCGCCAAAAAGACTGTCTGACTGCAACTAAGAACATCAGGGTGTTCTCAGCACTGCTTTCATTTTAACTCCCAAACACAGCATTCCATCAGCTGCTACAAATGAAGTTAACTCTATCCTGACTGAAACCAGGACAACTCTATGGTCAGTGCAGCTAATGCAGCGTTATTATGACCCGCATATGTAAGAAGGAGTGCTTGAAGTCCCCTTCTCCAGTGTGACTCCCATAGTGAGTATTGAGTAGGAGTTAATAACAGCTGCGCTAGAGACTTTAAATCATGAGGAGTCATAATATATGTATCAAATATGGAAGACAACAGGCTCACAAAATAGGGTGAAATAGGGTGAGGAAAGCCCATGCTCAGTGACAGTACGACGCAGTTCCTTTATAACCGAAAAAGACAGAGCTTCCCATTGCACCCCCCGGCCCTGGTAAATCACCGGAGCCACTATTGTTTTAGCCATATCCAGCTCCCCCTCTTTCAAGGCTTGTCGTTTTATGTTAGCCCACACATCGCGTGGGTCGGGAGGGTGTAAGTCCGGTTCCTTGTCCGGGTGGACCGCGCCCGGGTCGAAAGGATCCTCCTCCGGGGGGTAACGAACGGCGTATGCGGTTAAAGGTCCGGAATACGGCGGCCCAGAGGGTGGCGCTAAAGGTCCAGGACCCCGCGGCTTAGAGGGTGGCAGGATAGGTGCCGTAGGCGCTGTCACCTCTCCCTCCTTTTTGGCTTCTATTCCCCTTTCCTGGGCTTTTAGAGTCTCAAAAATACCTCTCCACCACGGGAGCATACGCTGAGCCTCAACATTTCCCGTTGTTGCCGCATCCCATAATTTCGTCCCCGCATCATCCCAGAGTTCCCATGGAAAAATACTAGATGCAGTTACAGTGGGTATTTTCACTTGTACCCATTTAAGCATTGCCTTGAGATCATGCCCAGGCATTTTATTTAGAGAAGTAAAGGCACAAGGAGTTAAACTGCCGGTTTGAGAACAAATTCTTATGAATTTACTTATTACACTACGGTGCAGCAGGGGGAGGCTGTGTGGAATGAATGCCCCCATCCCAGCCGAGAAGGAAACCATCTTGCAAGGGACTGACCAAAGCCCCCATCTCCTAGTCCCTGGCCCCCAGCCTGTGCTGTGAGCAGGAGAGGGGAAGAAGGGAGCAAAATCATGGCTGAAAGGGAAGTCTGCTTTAGAATGGAGGGGTGGGGGGAAGGTGTTACCGAGACCCCCATTTTCCCTGCCCCTCCTGGGCTGCGACTGGGAGGGAAGAAGGGAGCAAACTTCTAACTAAAGCCTGCTAAGGAGGGAGTGGTGGGGGGAAAAGTGTTTGCCTGGTTGCATTTGTTTTAAGATTGCTGGTTGCACTCCTGACTCTGTTTTTTCACTGTTTCTCTTCAGTGTAGTGTAATAAATTAGATAACTTTCTCTTCAGCACTCTGTGTTGAGTCTGTTTTGCCGGCGTCATTAACGAGTTTGTCTCTTGAGCCACCCAATTATGTTATTTCTCCCCTGTCCAACTAAGAAGGGGAGTAATAGACTGATTTTGGTGGGCGTCTGGCCTTTGGCCAGGGCTCAACCACCACACAGGCCTAGAGAAAGCTTCTAGCTGCTTCTTGCAGAAGCCATCCCTGCAGCCCCCCTCCTCCACCATAACTTTGCCACAAAAAACCACAACAAGTAGGTAATTCTGGTAGGGGGAATTCAAACCAACTCACAGATCACCTACCCCAATTATACCACCTACTCAAAAGATAAATGAAGAGAAAAGAACTGAGCTATTTGTTCTAGTTTGCATGCTAGGTGACAAAAGCTAAACTAATAATTTAACAACAATGCATATGTATTACAAAGATTAACACACTAATATTGGATGTATAAAGAACTACTGATTTGGAGTTTAATACTTCTGTTCTGTGCACATATTAGTGTATTTCACACCAGGTAAACAAACCCCAAATGTTGGGACAACAGACTTTTAAAAAGTATGTAACAGTATCTGAAATTAAAAAAATAATCTTCTGTCCCCAGTGCTTCAGACCTGTACTTGACCCAAAATGACTGCCGAGATAGGCGCCATAAGGCTCAGTCACACACACACCCAACCACAAAACCCTTCAGGAAGAAAACAAAACGCAAGTCACCCCTGTGAAAGAAAAGGGAACCGGCACTTTCCTGAACGGCGCCTCAGGTGCCGCAGTTTCAGTATGCAAAATCAACACAGTTACACAACCTCAAAGCCTTTCCTCTCCTTCCCTCGGACATGGTTGCTGGCAGGGCAGCTCAACGACGTTGAGGAATCAATACAGCATGCACAAACCCCCAACGATTTCCATATATGTATATTTAAGGGTTCCTTTCGGGTATTAAGGACCCTCCTCGCAGTACCTCAGTGGAGGGTAGGGAGCTAGTGAAGGTCTAGTCTCGGCGGTGATTCCCCCTCAGTAGCACCGCAGCCCCGACGGGGTCTGGCTTCAGGCTGAACTGTGGGGGCGAATATGGTCCTACCGTCAACCCCGTAAGCCTCCCTCGGTTAGCGTGAAACGGCAGATGCTGAGACTAGCCCCGTGAGAAACGCTACGTTTTTCCCTTCCCTCTCGCTTCCTACTGCCGGAGAGGAGGATAGGAACGAATAACAAAGGGACACGTCCCCTTTAAGGGCCTTTCCCCCGCCCCTCCCACGTGTGTTAGAGAAGGGGCGGAGATTCGACGATGCGTCATTTCTCTTTCTCTCATGGTATAGAGTTGCTGAGTGTGGAGTAGGACGTGAGTGTTGGGATTCTTTCTTATGCCTAGTTAGGGCTGCCGCCATTTTCTTTGTCTTCCACACCTGGCTGTTGGAGGTTAGGCATCTTCTGGCTGGCACAGGAGAGGCGCGCTGGGTAACCGCATGGTGAGACTTCCCCTTTTCCTTGAGAGTCTCCTTGTAGGAGGAATGCTCCGCTGTGGAGCGGGTCTGGGGTGGGAGGAAGAGCTACTGCCCGAGGGGCAAAAAGGATTTAAGTGAGGGAGAAAATGGCGGTGGGGAGCCGCCCTGTTTTGTTCTTTCCACGCCGGGCTCTTACCCTGGTCGCTGATGACCACCTACCTTTTTGCGTGTGTTGCCTTTTCTGTCTTTCGTCGCTAATAACTGCACTCCTTTTGCTGCCACCCTGCTCTAGGAGAACCTGGGTGTCCTTGCCCGTGTACCCCATAGGGTCCTCGCTCCTTCCCCGGGGGGGATGGGCAACACGAGCCGTAGAAAAGAGAAGGAAAATTGCGGCTGGGATCTGTCTACCTGGCGTTCCTGGCTTGTACCCACTTGTCTCTTTTTTTCTTTTTAATTTTTCCCTAGCTCTCATCGGTGCTTCAGTATCTCTGCACGCTCTGCTTGATAGCTTCTCCCAAGGGGCACTCATCCTCCCCCATTTCTTTTTAATCCGGGTTCTGCCCGCAGAACTATTACAGAAGATTCTGCCCTACTTAAGAACCATATCGATCCATTAGCATTATTTGGAATCTGATTTTTCCTTTGCACGTGGTTTATTTCACTACCAGTTTAAAAACACTACTATTCATTTGTATTTTCTGAAATACACTGGTTTAATCTTTTATTAGCCTTTTGTAGCTGTAGCTTAGTTTATGCAGTTTCTCTCTGTGGTGCTTATTTTTATTCTGAAATAACAAATGAGCTATTTACTTGTTATAAAGAGTTTCTAGTAGCAGGCAAAATGTTCAACCGCTATATCTAACCACATGTTTGTGTAGTAGAGGGATGTAGAAGCACACCTGGCAGCACGCATTCAAGGAAAGTTGAATGTCTGCTTGCTTAGCAAATTAATAGACTTTAATTAATGTGGTAAAGCTGCAGCAGAAATAATAATTACAATACTATAGTTCACTATAGTTAAGATGATTTTTCTGACTTCTGTATTATTGATGGGACCTTTGCCTTTATGGTGATTATGCAGCTGTTGCTTGTAAATTCAACTAGGTGAAATGGCTCCGTAAGAATATACGTAATGCTGGGGCTTTAATTGTTTATGAATGTAATACTGAGAATTCAGCTAGAGGATAGTATTGTTGGTTTTGGTTGGGGTTTTTTTTACATTATGGTTTCTACCATACCCAAGGTATATGAAACTGGTGAAATATTGTCCCATTGTCAACAGTTCAGAATCTAAAATGCTGCTTTTCAGGCAGTTGCAGCAAAAAGAGGAAGAGATGCAAGATGGAAGGATGTTTGAGATCACATTGCAGTGTATATTAAAGCTTACATGAAAAGGCAGTCAGTCTTCAGGAGGGTTTTGAATAAGATGAACCTTTACAAACAGGTTTGAAGATTGCTTTCTATCCCTAATGGAATGTATTAATTGTACAGTGTTCTCATGTTATCTTTCTCTTTATAGAATGCCTAAGTCAAAGGAACTTGTGTCTTCAAGCTCATCTGCCAGTGAATCAGATAGTGAAGTTGATAAAAAGGTGAACATTATATGCAGTTCATAACTACTGTATTAATGCTTATATTTTAGGGTGGTGTTAAGGAATTAAATGAGCATTATATCACAAAGAATGTCACTGCATGTGATTTTATTGAACACTTAAAAGCAATCACAAAAAACAACAAAACAAACCCCACCCCCTAGATTAGGGTTTGGGTGGATGTTTTGTGTTTTGCAGCAAACTCTTCTTAAGTTGTGTTTTGCTTTCTTCCGGGTATCTAGCCACAAGCTTCCTGGACTTTGCTGCTTCATGGCAAGTAATAGAAGGCTTCTGTATAAGCTGCCCCTGGTGGCAAGAATTTGGACTAATTTTGAGGACACACCACATGCCCACTTTCATTTTGGTATCTGGATTACTTGCAATTACAAACCAAAATCCTCCACTTGCCCTGTCATCCTTGTGCTCTTTTTCTCTGTCAGATTCTTATGTTTACTGTAATACCATTTGCTAGTTTCTCACTTAAAGGTTAAGCACACCTGAATGTCTCTGAGTTGATAATTTTAACATTACATTTAGTGTTCTTATTAGTTTTTAATATTTAATTTATATGTTTTTATAGATGAGCCAGTCGTTATGAACAAAAATGAAAGTAACTGGGAATTTATCTTATTAAGAAATGTTAGGTGGTAATGCAGACATCAAGTCTTTCAGTGCAGTATGTGAAGAGGCTCAGTCAGCTTTACTGAATTGGTTCAAATGTGACTTGGTTGCACTTAGCAAATTGGGTATTTTGTCAGATCTTAATATAAGAGAAAATGGTCAGGTGGCTTCTGTTGTTAGGGAAATGTATTCCTGAAAAGAGATAGTCTAACAGTCTGCTTCAGTGGGCAGTGAGGTGTTAGATTGTGTTTTTTCCTGTGGCAACCTCTCATATTTGTGGAACTGTTTGTCTTTAAAATAGGTTATCTACAAAGTCTCCTCTGGTTTTGATTTCCAGATCCTTTCTTTATCTTGTCTATTTTTTCTTTTTTAGAAGAGTTGTGAGCTGTCCTGCATTTTTTCATTGCACTCAGGGGAAAGGAAGGTGAAACTTCCATCAGACTTTTAAAAATCTTAATTAAAACTACTGAACTGACAATATTACTGCACAAAAAGAGTAGGTTTATTGACGTGTATTTTGATCTAATTCAACTCTCTTTAATGCCAAACTTAGAGCAGAACACAGTGGTGCCAATAGTAAGCTATGTAGCAAAGTGTTAGATTGAGACAGGGAATTCCTGGAGCCTGAAAAACCTGAGGAAGAGTGGAGACAGTCATCTGGAGCTGGCAACACTTGCAAGTAAGGCTGATGTAGCATGGGCATTGCCAGGGAGCGACCATGGGTGATTTAAATAGCCTTAGAAGGCCCTGTAACCTGCTTGTAGGCCCACAGCCCAGGGAAACACTCTAGGTCTCTGCTGAAATGGTGGGCCCTTGCCTCAGCTAAAACCAGTGGTCCTACAGAGAACATATATCCCCTGAGATGTCTGACACATCCACCCAGATGGAACTGATAAGGAAGGAGACTTCAGTACAGGCAGTACATTACAGTGAGTGTCCAGACCCTTCTAGTGAAAAGGTAAGTGCCCGCACAGTGTGTGCACACATTGATGATCTGTTGTCAGGTGGCCAAGTTGCAGGCAACAGTTAAAAGGCTGTGTGGTATTAAGAGGACCGAGATGGAAATAGATAGGTAGTTTCATAACCAAGTTCTTTTAGTGGGCACTGCTGAGAATGAAGCACCTTGCTTCATTTGCCCTCAGTCACTGAAGACGGCTGCTTTGGAGCTGGCCCAGCCAGAACTGCAGCAATAGATCTCAAGGTGTGGGGGTGTATTCAGGAGTTTCCTTTGCCAAGGGGTAATGGCTATAAACTGGAAGAGGGTTGATTTAGACTAGATATAAGGAAGAAACTCCTTACTGTGAGGGTGGTGAGACCTGGAAGCGTTCAAGGCTAGGCTGGATGGAGCTTTGAGCAACCTGGTCTAGTGGGAGGTGCCCTTGCCCATAGCTTGGGGGTTGGAACAAGGTGATCTTCAAGGTCCCTTCCAACCCAAAACTATTCTATGATTTGATCATTCATTCTGTCATTGGACCTTGGTGACCCACAAGTGCAGGACTCTGCTTCAGTATCCAACTTCCAGCTTCACAATCAAAACCAAATATGAAGCTTTAACAGCTATAGATACCCACAAGCAAGGCCTGCAAGGAGAAGATGTACTAGCAGCACGCAATGGATGCTGTAAGAAGAAACATTGAGTGCTTGTAGCAGGTGACTGTTAAGGGGCATAAAGGTGCCCATTGCTAAGGCACCCACCTGCTGGCCTGACAAGCAGTCATGAGAGAGATGCTGCCTTCCAGGAGTCAAGATGTTAAGAGGGTGCCACAACCCATCAAGAGCATGGGCTACTATCCACTGCTACTCTCATGTGGGTGTGAATGACATTGCAAACAGGAACCTGGGCAGAATCAAGGAAGACTATAAAGCCCTGGGGGCGCAAGTGAAAAGCATCAATGTTTCCTCCATTCTACCAGTTGGAGGAAAGGGGGCAGCCAGAAATAGATGCATATTGACTCCTGGCTATGCAGGATACTTTTTTAATGACTATAACCTGTTAAAGTGGGGTGGGAATCTTCAGCAACAGGCTGGCCAACTTGGTGAAGTGAGCTTTAAACTGAAGGATTCTGGGGTGAGGTCCAAAGTGGCAATTCTCATGTCGTCATATCCAATGGGGAAATAAAGCAGGCTAAGCAAAGCAGTGACAGATCATAGAAACAGAATGGTTTTCTTTGGAAGGGATCAACTTCTCTGGGCAAGCAGATGTTCCTTAGGCTGCCTCTCAAGATGAGAACCAGAAAGCAAACTACCTCAAGGGTGTACATGGCTGTGGTGGACTCTCTTGCACCCCTCCAGGGAAACCTGAATGCTCAATTACCTGTCTGAAATGCCTGCACACTAATGCACACAACATAGTGAATAAACAGTAAGAACTAGAGGCCTGTGAGTGGTCACAGGGCCATGATCTCATTGCGATTAGAGACATGGTGGGATAGCTTGCATGACTGGAATGCTGTCATGGATGGCTATGTGCTTTTTAGGAAAGGCAGGCCAGCAAGGCAAGGTGGTGGAGTTGCTCTTTATGTGAGAGAGCAACTGGAATATATTGAAGTCTGACATGGAGTGAATGAAGAATGAGTTGAGGGCTTATGGGTAAAGATTAAGGGGCAGGCTAATATGGGTGACACTGTTGTGGGTGTTTACTACAGGCCACCTGATCAGGAAGACAAGGTCCATGAGGTCTTCTGTGGACAGCTGGAAGTAGCCTCATGATTACAGGCCCTGGTTCTCATGGGGGGACATCAACTGCCTTGATATTTGTTGGAGAAGCAACACAACCAGGCATGCACAGTACAGAAGGTTCCTGCAGAGCATTGATAATAATTCTTTTATGTGGGTGGTGGAGGAGCCCACAGGGAGATGGGGTGTTGCTTGACCTTGTACTAACAAACAAAAGAAAGAGTGGTAGGAGATGTGAAGGTTGGGGGTGGCCTTTGCTGCAGTGACTGTGAGAGGATGTTTTTTGCCATCCTGAATGGAAGGAGCAGGGCAATAAGTAGGATTACAACGCTGGACTTAAGGAGAGCTCCCTTTGGCCTCTTCAAAGACCTGCCTGGGAGAATTCCATGGGTTTGAGCTCTAGAAGATTATGGGGTCCAAGAGAGCTGGTTGTTATTCAAGCACCATTTTTTCTAAGTTTAAGCTCAGTGAATCCCTATTAATAGGAAATCAGGCAAAGGAGGCAGGAGGCCTAGCCTTCTCTGATGCATGACTGGCTGGGCAGATGAAGGGTCTGCTACTATGAGCAGTAGATGTCGTCTATCTTGACTTCAGTAAGGCTTTTGACACTATCTCTCAACAGCCTCATAAACAAGCTTAGGAAGTGTGGGTTGGATGAGTGGACAGTGAGGTGGGTTGAGTATTGGCTGAATGGCAGAGCCCAGAGGGTTGTGATAAGCAGCGCAGACTTTAGTTGGAGGCCTATAGCTAGTGTCAACCTTTGACACGGTTTCTCACAGCATTCTGATTGAGAAACTGGCTGCCACTGGCCTAGACAGGTGGACCCTTAGCTGGGTTAAAAACTGGCTGGATGACCAGGCCCAAAGGGTGGTGGTAAATGGAACAAAATCCAGCTGGAGGCTGGTCACAAGTGATGTCCCCCAGGGCTCAGTCCTGGGTCCAGTTCTGTTCAACATCTTTATCAATGACCTGGATGAAGGGATTGAATGCTCCCTCAGTAAGTTTGCAGATGACACTAAGCTGGGAGGAAGGGTTGATTTGCCTGAGGGTAGGGAGGCTCTTCAGAGGGATCTGAACAGACTGGACTGATGGGCTGAGACCAATGGGATGAAGTTCAACAAGGCCAAGTGTAGAGTCCTGCACATGGGACATAACAACCCCATGCAGTGCTACAGGCTTGGGGGAGACTGGCTGGAGAGTTGTCCAGTAGAGGAGGACCTGGGGGTGTTGGTTGACTGCAGGCTGAATATGAACCAGCAGTGTGTCCAGGAAGGCCAATGGCATCCTGGCTTGTATCAGAAATAGTGTGGCCAGTAGGTTTAGGGAGGTGATTGTGCCCCTGTACTTGGCATTGATGAGGCTGCACCTCAAGTACTGTGTCCAGTTCTGGGCTCCTCGCCATAAGAAGGACATTGAGGTCCTCAAGCAAGTCCAGAGAAGGGCAACCAGGCTGGTGAAGGGGCTGGAGGGCAAATCCTATGAGGAGTGTCTGAGGGAGCTGGGGATGTTTAGTGTGGAGAAGAGGAGGCTGAGGGGAGACCTTATTACTGCCTACAACTACCTGACAGGAGGGTCTCGTCAGCCAGGTGACAGGAGATAGGACAAGGGGAAGTGGCCTTAAGATGTGCCAGGGCAGGTTTAGATTAGATATTAGAAAAAAAAAATTTACTGGAAGAGTTGTTGGGACCTGGCACAGGCTGCCCAGGGAGGGGTTGAGTCACTGACCCTGGATGTGTTTAACAGATGGGTAGATGAGGTAGTTAGGGATATGGTTTAGCTTAGGATGGGAATGGTTGGACTTGATGATCTTAAAAGGTCTTTTCCAACCTTGTGATTCTGGTGTGTCCTAAGGGTCAGTGCTCAATCCAGTCTTATTCAACATTCATCAGTGATCTGGACAATGGAACAAAGTGTGCGCTCAGCAAGCTTGCCGATGGTACAAAACTGGGAGGAGTGGCTGACACACCAGAGGGCTGTGCTGCCATCCAGCAAGACTTTGACAGCCTGGAGAATTGGACAAAGACCAACCTAATGAAGTTCAGTAAGGGTAAGTGTAGGGCCCTGCACTGAGGGAGGAATAACCCCAAGCACCAGTACAGGTTAGGGAACTAAAGCCTCGAAAAGCCGGAATCAAAACTCACTGGCCTTGGTGACTATTCATCAGGTAACCTTTATTGCAGCGCTGGGCACACAGGGGATCGCTGCTCCAAATGTGTGCGCCCATTAAAGCCAAATTTCTCCTATTTATACAGATTAACTATGCATATTCATTATAATTTCTAAGAAAAGGCAGGGTTATGCAAATTAGGTCTGGGAAGTCATTTACATTAACTCCTCCCAGATAGAGCATACTCAGGGGGTCTTCTGGTGGTCTTCAGGCACAAAGGCTAGATGTCTTCCTCTCAGCATATGCTCTTTATGGTTCCTCCAGTCTCAAAAGCACATTCCTGAGCTCAAAAACACATTCCTGCACAAACTAGTTAGGAACCCCTTTTAGCTGAAAACAAGAGCTTCTCTGTCTCTTAATTGGTTGTTGGTCTCATTATTTATGACTCCCCTATCTTCATGGCTTCTTCTACTGTTATGGTTAAATTTTGTAGCTACTCTAACAAGACAGCTCACGCAGCTACAGCCATACTCCACTAACATTCAAACCATGCAAATACTGTCTATTCTCAAAACATGCAAATTCTTATATTAAAGTTATATTAATTAATTGTCTCTTAATCTACATCTATATCAGTCTATCCAGTATTATAATGCAGCATTTAATCAGGTTGACCTGCTGGAAAGCAGTGCTGCAGAAAAGGGCCTGGGAGTCCTGGTGGACAACAAGCTCTGCATGAGCCAGCATTACCTTTGTGGCCAAGAAGGCCAATGGTATCCTGGAGTGCATTAAGAAGAGTGTAGCCAGTGGGTTAAGGGAAGATATTCTCCCCCTCTCCTTTGGTGAGGCAACATCTGGAGTGCCATGTCCAGTTCTGGGCTTCCCAATTCAAGTAAAGCAGGGAACTACTGGAGAGAGTCCAGTGGAGGGCTACAAGGATGATTAGGGTATTGGAGCATCTGTTGTATGAGGAAAGACTGAGGGAGCTGGGTCTGTTTAGCCTGGAGAAGACCAAGAGGGGATTTTATCAACGCTTATCAATATCTAAAGGGTGGGTGTCTAGAGGAAGAGGCTAGCTAGTCTCTTCTCAGTGGTGCCCAGTGACAGGACAAGGGGCAACAGACACAAACTGGAACACAGGAAGTTCTGTCTGAGTATGAGGTAATGTGTGTTTACTTTGAGGGTGACAGAGTGTTGGAACAGACTGTCCAGAGAGGTTGTGGAGTCTCCTTCTCTGGAGAGGTTCAAAACCCCCCTGGATGTGATCCTGTACAACCTTCTTTAGGTGATCCTGCTGTACCAGAGGAGTTGGACTAGATGATCTTTCGAGGTCCTTTCCATTCTGTGACTTATGGTAAACTTAACTGGGAACCAAATTAGGATCGTTTGATGTTATGGTGGTGGTTTTGTTGTTTGGGTTTGGTTTTTTTTTTTAAAATAATTTCAGTAATATTGGATTCTTCTCTTTACAGAAGTAAGGTGATAATGTGTATTGCATAGTAGTAGTTTGTGACCTCTAACGTAAACATTTTTGAAATTGAGAAAATGAGTTTTGGTTCATTTCTCTTTTTTCTTTTTTTTTTTGACTCCTTGTTCCAAGGTAAAGCGGAAAAAGCAAGTGGCTCCAGAAAAGCCTGTAAAGAAAATAAAGACTGGTGAAAGTTCAAAAGGTGCAGCTTCTTCTAAGCAAAGCAGTAACAGAGATGAGAATATGTTTCAGGTAAAATTGCTGTTTTTCTTTGAGCTTGGTTAAGGTAACTGTTTACATCATATTCAATATAAGTTCCACGAGGCCATCTGAATATCTTGATAGTGTAGTTGTCCTGAAACCTTAACCAAAGGGGATTATAATGCTAGCATGCAGATGAAATTGTCAGGAAAATATTTGTCAGGTTTCAGCAGAGTAAAAGGATCCAAGCTGTGGCAATTGATTCTAATCCTCATGTCTTTGCCTGTGGTAACTGAGACCAATGGGATGAGGTTTTACTATGCCAAGTGTAGAGTCCTGCACATGGGACATAACAACCCCATGCAGTGCTACAGGCTTGGGGGAGACTGGCTGGAGAGTTGTCCAGTAGAGAAGGACCTGGGGGTGTTGGTTGACTGCAGGCTGAATATGAACCAGCAGTGTGTCCAGGAAGGCCAATGGCATCCTGGCTTGTATCAGAAATAGTGTGGCCAGTAGGTTTAGGGAGGTGATTGTGCCCCTGTACTTGGCATTGATGAGGCTGCACCTCAAGTACTGTGTCCAGTTCTGGGCTCCTCGCCATAAGAAGGACATTGAGGTCCTCAAGCAAGTCCAGAGAAGGGCAACCAGGCTGGTGAAGGGGCTGGAGGGCAAATCCTATGAGGAGTGGCTGAGGGAGCTGGGGATGTTTAGTGTGGAGAAGAGGAGGCTGAGGGGAGACCTTATTACCACCTACAACTACCTGACAGGAGGTTGTAGAGAGGTGGGTGATGGTCTCTTCAGCCAGGTGACAGGAGATAGGACAAGGGGAAATGGCACAAAGCTGCACCAGGGCAGGGTCAGATCAGATGTTAGGAAAAAATTTTTACTGAGAGAGTTGTCGGGGCCTGGAACAGGCTGCCCAGGGAGGGGGTTGAGTCACTGACCCTGGATGTGTTTAACAGATGGGTAGATGAGGTAGTTAGGGATATGGTTTAGCTTAGGATGGGAATGGTTGGACTGGATGATCTTAAAGGTCTTTTCCAACCTTATGATTCACTAGGTAGTCATTTTGCCTGTAAATACAGCACTTAACATGAGTATACTGTAGATATTAGACCAGGACAGTGTCTACATGGAAATGGTTTTTATCTGGGGCTTTTGGAAAAATATTGGAAACAGAGGTATGGACTCTTCATTCGTATTTAATAAGGTGAAGGGCAACTTTATTTCTGTCTTAAGACAGTATCTCTGAATAAGCAAAACGTATTCCTTTATGATGCAGTTTTTTCTTCACTGAACATCCAAGATGATTGTGGGGTTTTTTTTGTTTTTTTTTAATGTCTTAAAATGGGATGAATGTACATTTTTAGTAGCAAGAAGCATTTGTAAATTCAGGGTATTGCAGTTTCTGGGGTTATCCTGGCAGTAGCAATGTATGCTGAAAGCTTTGCAAGAATATACATAGCTTAGTGTGGTGGTTTAACCCCAGTCAGCAACTGAGCACTACATGCTGCTTGCTCACTCACTCCTCCCTTCGTGGGACAGGGAGGAGAATGGGCAGACAAAGGCAAACTGTGTGGGTTGGGATAAGGACAGTTTACTGAGACAGCACAGGGAGAGGGAAATAACAACAGGACTTAGAACAGAATATATGCAAGTGGTGATAGCACAATGTGCTTTACCAACCTGATGACCAACTGGATGCTCAGGCCACGTTCAAATCATCCTGGAGCCTTGTGGAGCTGTCCCTCTCTGACTAGCCCCCTTTTATGGGGAGCATGATGTCACATGGTATGGAAAACATCACTGACCTGCTCAGCTCACCTGTCCTGGCTCCTTGTGAAAATTAATTATCCTAGGCAAAACCAAGACCCCTTATTCCATACAATCTATGTCATGGCCAGATCCTGCATTTTCAGTTAACTGCTACCACATTCCCCACCTTTGAGATAGATATATGCTCCTTGCAGAAGCCCCCCACTCCACTAGAACTTTGCCATATGAAACCACAACACTTCCCTAAAATCAAATCCCCTCGAGGCACACATTGGGCTTCCCAGTACTTCTGTATCACCCACCAAGTGCACCCAGGTCTTTGAGCAAAAGCAGTACTGCAGATGTGTTTGCCTTTGCCTGAAGCGGGGATCACCCAGACTGTTTTCCCTAACATATTTTTACATGTAGTGTGGGGGCTCTGTCTCCTTCTACAGTACCCAGGAGTTCACGGAGAGATTTATTAGGCATTGGAATAGGCTGCCCAGGGAGGTAGTGGAGTCTCCATCCCTGGAGGTATAAAATGATTAGATGTGGTGCTGAGGGACATGGTTTAGTAGTGGATGGCAGGTTAGGGTGATGGTTGGACTTGATGATCTAACGGGTCCCTTTCAACAAAGACAGTTCTATGATTGGACAGGCCTAGTTCAGTGAACAGGCCCAGACCCATTAGTGATACTGGTTCTCATTCTCTGGTAGTTTATTGTATGCTGGGGCTTCTTCAGCACGTTACCTCTGGTAACATTCTGAAATCGTTACCTTCTGGCTGGCTAGTCCATGATCACTTCCAGACTTCCTGAGTGATTGGAGCTTCCTATTCGAGCCCACTGTGTAATCAGTGCAACCCATTTGCTCACCATAGCAGCCTTTGTATGATGTGTAGAGGGCACATTCCCTTTGAACATCCACCTCAGCCCTAGCTGTTGGGGTGCCAGGAGGAGCTGGGTTTCAGTAACAAACACCTCTGTAGCAGCTCAAACCCCTTCATGTGCTGCCAATATTTCCTTTTCTGTTGGAGTGTAACTGGTCTCGGACCCTCTGTAGCCCCGACTCCAAAACCCCAGCAGTCGGCCTTGAGTCTCCCCTGGTGCTTTCTGCCAGAGACTCCAGGTAGGTCCATTCTCCCCAGCTGTGGTGTAGAGCACATTTTTAACATCTGTCCCTGTCCGGACAGGTCCAAGGGCTACTGCATGGACTATCTCCTGTTTGATCTGTTCAAAGGCTTGTCACTGCTCAGGGCCCCACTGGAAATCGTTCTTCTTCCAGGTTCCATGGTAGAGAGGGCTGACAGTGAGACTGTAGTTTGGGATGTGCATTTGCCAGAAACCCACAGTGCCTAGGAAAGCCTGTGTCTCCTTTTGGTTGTCAGTGCAGACGTAACTGCTATTTTATTGATCGCATCCATTGGTTTCTGATGATGCTGTCCTGGTTTTGGCTAGGATAGAGTTAATTTTCACAAGGAGCTAGTATAGGTTAGCTGAGCTGGCCAAGGGTGTTTTCCATACTATGTGACATCATGCTCCCCATAAAAGGGGACTAGTCAGAGTGTGGGCAGAGTGTCTGTTCGGTCATTGGGTTGGTAAAGTACTCTTAGTTCTCTTGTTTCCATCTCCCTGTGCTTTTGTCAGTAAACTGTCCTTATCTCACCCCCATGGTTTGCCTCTGTCTGTTTCTCCTCCCTATCCTGCTGTGGGAGGAGTGAGCAAGTGGTCCATGGTGCTCAGCTACTGGCTGGGGCTGAACCACAAGAGTTCTTTTTGGTGCCCAACATGGGGCTCAGGGGCTTGGGATAACAGTAGATCTCTTCTCTAAGTCCTTTTTGCAAGAAGTGAGCTGTGAATATGATGAGCAGGATTAGTGGGGCCCTGCCTCCAGCTAGGTGGAGTAGAGGAAAAACCAGGTAGATTTAGACCATAGGGATCCAGTGGCCTGGCATGTCAGATCCACAAGAATCCACTTGCCTGGCCAACACACGTCATCCTAGCTGAAAGAATACCTTTCCCTCACATTTGACAGCAGTCACTTCCAAAGGCCAAGGGCTTGAGTCTTTTTTCTAATTTCCTTGTCAGCACCTCCTTCCCTAGCCAGGGATCCCAGCTGCTTGGCCTCCCTGCCTTCTAATTCCAGGCTACTGGCCCCATTATCCCAGCATCAGAGAAGCCAAGTGATAATGTGCTCACCTGGAAGGCAGCTGAAATCTTTTCTCCTATCTCAGCTCTCTCAGGGACAGGGATTGGCTCATGACCTCTAGTTCTGCCTCATCCTCCTGTTTTCTGGATGGTCCTGGCTCATCACAGTCCTTCACTAAGTGAACTGATTTCTTTGTGTATTTCTTCTTCTGTATAGGGGTGACTGATACCAGTTGGTTTTTTTCCACTCAGCTCTACTGCCTGTTGTGAGGGTTGGAGTAGCTGCAGTGCCTGTAGGTGTGCTTTTCCTCTCTTTCCCCTGATGGTGCTGCCTACTATGGAGTAGTGTTTGGTACATAGTGGCCAGGGCCCAGCACAGTGCAATGAGTTGTGGCTCCTTGAAATAGTTACAGTGTTTCCCTTTCAAAGATTTTGTCACTTTATCAGGGCCCTGTAGCTGTTCAGGAGTGAAGGGTCCAGATCATTGGGGGTGAGAAGGTCTCTAGATACCTGCCCATGTTTTCCCACATGCTGTGCCACCCCTGACTAGTCAACCTTGAGGAAGATCTCTGCGTGATATTCTTAAAACAATATTTTGTAACCCTAACAGGACTTAAAAAACATGCAGGAAACCTAGGAGAAACAGGAACATACTAGTCTGAACATTGCAAGGGTATTCAAAATTCTTAAAAGGTGTTGTAATCAGCCTGAAGGGCTTGCCCATAAATTGGGTGCAATTATTAAACAATGCTGAAAGATTTTATCCAATATATGGATAGAACAAAAATTCCACATACAAATACCAGCTTAGGCTTGTGACCACTGATGTTATAATTTGTAATGACCCAATAAAACACAGTGAGAATCCTGACCCTTCTCCCAGAGGTGATAACACATCAGGGATTACATAGAGCAAGTGTGGGTTTACATACCATAGCCACATGACCAAACAAAACATCATCGTAACTAGTAGCTGTTTAAATAACATGATGAATATTTATCGCAACTTTTTAACATGCTTGGGTCAGATCTACTGTTATCCCAACCCTTTGAGGCCCACTTTGGGTGCCAAAAAGGACTGGTGCGTTGACCCTGGCTGAAGGATGGATGCCCACCAAAGTGGCTCTGTCATTCCCCCTCCTCAGCTGGACAGAGGAGAGAACACATAACGAATAGCTCACAGGTCAAGATAAGGACAGGGAGAGATTATTCAGCAATTACTGTCAAGGGCAAAACAGACTTAGCAAGGAATAAAATTAATCTAATTTATTACCCAATCAGAACAGAGTAGGATAATGAAACTAAAACTAAATCTTAAAACATCTCCCCCCCATCCCCTCTTTTTTGTGGGCTCAACTTGATTCATGATTTCATAGAATCCTAGAATCTCCTGAGTTGGCAGGGACCCATAAGATAAGGACCATAGAGTCCAACTCTTGGTTCCATACAGGGCCAGCCAAGTCAGAGCATGGGACTGACTGCATCATCCAGATGCTTCTTGAACTCAGTCAAGGTCAGTGCTCTATCTCCTCCCCCTGAGCAGCACAGGGGAATGGGGATTGTGGTCAGTTCATCACACATTGTCTCTGCTGCTCCTTCTTCCTAAGGGGGAGGTCTCCATGCACTCTTCCCCCGCTCCAATGTGAGTCCTTCCCATGGGGGCTTCAGTTCTTCACCAACTGCCCCAGTGTCGCGACGGAGGGAAAACTTGGCCACTTGATGCAAGTGATCAGCAAGCTTCGTTTATTGAATAGTACAGCAGTCTTTTATAATAACTCTAATTAGCTCATTACATATTGCAAAAGCCAAGCTTATCATTGGGTATTATTTTTAAGGTTAGTCCAGCCCTTAATTCTTTATGTGTGATCAACCAAATCCTCCTGTTCTCATGCCTGGACAGAGAGGCATCCTGCTGTTTGCAACTTAGGTATCCAGGAATAGAACATCCTGGCCATATCAGCAGCTAGGTTAGCTGTGTACGATGCCTCCCAAATTCCAGCTCAGACAGCTGTTTCATGTCTGTGTGGCCTTTGTTAGTTAACCATTCCGCAACATATCCCCCGTTTTTATTTTTTTCGAAATAGACCTGGTTGACCACTTTCAGAAAAAGGGCTTTAAGACAAGAGAACACACATCCTAAACAAAGCAATACTATTAGAATTGCAATTAAAATTAATAACCCTGTTTGAAAGATACCCTTTAGCCAGCCGCTCAACCCTGTCCAGTTCCCCAGAGCCTCCAAGCCAAAAAACCCAGTATCCTGTTTGATCTTTTGAGAGTGTTGCATCAGGTACTGAATCTCTTTGTGAATGGATTTAGAGTGGTCATTTAAATCCATGCAGCACAGTCCGTCAAAATCCTCACAACCATGTCCATGAGCCAGTAATAAGAAGTCTATTGCGGCTCTGTTCTGGAGCACAGCATGCTGTACCGTAGATAGATCTTCTGCTAATTCTGACAAAACCCTACTTGTTGCGTTGGCCTGCTTTACCACCCAGCATGCCAGATCTCCTAAATTCCTGTGAGCTCGTGCTGCAGCAGCACCCAGTGTGAAAAATGATGCAGATATAATTTCCCACCTATTCCAAAGGCTAACTGAGTCACGACAATTTGACTCAAGGGTGATGGTAAGATCCCTTTTGAAACGATATTTGTGAGTTGAGTTGGGATGGTGAAGTGGTGCACCTAAACTGAGTTGACCTATGGTGCACGGTCCTCCGAGAGGGTTTGTGGGAATTCCGGCCCAGGCACGATTGCCACATATTAAAAAGAATCCTTTAGGTAAGCGCCTAGGTAACATAGTACCAGGGGCCGGTCGGTGTTTAGTGTGGGCTATGTTCTGGCACCACGTTCTTTCCCAGCTGATAGAATCACCTATCGGAGTAATGATTGTGGGGCTTGACTTGTTAACCTTGCGCCCCTCCTTGTGCTCATCAGACCAATCCCTTTTCCCAATATAAATACAACAGCTGGCATTGAGAGAGTCTGTTATATCAATCTTTTGCGGCTCAGGGCCTATAGGGAGTTTGTCATCCCATTTGTCATAGTCATTAAACATTTTCGAGATATTATTCCACCTGAACGGGAGGTGACTGGTTATCTTATACTGTTTCCTCAAAGCTGCAAGAGACTGGTTATACATCCGAAATGTGGTGTTGCTTAAAGGTACCCCAACAAGGCATGTAGTAAATGGTGAATTAGGTGTTGCTAAGCTTGCACAGAAACTAGTTGTGTGAAGTGATCGGGCCAGAGTAACCGAGACATTTTCTCGAGGATCAATGAGAGGAGATATTGATGTTTCAGCCTTAACAACTACAATATAAAAGATACAAAGTTGCACACAAAAGGTTTTCATGGTTTCAGTTGTTCCCTTAACCACCATACGCATTCCTTTTTCTCTCCAAACCATTGTGTGTACTTTGCCTTAGCTTACTCCTAATTCTTTTCCTTAACACTACAAACTACCTTTACCTTAGCTTACTTCTAATTCTTTTCCTTAACACTACAAACTACCTTTACCTTAGCTTACTTCTAATTCTTTTCCTTAACACTACAAACTACTTTTATCACACACTTTTAACTATACTTTAATCTTAAAACTAACAGTTCTGGAGTCCGTTGATGGACTGTACGGACCCAGTCACTTCGACTGGTCAGGTAACTTTAGCGGTCTCTCTGTTTGTGTCCCATACCCCAGGGGTCACAAGTCTTGCAAGTATGACAGCTGATTTGATCTTTTCAAAGTTCTTGAACCAAACTCATTCGCAGGCTGCTCTGGAATTATTTAGAGCTTTTATCGCTGGTTTCACCCACTGGCTGGGAACCCAGATGGTACCTGTATCCGTAGAAACACAAACATAACCACGACCCACATAGATTAGTGATGCAGGGCCCACATTGCCCAGACTTGCATCTTTAAGATCTGATGCTTCTTCCCCTCAACACGGTGTTCATGGAACTGTTAAGAAATGTCCATGTGTACTCATTAATTGGCACCCCTACTAGACACGTCAAAAATGGGGTGCTAGGCATAGTGAGACTGGTGCAGAGGGTGGTGGTATTTAATACTCATGTCAGGGAGGCCCATACGTTCTGCCGAGAGTCAACAACTGCTCTGGTTAGATGTTCTGCTCACCCGCCTTACATGCCTCTCACTATTGCTAATAATTGGGTGAGGCCACACAGTCACTTTGTTCCTTTTTAAGGCAGTTGTTAACATTCTTGCAGTTTGTTATCTCAAGGATTTTCTTGCAGCCTCCTGTTCTCACAGACACCTAGCTCTCCTGTTACTGCATACTGACATGCCTCTGCTAGCTTCCCCAGCCTTGATTATGCGGGGGTCAGGAGCAAATCTGGGTGGGCCACGAAACCCACTCCTCTCATACACACCTACAATTCCCTCTTCTTGTTTATGGACCAGCCAGATTTTTGCGAAGAGCATTATCCATCCTGCAAGAGAAACACTGTGACCTACACGGCAGAATAACACTAAGACAAAAATAACTAATGAAAACATCAGCTCTTGTTTAACCAAATCTAAAAGCCATTCTGTAAACTAAAAGCCATACTGTGAAATGTGGTAAGCTAAAAACTGCCAATTTGCTGCACATACTGTTCACACCAAAGTGATTAATTAGTAATTGTAACGAGTTTTGATAAGCATGTCTTATAGCTACACATTGTTAGTTTACCTTTGATGCCTAAAAGTTATCTGCACACCTGCTGTGGCTTTGACTCTCTTATTATGGATAGTACATGATTTGTTCACTTACTTCCAAATAGTTTCTCGCAACTCTTTGCTCTAAGGCAGTCTGACCACCTGCCTTCAAGGCCACTGTGTTTTGAAAATGTGATTACCAAATACCGCTCAGGATGAGTAATTTTCCTGTTGCATGGGAATTCAGGGATACTGTCAGGGCCTATGTCTTTGTGAGGAGAGCCAGACTGCCGGCAAGCCTGCTGTCCTCCCAGACAATTTTTCCTTTTTAGTATCTGCTTGTTAGAGGTCTCTGCAAGGGCCCTTTGCAGAAAGCTCAGCAAGCATGGCAGTAAATGTAAGACAAGTGCCATAATTACCATATTCAGTAATCCAAATTCAATAATCCAGATTTGACCACTGACAACATCCATCCTGAAAGTCCCACTCATGAAACCAATTGTCCAATCCAGAGAATTAAATTTTCATGTCATATGTTTTGAGTTTGATCTATAAATTTTTGAATGCTGAGTGATCAGACAGATTCCTGCAGCACCTGTCATGAGACAGCAACAAAATTCAAGTGCTGCACAACTCTGTAGCTAAGTACTTTAATACCTTTGTGATTGTATGTGCTTGCTTCGCCAATCAGGAGTGTCAGGAGTGCAGGTAACATCAGCCTCACATTTATGTACAGGCATCTATTGTAGTCTGTGATCTTGGGCTGTGCAGAAATCATCATTTCCTTAATTTTCATTTACCACAAACACACATGCATATTTCAAAAACTGTTAGATGGTTCAAAATGTCCTGCAGCAAAACTGATAGTCCACCGTGGCTGCAGCTGCAAAACTTGACTTCAGTTACTGTGATCAGGATCCCGAGTTGGTTCATGCGGGCTCGATTTCTTCTGGATCCACAGCTTTATCCACTTGGTTCCCATATCTGTAATAACACAGGCAGATCTCCTTCCCGTAGTTAGTACCCGTAACTTCATTTCTTAGGAACACCTTTTATTATTCTTTTTGTTCCCTTTTAAACCTACTGCATGTTTCAACATTGGAGGTACCAAACCTCTCCCCCGTTTTTATTTTGTAAAGCAAACGCTTGAGAGTTTGATTCACGTTCCACTACAGCCTGAGCTGCAGGCAAGTGTGGTGTCCCTGTACCATAGGTAACATCCCATAATTCGAAAATGGAAAAGGTTGGTATTGCTTATGTGATATGTTCTGGTACCAGAGCACACTCGGCACTGAATGTTCACTAGAATTTCTGGTTTGTGCAGTAGCAGTACAAGCCCTTTAAATTCAGCAACCAACAAGTGGTATTGTCGTGGAAGTGTAAAAATTTTTACAACTTCTGAGCTTCTGCAATGCAGCAGCTCATGTCGGTGCTACCAGCCTGTCTGCTCTCTGATTTCTCTCTGCTAGATCTTGAGTCAGCCAGTTGGTTCAGTGTGGCTGCAAATATGGGTAATAAAAATACTGATGCATAATACCATGCAATGAGCAAAATGAGTTAATATCTCTAAGCAACTTTTGAGCGTTAGTTATCAATCTGTCAGTCCAAATATTTCCACACTGGCTCCTTTTGAATTTTCTATAGACCAATTTGTAACGCCTTGCTTTTTAAATGCACTGTTAAGTTATGAATCAAACTTCCAACGTTCAAGTTTTTTCCCACAATCAAGATATCAACCATGTAATGATAAAAGATTAACCAAGGATTGCATTTTTCATACTGGAGCAAGCATCCAATCTACATAATTTTGGCACCTAGTTGGTGAATTTTTATGCTTTGAGGGAGCACACCCAGTGATACCCTTTTCCCGGTTTATTTTGTTTATAGTAGGGACTGAAAAGCAGTTTTTCCTAGTTAGAATGTAACATCATACCGAAAAATCCCAATCTTTCAAGAATTTGGCATGTTCCACAGACTTGTGGAAGGCTTGGTATGACCCTTAGTTAGTCAGTTGCTCCCGTGTTAAATTTTGTACACTGATCAACCCAAATAGACATGTCTGTTTTGCAGGTTAAATTTTTTAAGTAAGCTGCTCACTTTCAATGGTCGCTAACAGAAATCCTTTTTCTTAGTAACTAAACTTGCTCTCAGTTGGAGAAACGCATCCCTGAATCTATAGCATATACAAAGAAATACTGAAAACCAATTTATCAAACAAATTACATTGCAAGACGCGAAACCATTCTGTTTGGGGGGTGGGGGGCGGGAGGGGGAAGGGGGGGAAAAAAGGGGGGAAAAAGGGGGGGAAGGGGGGGCCACTGCACGGTCACCATGCTTCCTTCACCTCCCACCTTCTACACCACCCGCTCATCCCTACATAAATTCTCCCTGGTAATTACCACGATTGTGTAGGAATAGGAATCGAAATACCCTGATTTCACCGTTTCCCCGTACTGACACCACCTTACGTGTCCAGTCTCCGACGAGCCGTCTCTGTGTCCCTGAGCCGATGGCTGTTGAAGTCGATACTTGTCCTTCTCCGTAGGATTGTTGTTCCTGTCCTGAGGTTTCTTGTCCGGTGGTTTAGTCGATGATTCTTTGTATCCATAGTTTTCATCTCCGTAGTTTTAGGGTGGGTGGATGGGCAATTTTGCAAACCCTTTAACAGCAGGCTATGCTGTTGCCCGCTCTGTGTCCATGTTTACTAGCTTTTCAAGGACAAGACCAAGCTGCTCATGGCGGTTAACATTTTCAACTGCGTCACAGGGTGTTTCAGGCTCAGTAAAAGTTGGAGGTGAACAGATATTAAAGGCAGTCAGTTGTACGTTTGTTTCCACATTTTTTCCTTCCAAATGTATAATAGTGGAGGGGCTTCGCATACCTTGATGGCAGATTTATGCGTACTAATTCTTTCAATTCTGACAGATTTACCACTTTGCTCTGATAACACGGCATTATTGCTTCCTATGGCGAGGTACCTGGTACTTCACTGTAACACTCTGCATGTTTAAAAACCATATCTGGATTTGTGAAAAAACCCCTTGCTACTCCATACGCTAAAGTCCCAGGTAACTTCTTCCTATAGTTTATCCCTGAATGCTCCGCTTTTCTAAAAAGCATTTGAGCAAATGATACGCCGCTTGTCTATCCATACCTTCTCATCAGCCGGCCGGGGTCTCTCCCCTCGACTTTTGCGTGGGGATCTCCCTTTTGCCTCGGAGCTGTCGCAGCCTCTATCAGACCTCTGCGGCGCGTGGCCGGCGGCAACCTCTTGGGTGCTCCCGGGCGCGGGGGAACTCGCTCCAACCCCTATGGGTGCTCTCGGTGGTAACTCCTTTGAGTACTCCCAGACGGAGGAACTCGTTAACCCCGAAGGGTCCTCCCAGAGCACGCTTTAACCCTGCAGGGTCTTCGCTGACATGGGATGCCCGTCCGTCTCCCCTTATTCGCCTCCTGCGCTGCTTTACAGGACCGGTACCCGGACTCCGCCGCACGATGCGTCACCCTCTTTTTGGTCAGGGTCCCTGTTCGGGCGCCATTTGTCGCGACGGAGGGAAAACTTGGGCACTTGATGCAAGTGATCAGCAAGCTTCGTTTATTGAATAGTACAGCAGTCTTTTATAATAACTCTAATTAGCTCATTACATATTGCAAAAGCCAAGCTTATCATTGGGTATTATTTTTAAGGTTAGTCCAGCCCTTAATTCTTTATGTGTGATCAACCAAATCCTCCTGTTCTCACGCCTGGACAGAGAGGCATCTTGCTGTTTGCAACTTAGGTATCCAGGAATAGAACATCCTGGCCATATCAGCAGCTAGGTTAGCTGTGTACGATGCCTCCCAAATTCCAGCTCAGACAGCTGTTTCATGTCTGTGTGGCCTTTGTTAGTTAACCATTCCGCAACACCCCAGCATGGGTCCCTTCCATGGGGTGCAGACCTTCAGGAACTCCAGTATAGGACACAAGTCTTGCCAGCAAACCTGCTCCAGCATGGGCTCCTCTTTCCACAGACTGTGGGTCCTGCCAGGAGCTTGTTTCAGTGCTGGCTTCTTATGGGGTCACAGCCTCTTTCAGATGTCTCCACCTGCTCCAGTGTGGAGTCCTCCATAGGCTGTAGGCAAATCTCTGCTTCAGTGCCTGGAGTGCTTCCTCCCCCTCCTTTTTTACTGACCTTGGTGTCTGCAGAGTTTCTCAAATCTTCTCACTCCTTCCTCTGGCAGCAAAAAGCTGCCGCTTGAGTTTGTTACTTTTTAAGTATGTTATCACTGAGGTGCTACCACCATCGCTGATTGGCTTGGCCTTGGTCAGTGGCAGGTCTGTCTTGGAGCTGGCTGGTATTGGCTCTGTTGAACCTAGGGAAGCTACCCCTACAGCCCCCCTCCCCCTTCCCAAAACAGTGTTACACACAAACCCCTAACTTTTCAACCCTTACCTCTGTGAAATACACATTTAAGAATTATCATTAAAATCCACATTCATCACATATTCTTCACAGTCATCAATCACATCATGATCACATCACAAAAAAAAGCTCCTTACACCTAAATCAAAATAATCTCATCACAACACTGAACAAAAGTGGATGATTTGCACACACAATCCACTGTTCTTCCCTTCAGCACAATTAGGACAACAGATATTCTCCATAATTATTCCTCTCTCCAACTATATTCAGTCCATGTTTAGAATCATAGAATGCTTTGGGTTGAAAGGAACCTCAAAGATCATCTAGTTCCAACCCTCCCTGCCACGGGCAGGGACACCCTCACTAGACCAGACTGCCCAAAGCCCCATCTAACCTGGCCTTAAATGCCTCCAGGGATGGAGCTTCCACACCCTCTCTGGGCACCCTGTGCCAGGGCCTCCCCACCCTCAGAGTGAATTTATTCCTAACACCTAATCCAAACCTGCCCTCTTTCAGCTTGAAGCAATTGCCCCTTGTCCTATCACTACACTCTCTGGTGAACAGTCCCTCTCCTACTTTCCTGTAGGACCCCTTTAAGTATTGGTAGGCTGCAATTAAGTCACTCTGGAGCTTTCTCTTCTCTAGGCTGAACAAGCCCAACTCTCTTAGCCTGTCTTCATAGGAGAGGTGCTCCAGCCCCCTGATCATCTTTGTGGCCTCCTCTGGACTTGCTCCAACAGCTCTACGTCTTTCCTGTACTGGGGACCCCAGAGATGGATGCAGTACTTCCAGTGGGGTCTCCGAAAACATAATAGAGGGGCAGAATCCCCTCCCTTGACCTGCTGGCCACACTGTTCTTGATACAGCCCAGGACACAGTTGGCCTTCTGAGCTGCTAGCACACAGTGCCGAATCATGTTGAGCTTGTCATTGATCACCACCCCTAAGTCCTCCTCAGGGCTGCTCTCAATCCATTCTCTGCCTAGCCTGTAGTTGTGCTTGGGATTGCCTGGACTTTCCCGCATGCAGGACCTTGCACTTGGCCTTCTTGAACTTCATGCAGTTTGCATGGGCCAATCTCTTGAGCCTGTCAAGGTCCCTCTGGATGGCATCCCGTCCCTCTGGATGGCATCCCTTCCCTCCAGTGTGTCAACCTCACCACACAGCTTGGTGTCATCAGCAAACTTGCTGAGGGTGTGCTTGATCCCATTGTTTCTGTCACTGACAAAGATATTGAATGGTGCCGGTCCCAGTACTGACCCCTGAGAAACACCACTTGTCACAAACCTCCACGTGGACATTAAGCAGTTGACCACAACTCTTTGGGTGCGACCATCCAGGCAGTTCCTTATCCACTGAGTGGTCTATTGATCGAATCTGTGTCTCTCCATTTTAGAGAGAAGGATGTTGTGCTGGACAGTGTCCAAGGCCTTGCACAAGTCTAGGAAGATGATGTCTGTTATCCTTCCCTTGTCCATCATCTCTGTCACTCCCATCATAAAAGGCCACCAAATTTTTCAGGCATGATTTGCCCTTAGTGAAGCCATGTTGGCTGTCACCAATCACCTCCTTATTCTCCATGTGCCTGAGCATAGTCTCTAGGAGGATCAGCTCCATGATCTTGCAGGGAACTGAGGTGAGACTGACTAGTCCGTAGATCCCTGGGTCTTCCTTTTTCCCCTTTTTAAAAATGGGGGTTATGTTTCCCCTTTTCCAGTCAGTGGGGACTACGGCAGACTGCCAGGACCTCTCAAATATGATGGAGAGTGGCTTGGCCACTTCATCTACCAGTTCCTTCAGGACACACAGATGCACCTCATCAGGTCCCATGGACTTGTGCACCTTCAGGTTCCTTAGGTGTTCTCAAACCTGATCTTCTCCTACAGTGGGCAGTTCCTCATACTCCCAGTCCCTGCCTTTGCCCTCCATGACTTGGGCAGTGTGGCTAGAGCTCTTGCCAGTGAAGACTGAGGCAAAAAAGTCACTAAGTACTTCAGCCTTCTCCATATCCTGGGTAACCAGGTCACCTGTTCCATTCCAGAGGGGGCCCCACATTTTCCCTCATCATCCTTTTCTCCTTGATATACCTGGGAAAACTTTTCTTGTTGCCCTTTACATCCCTGGCCAGATTTAGTTCTTACAGGGCTTTTGCTTTTCTAACCTGATCCCTGTCTGGGATCCCAGACAGTTTCCCTGTATTCCACCCAGGCTGCCTGCCCTTCCTTCTACCCTTGGTAGGCGTTCTTTTTTTTGTCTGAGTTTGCCCAGGAGCTCATCCATGCAGGCCTCTTGGTGTTTTTGCCTAATTTCCTCTTGGCTGGGATGCATTGCTCCTGGGATAGGAAGAGGTGACCCTTGAATACTAGCCAGCTGTCTGGGGCCCCTCTTCCCTCCAGGGCTTTGTCCCATTGTACTCTACCCAGCAATTCCCTGATGAGGCCAAAGTCTTCTCTCCTGGAATCCAGGGTAGCAAGCTTGCTGTGAACCCTCCTTGCTGCTCTGAGGATTTGGAACTCCACCATTTTGTGGTTACTGCATCCAAGATTGCCCTTGATCCTCACATCCTTTACCAGCCCCTCCTTGTTGGTGAGAACAAGGTCCAGCATGGCACCTCTCCTCGTTGGCTCCTCCATCACCTGGAGGAGGAAGTTATCATCAATACATTCCAGGAACCTCCTGGATTGCTCGTGCTCATGTGTGTTCCCTCCAACAGATATCTGGGTGATTGAAGTCCCGCATAAGGACCAAGGCTTGTGAAAGTGAGGCTATTCCTATCTGTCTGTAGAGGGCCTCATCCGCTCAGTCCCCCTGGTTGGGTGGCCTGTAAGTGACCCCCACTATGGTGTCCCCCACACTCCCTTTGATCCTAACCCATAGGCTCTCATCAGCTCCTCATCTGTGCCCAGGTAGAGCTCCATGCACTCCATCTGATCACTGACATAGAGGGCAACACCCCCTCCTCACCTGTCCTGTCCTTCCTAAAGAGCCTGTGTCCTTCTATCCTGACTCCAGTCATCCCACCATGCCAATAAGATCACAGCCCTGCAGGCATGCACGTGTCTCCAGCTCCTCCTGTTTGTTTCCCATGCTACATATGTTCTCATAGAGGCATTTCAGCTGGGCACCCAGTGAGGCTGACATACTATCTGGAGCTCCTTTGAGGTATTTTCCCAGTGATTCCCTGTTGCTTCCCACTTCCTCAGGAGCCCCTGGCTCACTACCCCTAGTCTTCTGATGTGCTGTGGTGTGTTCAGCATGTCCCCGAGCAACAGGCTGAGGACCCTCTCCAGCACCCTCAACTTAGGCATGCCCCTCCACCTTGCCCCACAGCCTGCTGCAGGCAAGGCTGATGCTCTCCCCCTCCCCTTTTGAGCCTAGTTTAAAACCCTGTCAATAAGCCCCACAAGCTCCTGGGCAAAGACCTTTTTTCCCCTTTGAGAGAGGTGATTCCCATCAAGGATCATTAAACCCGGTGCTGTGTAGGCCATCCCATTGTCAAAGAACCCAAAGCTGTGGCGGTGACACCAGCTATATAGCTGGGCGTTAATGGACTGCGTCTGCCTCTTCCTCTCAACATCACTGCCCACAATGGGAAGGAAGGATGAAAAGAATAACCCGTGGCCTTGACCCCTTCAGTATCTGTCCCAAGACCCTGAAGTCTCTTTTGATGGCTTTGGCACTGCGCATTGTGGCCTCATCCCCACCAACATGGGTAAGGAGTAGCAGAGGTTTTGCCTGTTACCTTTTCCAATTATTCTCCTAATCTCGATTTTCTTGTGCCCTATTTTGGGTGCCAAAAAGGACCATGGTGGTTTAGCTCCAGCCAGCAGCGGCTGAGCACCACACACTGTTCCTCACTACTTCCCCAGTAGGACAGGGAGGAGAATGGGCAGACAAAGGCAAACTGTGGGTTGGGATAAGGAGAGTTTACTGAGACAGCACAGGGAGAGGGAAACAACAGCACTTAAAATATACGCTGTGATAACATAAGGTACTTTACTGACCCAATGACTGACTTGGTCCACACTCAAAAGCCTCCTGGAGCTATGCAGAGCTGCCCCTCCCCCACTAGCCCCCCTTCATGGGGAGCATGATGTCACATGGAATGGAAAACACTCTTGACCAGCTCAGCTCACCTGTCCTGGCTCCTTGTGAAAATTAACTCTGTCCGAGCCAAAACCAGGACACTGAGAATTACCTGTTGTAGGGGTGTGGATCAAGGCTTATTAAATGTCTCTGAATAGCTGGTTTTAAAGGGGCAGGGGATAGGAAAGGAACTTAAATTATAATATGTGGTGGTTTAGCCCTGGCTGGAGGCCAGACGCCCACCAAAGTCACTCTATCACTTCCCTTTTCAGCTGGACCGGGGAGAAAATAGATATTGAGAGGCTCAGGAGTGGAGATAAGGGCAGGGAGAGATCATTCCACAGTCAGTTCCTCATGAGCTGTTTTCCTTCTTATTTGGGGCCTGGGGGGCATTCCTCACACCCTTCCCTTGCTCCAGTGTGGGGTCCCACCCACAGGTCCTCCACGAACTTCTCCATGAGTCCTTTCTGTCAGGGCGTCAGCTCCTCACCAGTTGCCTCAGTGCAGCTCCCTGCCATGGGGTGCTGGCCTTCAGGCCCAGACTGCTCCAGCTTGGTCCCCCCCAGAGTCACAAGTCCCCCATCAAACCTGCTCCGGCATGGGTAAGTGTCTCCACGGGCTGCAGGTTTCCCTGCCAGGAGCTTTCTCCAATGCAGGCTTCTCACAGGGTCACAGCATCCTTCAGGTGTCTTCCACCTGCTCTGGCATGAGGTCCTCCACGGGCTGTAGATGGCACCTCTGCTCCCCATCATCATCCACGAGCTGCAGGGCTGACACCTGCTTCACCATGGTCTTCTCCATGGGCTGCAGGGGAATTTCACTGGCACCTGGAATGCCTCCTGCCCCTCTTTCTTCCCTGGCCTTGGTGCCTGCACAGTTCCTTACATCTTCTCACTCCCTTCTCTGGTGGCAAAAAGCAGCTGCTTGTGGTTTTTTTCTCCTAACTGTGATTCCCAGAGGCGCTGTGACCATCGCTGATGGGCTCAGCCTTGGTCAGCAACGACTCCAGCCTTGAGCCAGCTGGTGTTTAGTCTCTCAGACCTGCAGAGATCTTCTAGCTGCTTCTTGCAGAAGCTACCCCTGCAGCCACGCAAAACTACAACATTTGGGCTGTGGCTGTGCACAGTCCCCCACCACATCCTTATTTCTAAATTGGAGAGATGTGGATTTGATGGGTGGACCATCCAGTGGATAAGAAACTGGTTGACAGAATATAGACAAAGGGTGGTAGTCAATGGGTCTATGTCCAGGTGGACTTAACATGAGCCAGCAGTGTGCTCTTGCAGCTCGGAAGGCCAATGGTATCCTGGGCTCCATCAGAGGAGGGGTGGCCAGCAGGGACAGGGAGGTGATTGTCCCTCTCTACTCTGCCCTCATGAGGCCCCATCTGGAGTACTGTGTCCAGATCTGGGGCCCGCAATACAAGAAAGATGTAGAACTGTTGGAGAGGGTTCAAAGGAGGGCCATGAAGATGATTAGAGGGCTGGAGCACCTCCCCTATGAAGAGAGGCTGAGGGAGCTGGGCTTGTTCAGCCTGGAGAAGAGAAGGCTGTGAGGGGACCTCATTGCAGCCTTCCAGTACCTGAAAGGAGCATATAAACAGGAGGGGATTCAACTTTTTAAAAGGGTAGACAATGGCAGGACAAGGGGGAATGGACTAAAGCTAAAGGAAGGAAGGTTTAAATTGGATGTTAGGGGGAAGTTTTTTACAGAGAGAATAGTGAGGTGCTGGAACAGGCTGCCCAGAGAGGGGGTGGATGCCCCGTCCCTGGAAGTGTTCAAGGCCAGGTTGGATGGGGCCCTGGGCAACCTTGTGTAGATCCAGGCCTGAGGTTGGTGTCCCTGCCTGTGGCAGGGGGCTTGGAGCTCTATGATCCTTGGGGTCCTTTCCAACCCATGCCATTCTATGATACTATGTGCAAAGTGATATGTGAAAAAAAAAATAATGTAGGGACACCTGCTTAACTGATACTGTAATACAGGGCAGTTATTTCTAACTTATCAAAAATGAGGGGGGAAAGAAAAAACAAAGGAAAACAAAGAGAAACCTCATGGGTTGGGATATGGACTGGTTACTGGGACTGCAAAGGGAGGGGTAAATAACACTAACAGGACTTTATAGCACTATATACAAGACTGGTGCTTCACAAGGTGGTTTCTCACCAAACTGCACAGCTCAGGCTGTACAGCTCAGAGCCATCCCAAAGCCGTGCATCCTGCACCAACCCCCCTTTATGCTGAGCATGATGTAACTGGCATGGAATACCCTCTTTGGCCAGTTCGTTTGGGTCACCTGTCCTGGCTGTGTCCCCACCCAGCTCCCTGGGTGAATTATTCACACACACACACATACGCGCGCACACACACGCACACCCTCCCCGCCTTCTCATTAGCAGGGCAATATGAACAACTGAAAAGTCCCTGACTGCTTGGCAACAACTAGAAACATCAGGGTGCTACCAGCACTGCTCTCAGCCTAACTCCCAAACATTCCAGCCGCTGCTAGAAAGAAATTAACTCTGTCCTAGCCAAACCCAAGACAATAGCAAATCTGCAATTACTTGATTACTTGGTAATGCGTTAATAATCTTTGATAGACCTGGAAAAAAAAATAATCTTATGAACTACTACTACTTGAACCTGGTTTTAGAAGTAACCTTAAAAGTCACTGAAGTAGTATGGGGGAAAAAACAAGAAATGGTTTCCATTTCCAGGAGCAGTGCTGACAGACTTGGGCATGGTACCAAGTTTGGTCTGAAAGAACTCATCTACTGTGACATCTTATCTTATTTTTGAATGTTAAATTTGTAGTATTTTGAAAATATTTAATAAATCAGAAAATACTATCTTATAAACTTATTCATTTTAAAGGATGCTTGGAGGTTGGTAAACAACTGCTTCAGGCTTATAGTATCTAAAGATGTCCCATTTCTTTTAAAAGAAATTTTAAGAGTTAATTTAGCATGATCTGTATATGAGGACAATTTACTTAAGGTAAGGATAAAGCATAGTTGTTTATATATATTGTGTGAAATAACAGCTTTTATGACTTAAACATCTGTGGGTGATTTTATTTGACTGGAGAGCTGTTCATGCTTTCTGGTCAGACTTAATGCTCGTAAGATGTTACTAGCCCCCCGTTAAATTATGTCAAAGTGCAAGATGTATAAATTAAGGAAGTTGAAAACTAAAACTAATGTTTTATCAGGAAGGAATATTCTATTTTTAAAATTGCTTACTTTAGAATGTATTCTTTCTTCATAAAATGTATCTGGAACGTACACACAGAATACTAAAAATGTATTACATTAATTGTATTTGATTGTGTTCTTATTATCTAATTTCTTATTCTAAAATTCACATTATACTTTGAATTTATGTGAATGAATAGTTTTTTATCAAATTTGGAAAAATATAGTGTAATGTATAGTTGTCAGTGTGCTTGTTGACTCTTTTCCCTCCCCCTCCCCCTTTTGTTTCTTGTAGTAAGAAAAAGAAGCCCTCATAATTATTTCAGTAAATTAGTGGCTTTTGTAAGATGTAAGCTTGTTAAGAATATAAGGGTTTTTATTCTAGGAGAGATGCTTGCATTGAGCATTGAATGCTCAACCGGTTTCAAGTTTTCATCTATTTATATGTCATTACTTCTTTGCCAATTGACTACTCTAGATTAAGGTCTTGATCTAGTTGTTTCCCCTATGTCTAAAATAAGATGCAATGTGCAGTATAACATGTCCAAGTCTTACACTACTGTGAAGAGGGAATGCTATAATATGTAAAATATCTAAAAGATATTGTTATGCATTTTTTGGCAGATTGGCAAAATGAGGTATGTCAGTGTTCGTGACTTTAAAGGGAAAATCTTAATTGATATTAGAGAATATTGGATGGATCAAGAAGGTGAAATGAAGCCTGGCAGAAAAGGTATTGTTCTGCTTCATGTTATTTTTGTATTAAAACATTACCTGCTGCTTGCTGGAGAACTTTGTGTATCATCAAGTTTTATACTTTGTTACTACATTATATTTTTAGAGTAATATTTAAACTTTTTTTATAATT
Source organism: Hypotaenidia okinawae (assembly GCA_027925045.1). Lineage (NCBI taxonomy): Eukaryota > Metazoa > Chordata > Aves > Gruiformes > Rallidae > Hypotaenidia > Hypotaenidia okinawae. The sequence goes on along the minus strand of BSDF01000105.1, from coordinate 8,001 downwards.
TATCTTTTAACAAATGATTAGCTTTATCTGTGGATTATAAACAAAATTAAAGTGGTGTTTTTGGCTTGAGCCTGGATCCCCCCATGGTTTATTTATGGAAAACAAGGAATCAAATATGAGCAAATTTGGTATGAAACTTATATACATTGCCATACATTATCCCATTGATTAATGGGATCAACTCCATTTCTTGCTCTTATTACAATAGGATTTTGTATTTCAAAAGTCACTGAAAACATTTATTAACTTTTAATGAGATGTTAATTTCTCTAAAACAATTATGATCTTAATCTTAAATTTGATAGAAATTGTAAAAAAATACCTCAAGTGTTCAAATTTTGGTACTGTGCTTCTAATCTGCAACACAGAATAAGCCATTGTACCGTTAATTGCTACTCCCATACCTACTTTTTATGGCATGCCTTCACTAAGCCATTTTCAGAACTTTGCCACTTTCAAGATGGGGATGCAAGGATAGTTGCAATGCTTTTCCTTAATGTCACATCACTTCTGCTAAAAAAAGCTTACTTTTAAATCATTTTTCGTATTGTGCCAAGGAAAGAGGTTGTCCTGGTTCAGCCCCAGGCAGCAGCTGAGCACCACATACTACTTGCTCATCCCTCCCACAGGAGGAGAAACAGACAGAGCCCCATAGGTTGGTATAAGGATGGTTACTGACACAGCACATTGAGGGGAGCAGCAAGCTCTGGGGAGCAACAACAGAGCTTGCGACAGAATACACACACACACACACACACACGTGATAACATAAAGCATTTTACCAACCCAAAGAGGTGGTAACATGGAGTATTTCACCGACACAACAGGGATGCAACAAGGACTGCCCTCAGACTGTCCCAGAACCATGTGAACTCACCCCTCCCTGCCCAACCAGCCCCTTTTATGGGGGCATGATGTCATGTGATGTGGAAAAAAAAAACCCGAGCTAACTTGGCTCACCTGTGCTGGCTGCCTGAGGAAATTAACCCTGGCCTGACCAGAACCAGGACATAATCCACTCCTTTTTCCATAACATCTACATCATGCCCGAATCTGACATTTTCAGGTGTTTTGGGTGATTCATAACATATAATTTATCTATTATTTAGACCATCTGCCATGGACTGATCTATTATACAGCAACAATTTAGTGACTGTCCTCTGGACTTGCCCATCCTTTTGCATCACTCACCAAATGCACCCAGGTCCCGAAGCAAAAGCAATCGTACCAATGGGTTTGCCTTTGCCTGAAGCAGGGATAACCCAGACTGTCTTCCCCAACAGGTTTTTCATGCACACTACTGGGACTTTATCCCCCTCAGACAGTCTGTGGGAGTTTTGATTAGGCAGGGACGGCTCAATTGGTAGATCCCCTGGAATCAACTAGCCATGTAGCTTTGGTTAAATGCGTATCCCAGTTTTTTAGGGTTGCACCACCCACTGCTCTTAGCGTGGTTTTTAACAGCCCATTGTACCTCTTGATTTTCCTGGAGGCTGGTGCATGGTAGGGTATATGATATACCCATTCAATGCCATGTTCTTTGGCCCAGGTGTCTATGAGACTGTTCCAGATACGAGTTCCATTGTCCAACTCGATTCTTTCTGGAGTGCCGTGTCGCCAGAGGACTTGCTTCTCAAGAACCAGGATGGTGTTCCAGGTGGTCACATGGGGCACAGGATAAGTTTCTAGCCAGCCAGTGGTTGCCTCTACCATTGTGAGCACATACTGTTTGCTTTGGCATGTCTGTGGGAGAGTGATGTAATCGATCTGCCAGGCCTCTCCATATTTGTATTTCAGCCATTGTCCTCCACATCAAAGAGGCTTTAACCGCTTGGCTTGCTTGATCAAGGCACGTTTCACATTCATGGATGACCTGTGAGATAGCATCCATGGTCAAGTCCACCACTTGATCACAAGCCCACCTATATATTGCATCTCTCCCTTGATGGCCTGAGGTGTCATGGGCCCATCGAGCTATGAATAATTCACCCTTATGTTGCCAGTCTAGATCTACCTGAGCCACTTCAATCCTAGCAGCATTATCCACCCACTGGTTGTTTTGATGTTCCTCCATGGCCCGACTCTTAGGTACATGGGTGTCTACATGACGTACTTTAACAACGAGTTTCTCCAGCTGGGCAGCAATATCTTGCCACAATGGAGCATCCCAGATGGGTTTGCCTCTGCAAAACATCTCTGCAATGGAGTATCCCAGATGGGTTTGCTTTGTTTCCATTGTTGCAACCACCCCCACAGGGCATTGGCCACCATCCAGGAGTCAATATAGAGGTACAGTTTCGGCCACTTTTCTCATTTGGCAATGTTTAAAGCCAGCTGGATGGCTTTTACCTCTTCAAACTGTCTGGATTTGCCTTCTCCTTTGGCAGCTTCTGCAACTTGTCATGTAGGACTCTGTACAGCAGCCTTTCATCTCCAATGTTTACCTAGAATGCGACAGGACCCATTGGTGAACAGGGCATATTTTTCCTCATTTTCTGGCAGTTCACTATGCAGTTGGGCCTCTTCAGCACACGTCACCTCCTCCTCTGGTGACATTTTAAAATTCTTGCCTTCTGGCCAGTCTGTGATCACCTCCAGGATTCCTGGGCTATTCAAGCTTGCTGTGTGATAAGTGCGACCAACTTGCTCCATGTAGCATCAGTGGCATGATGTGTAGAAGGGGCCTCCCCTTGGAACATCCAGCCCAGCACCAGTAGTCAGGGTGCCAGGAGGAGCTGGGCTTTGGTTCCAATCACTTCTGAAGCAGCTCGAACCCCTTCATAGGCGGCCAGTATTTCCTTTTCTGTTGGAGTGTAACTGGTCTCGGATCCTCTGTAGCCCCGACTCCAAAACCCCAGCAGTCGGCCTTGAGTCTCCCCTGGTGCTTTCTGCCAGAGACTCCAGGCAGGGCCATTCTCCCCAGCTGCGGTGTAGAGCGCATTTTTTACATCTGGCCCTGTCCAGACAGGCCCAAGGGCTACTGCATGGACTATCTCCTGTTTGATCTGTTCAAAGGCTTGTCACTGCTCAGGGCCCCACTGGAAATCGTTCTTCTTCCAGGTTCCATGGTAGAGAGGGCTGACAGTGAGACTGACGATGCACATCCTGCCATTTTATTCCTAAAAACTGGATTTCCTGAGCAGGTCCCTTTACCTAACTTCATTTGATAGTGAAACCAGCTTTTAGCAGAATCCAGATTATTCTGTCTCCTTTCTCAAAAACTTCCTCTGCTGAGTTGCCCCATACAATGATGTCATCAATATACTGCAGGTGCTCTGGGCCTTCACCCTGTTCTAATGGAGTCTGGATCAGACCATGGCAAATGGTGGATCTTTGTTTCCACCCCTGGGGCAGACAATTCCACGTGTATTGGATGCCCTCCAAGTGAAAGCAAACTGTGGCCTGCACTCTGCTGCCAAAGGAATCAAGAAGAAAGCATTTGCAATGTCAGTTGTGGCATACCACTTGGCTGCTTTTGACTCCAGTTCATACTGGAGTTCTAGCATGTCCAGCACTGCAGCACTCATAGGCAGCATGACTTCATTCAGGCCACGATAGTCCACTGTCAGCCTCCACTCTCCATTCTGCACTGGCCATATGGGACTGTTGAAGGGTGAGCAGGTTCTACCACTAATCACTCCCTGACTCTCCAGTTGATGAATCAGCTTATGGATGGGGATCAGGGAATCTCGGTTGGTGTGGTATTGTCTGTGAACCATCATGGTGGCAATTGGCACCTGTTCTTCTTCGACCTTCAGCAACCCCCACAAGTGAAGGGTCCTCTGAGATTCCAGGCAAAGTAGACAATTGTTCAATTTCTTCTGCCTCCAGGGCAGCTATTCCAGAAGCCCACCGGTACCCTTTTGGGTCTTTGAAATACCCTCTCCGGAGGAAGTCTATGCCCAGGATGCACGGAGCCTCTGGGCCAGTCACAATGGGGTGCTTTTCCCAGTCATTCCCAGTTAGACTCACTTCAGCTTCTAGTAGAGTCAACTGCTGGGATCCCCCTGTCTCTCTGGAAATGTAGTTGGGCTCTGAGCTTTCATAGTTTGATGGTATTAAGGTACACTGGGCACCGGTGTCTACTAACGCTTGGTACTTTTGTGGATCTGATGTGCCAGGCCATTGGATCCACACAGGCCAATAGATACGATTATCCTTTTCCTCCACCTGGCTGGAGGCAGGGCCCCTCTCACCTTGCTCGTTATATTTGCTGTTCACTGCTTTCAAAAAGGAAGATGTCCCTTCAAGAGGATCACAGGTACAATCACACAGTGTGGTGAGCTGTCTACTGGAAACTGGTGCAGCAGTCTTCTTGGACGAATGAGCCTTGCAGCTCATTTAGTCGTGCTCGGAGGGCTGAGGTGGGTTTCCCATCCCACTTCCTCATGTCTTCACCATGGTCGCACAGATAGAACCACAGGGTGCCTTGTGGCATGTACCTTTTATGAGCTCTCCTGGAACGCCTACTTCTGGTGGCTGAAATCGTGGTCTGTATAGGTGGCAGTAGGACATGTCCTCTTTGAGTTGCCGGACCTCCTGGGACAGTTTCTCCACAGCTGAGACAAGGGAGGAAGAAAGAATTTCTTCATATGCTGGAGTCTACCGGCAACTTCATCTACTGTCTGTGCTTCTTCCTTTCCCCAGTCTATTATGGCCAGTGAGTTGGCATACAATGCTGGTGCACTCTGCACAAACTTACACCATATGGGTGGGGTAGAATCATAGAATGGCATGGGTTGGAAGGGACCCCAAGGATCATAGAGCTCCAACCCCCTGCCACAGGCAGGGACACCAACCTCAGGCCTGGATCTACACAAGGTTGCCCAGGGCCCCATCCAACCTGGCCTTGAACACTTCCAGGGACGGGGCATCCACCCCCTCTCTGGGCAGCCTGTTCCAGCCCCTCCCCACTCTCTCTGTAAAAAACTTCCCCTAATATCCAATCTAAACCTTCCTTCCTTTAGCTTTAGTCCATTCCCCCTTGTCCTGCCATTGTCTACCCTTTTAAAAAGTTGAATCCCCTCCTGTTTGTATGCTCCTTTCAGGTACTGAAAGGCTGCAATGAGGTCCCCTCACAGCCTTCTCTTCTCCAGGCTGAACAAGCCCAGCTCCCTCAGTCAGGCAGGGAATGGGGGTTTGGGTCAGTTCCTCATGAGCTGTTTTCCTTCTTAGTTGGTGGGGGGCGGTCATTCCTCACACCCTTCCCCTGCTGCACAGTGGGGTCCCACCCACGGGAGACAGTCCTCCATGAACATCTCCAGCATGATTCCTTTCCCATGGGGCTTCAGCTCTTCCCCAGCTGCCCCAGTGTGGGTCACTTCTATGGGGTGCAGTCATAAAATCATAGAACGTCTCTCAGGCCAAGACTGCTCCAGCCTGGTCCTCCACAGTGTCACAAGCCCGACACCACACACCCCCTCCCCAACAAACCTGCTCTGATATGTGTCTCTTTCTCCATGGGCTTCAAGTGCTGGCAGAGGCTTGCTCCAGTGCAGGTCACAGCATCTCCTGTATGTCTCTACCTGCTCCAGTGTGGGGCCTCTCCATGGGCTGCATGTGGGGGTCTCTGCTCCCCATCATCTATCATGGGCCACAAGGGGACACCCATTCTACCATGGTCTTCTCCATGGGCTGCAGGGGAATCTTTCTCTCCAGCGCCTAGAGCACCTCATCCGCCCCACCTCTTTCAGTGACCTTGGTGTCTGCAGAGTTTCTTATGCTTTCTCACTCCCTTCTCTGGCAGCAAAAAAGTATCTGCTTGTGTTTGTTTTCTCCTAAATGTGTTTCCCAGAGGTGCTATGATCATCACTGATTGGCTTGGCCTTGGTCAACAATGACTCTGGCCTTGAATTGGCTGGTGTTTACTCTGTCAGGCCTACTGATGCCTCGAAAAGCCGGAATCAAAACTCACTGGCCTTGGTGACTATTCAGCAGGTATTCTTTATTGCAGCGCTGGGCACACAGGGGATCGCTGCTCCAAATGTGTGCGCCCATTAAAGCCAAATTTCTCCTATTTATACAGATTAACTATGCATATTCATTATAATTTCTAAGAAAAGGCAGGGTTATGCAAATTATTTCTAAGAAGTCATTTATATTAATTCCTCCCAGATAGAGCATGCTCAGTGACACTCAGGGGTCTTCTGGTGGTCTTCAGGGATGAAAGCTGGACACCTTCCTGTCTCTCAGCACATGCTCTTTATGGTTTTCTCCATAGTTACCAAAACACATTCCTGAACTCAAAAACACATTCCTACAAAAACTAGTTAGGAACCCCTTTTAACTGAAAACAAGATATACTCTGTCTCTTAATTGGTCGTTGGTCTCATTATTTATGACTCCCCTATCTTCACTAGCTTCAAGGCTGTTGCACTGTTATGGCTAAGTTTTGTAGCCGCTTTCACGAAACAGCTCACACAGTTACAGCCATATTCTACTAAAATCCAAAACAAATCTATTCTTAAAATACACAAATTAAAGTTATATTAATTGTCTCAAGCTACATCTACATCAATCTATTCAGCATTATTATATTTCATTGAATCACTACAGAAAGCTTCTAGCTGCTTCTTGCAGAAGCCACCCCTGCAGCCTCCCCTCCTCCACCAGAACCCAGCCAAGCAAAACTACAATGGGGGGACTTGTGACTCTGTGGAGGACCAGGCTGGAACAGTCTGGGCCTGAGAGACATTCCATGATTCTATGACTGCACCCCATAGATGCGTGACCCATGCTGGGGCAGTTGGTGAAGAGATGAAGCCCCATGGGAAGGCTGCAATGAGATCCCCCCGCAGCCTTCTCTTCTCCAGGCTGAACAAGCCCAGCTCCCTCAGCCTCTCTTCATAGGGGAGGTGCTCCAGCCCTCTAATCATCTTCATGGCCCTCCTTTGAACCCTCTCCAATAGTTCTACATCTTTCTTGTATTGTGGGCCCCAGATCTGGACACAGGACTCCAGATGGGGCCTCATGAGGGCAGAGTAGAGAGGGACAATCACCTCCCTGTCCCTGCTGGCCACCCCTCCTCTGATGGAGCCCAGGATACCATTGGCCTTCCGAGCTGCAAGAGCACACTGCTGGCTCATGTTAAGTTTCTTATCCACCATGACACCCAGGTCCTTCTCAGCAAGGCTACTCTCAAGGAGCTCTTCTCCCAGTCTGTATTTATGTCTGGGATTCTTCTGGCCCAAGTGCAAGACCTTACACTTCTCAGTGTTGAACCTCATTAGGTTCACCCAGGCCCACCTTTCCAGCCTGTCAATATCCCTCTGGATGGCTCCCTTTCCTTCTGTTGTGTCAACCACACTACTCAGCTTGGTGTCATCCACAAACTTGCTGAGGGTGCACTCAATTCCATCATTGATAAAGATGCTAAAGAGCACCGGTCCCAAGACAGACCCCTGGGGGACCCTGCTTGTCACTGGCCTCCGCCTGGACATAGACCCATTGACCTGGTTTCTCTACGTTCTGTCAACCAGTTTCTTATCCACTGGATGGTCCACCCATCAAATCCACATCTCTACAAATTACAATTGGGGGACTGTGTCAAAGGCCTTGCAAAAGTCCAGGTAGATGACATCAGTTGCCTTCCCTTTATCTACCAATGCTGTCACTCCATCATAGAAGGTCACCAGATTGGTAAGGCATGACCTTCCCTTGGTGAAGCCATGCTGGCTGTCCCGGATCACACGCTCATCCCTCATGTGCTCCAACACGTCATCCAGGAGGATCTGTTCCATGATCTGCCCAGCACAGAGGTAAGGTTCACCGGCCTGTAATTCCCTGGGTCTTCCTTGCTCCCTTTCTTATAAATGGGAGTGACATGACCCATTTTCCAGTCCCCGGGGACCTCTCCTGACAGCCACAACTTTTCAAATATGATGGAGAGCGGCTCGGCAACCACATCAGCCAGCTCCTTCAGGACCCTGGGGTGCATGTCATCCGGCCCCATAGACTTGTAGACATTCAGTCTCATGAGGCGGTCTCGGACTTGCTCTGCC
>BSDF01000104.1:0-67417 GCA_027925045.1 Hypotaenidia okinawae | reverse complement strand
TGTCAGTAGCTAGGGCCTGGCGGTCGGAAGATATCGTGCTGTACGGAAAGTTAGGACCCCTCTCCGAATAGCCGATAGCATTTGGTTTAGGACTCTAGGACGTAAGCAGACAGAAGTGACGTTGTAAACCTAGGCTATATAATGCTGTTACACGAGGCAATAAATGCCATTTCACCATCCACCAAATTGGTGTCTGTGAGTGATTGGTCCGAGCAGCCTGAGGTGGCTGCCGTGCCGTTCCTGAGAAAGGCCACCACGTCCTTGAAAGGCAACAAGTGGTGCTGAAACTCGGGAAACAGGAAACGGGGGACGGGATTCGCCTGGACGGGTGAACGGCGGTCGGAGAGGCGGGACGAGCCCAGCGGGGAGGATGCTCCCGGACCAGTGAGAAGAATAGAAGCTCTCACGAAGGTCGTATTACAATTGTATAGGCAATGGGGCATTGGTTATAAGCCTAAAGAATTTACTGCTGTTGTTACTAGACTTTTACAATTAGGTGTTATTGACCGCCCGGTGGATATACTCCACTTGGACATATGGGAAAAGTGCACCAAAGCTTTGGCTGAGGACACTATGTCCTCTGGTAGTGGAAAATATCTCAAATCATGGAGTAAAGTTGTGCAGGACATTGCAAGTAGACAAAGAGGGAAACCGTTAAGAGTGGTGAGTGCAGGTGAGCAGAAGCAAGAGGCAGCTCGAGAGGATGAGGGTAAAGAGAGTGGTTTTAGTGGTTTTGGAAGGGCAGAGATTGCGAATAAAGGCGCCGACAAAGTCAGTGGCAAAAGGGAACCGCGCTGACGGGTAGGTACCAGGTACCTCCTTTGATTCGGAAAGAGCATAGGAAGAAATATAGGAGTTTACTAAGCGTCTCCGAAAGTTTAAAAAGTAAGCAGGAGGAATAGGGAATACGCTCGATAAAGAACAGATGGTAGTGAAACTCCTCCACAAAATGCTCTCTAAGAGAGGAATTACAAATGATGAAAAGTCTCTAAGACAGCTCCTTTTGTGGAGCCAAGAAAGACAACTGATAACAAGTGTTAACAGGGCATTTGATGTACCTACTTGGGAAGCTATCGCAGTTCAAATCCTTGACAAACCCTCAGTTAGGGTGAAAGAAGCTAAGTCCTTAATAACTCTCTGGAAATTAAGTAAAAAGATTCTAGCCGAAATGGAGACGAACTATGTTGCTGCCTCTTTAACCTCTGCAGCCTTAATGCCAGTTCTGGGTTCTACAGAACAGATGCAAAAAGGAAAAAATCTACTACGGGGAATGTAATTTTGTTTCTGGGTGCCCTTTCACCCACCCCAGTTACTGTGCTAAGCAATAATGCCGCGTTATCAGAGCGAAGTGGTAAATCTGTCGAAATTGAAAGGAAAGAATTCATACGCATAAATCTGCCATCAAGATATGCACATCCCCCCCACTATTATACATTTGGAAGGAAAAAATGTGGAAATAAACATACAACTGACTGCCTTTAATATCTGTTCACCTCTAACTTTTACTGAGCCTGAAACACCCTGTGACGCAGTTGAAAATGTTAACCGCCATGAGCAGCTTCGTCTTGTCCTTGAAAAGCTGGTAAACATGGACATGGAGCGGGCAACAGCATAGCCTGCTGTTAAAGGGTTTGCAGAATTGCCCACCCACTCACCCTAAAACTATGGATACAAAGAATCATTGACTAAACCACCGGACAAGAAACCTCAGGACGGGAACAACAATCCTACGGAGAAGGACAAGTATCGACTTCAACAACCATCGGTTCAGGGACACAGAGACGGCTCGTCGGAGCCTGCGCACGTAAGGTGTCAGTACAGGAAAAATTGTTTATAACACTTTATTACAACTAATGTTGTTTCTAAGAAGGGAAGGAAAATGGGATGAAGTAACATATCTGGATATGTTTTACACCCTCCAAAACCATCCGGAGTGGCAAAGAGATTGTGGACTAGTCCCACCACAAGATCCTATGGTACTTGCACTCGAGAGGGAAAGTAGGAAACACCAAGGTAGACTGAAGCGGTGTTGCTCGGCGTGTAGCATAGGGCAAAGGTGCACTAGACCCGACAAAACCCACCAAGCGCCCGAACAAGACCAAGATCTAACCGATTTGCTTAAGCCTCCCCCTCGACCACAGGAACAGGATGGGGACTGGGATGAGACCTCCACTTCTTCAGACGGCCCTGTGTCCTCACGAACCCGGAAGAAAGTCCCAACGGCCTTACAGGCACCTCTTCGAGAGGCGGTAGGACCTGAAGGTGGAACCATGTTAATTAAGGTACCTTTTTCCACTGCTGATTTAGAGGCTTGGAAGAAGGTAGCCCGGGAATATCGGGCTGACCCAGTAGGTGTCGCCAAACACTTTAAATTTATAGTGAAACAACATAATCCTGATTGGGATGATACACAATTATTATTAGAACATATGACCGAAACAGAGAAGCAGCTAATTCTGAAAACTGCAGGATGTTTGGCTACTGACTACTATGAGAAAAAAGGGGAGGATGTTAAAGATTACTTCTCCCTTCAGGGTCCAAAATGGGTTGCTAATAGATCAGCCCATATGGAAAGGCTAAAGGCGTACCAGGATTGGATTTTTAAAGGGATGGAAAGAGCTATCCCCAAAACTATAAATTGGTCAGCCTTATATGCAATAAAACAGGGTCCTTCCGAATCCCCATCCGAATTCCTGGATCGACTGAGGGATGTAATGCGCCGCAAAACACCATTAGATCCTGAATCAGAGGTAGGAATACAGCAATTGGTTTCTCTGTTTCTGGGCCAGTCTGCAGGAGACATTAGGTGCAAACTCCAAAAATTACGTACCACAGAAAGTCGCAATTTGGAGGTTTTGTTGGAGGAGGCATGGAGAATATTTAGTAACAGAGAAGAAGGTTACAAGCTAAACCAGAAGAGGATACTAGCAATAGTGAGAAATGATGAAAGTCGAAAATTTAAAGCCAGATCAACTCAGGGGTTAAGACCTCTGAGTAGAGACCAGTGTGCGGTATGCAAGAAAAAAGGACATTGGAGGAACGAGTGCCCTGAACGCACTAACTGACACAACAATCAAGGGAAAACAATAGCTCAGGTTGAAACAGAAAAATGACTAACGGACCTGGATGATCCCCTGGTGAAAATAAAGCTAGGGGAAGAACAAGAGGAAGTTGAATTTCTAACAGACACGGGAGCGACTTATTCAGTCTTAAATCAAGCTTTAATCCCCTTGGAAAATAACTATGTTTCAGGAAAGGGTGCGACTGGCCAGGCTGAGAAGGCCTACTTTTGCAAACCTTTAAAATACAAATTGGGGACACAAGTAGGGATCCACAGATGTTTGTATATGCCAAATTCTCCAAGGGCCCTTCTTGGCAGAGACTTATTAGAACAATTGGAAGCCACAATTAAATTTAAGCAAGGAGAAGTCTCTCTGGAGGTAGATGATCACCAATCCGTTCAAATAATGAGTTTATTTAATATGAGGAAATTGATACAAGGATTACTGATCAAGTGTATCCTGGAGTCTGGGCAACTGATGTACCGGGGTGGGCAAAGAGAGCACCACCAATAATAATAAAATTAAAGGAAGGACAGAGTGCAGTAAGACTTAAGAGCTGTCAACAAAATCACAGAAGATTTGTACCCAGTGGTAGCTAACCCCTACACCTTACTAACTACACTAGCCCCAGATTTAGCCTGGTTCACAGTCTTAGATTTAAAGGATGCTTTCTTTTGCCTCCCTCTACATGAAGCCAGCCAGAAAATTTTTGCTTTCGAATGGGAAAATCCCAAAAGTGGTCGAAAGACCCAGCTCACATGGATGGTGTTGCCACAGGGATTCAAGAACAGCCCCACGCTTTTCGGAAACCAGTTATCCAAAGACTTGGAATCATGGGAACCACCATCAGAAGAAGGGAAAGTTCTACAGTACGGAGACGATCTTCTCATCGCTACCAAAACTGAAGAGTCCTGTGTCACCTGGACTGTGGGTCTGTTAAATTTCCTGGGGTTACAGGGGTATTGGGTCTCCAAGAAAAAGGCACAGGTGGTGTTACAACAGGTCACGTACCTGGGGTACGAGATCAGTGCTGGACAATGAGTCCTAGGACAGGCTCAGAAAGAGGCCATATGCCAGACCCCCGACCATGAACTGTAAAGGAACTGAGAACATTCCTAGGCATGACAGGGTGGTGCCGACTCTGGATATGTGACTATGGTTTACTTGTTAAGCCACTATATTCCTTGATAGCAGCCAAACAGAAAAATCTCCAGTGGGATGCCAAGTCAGATCAAGCTTTCCATCAGCTGAAGAAAGCCCTGATGTCAGCACCAGCATTGGGACTTCCTGATGTAAGTAAACCATTTCTCCTGTTCTCCCACGAAAAACAGGGGATAGCATTAGGAGTATTAGCACAAGAATTGGGACCATACAGATGGGCAGTAGCATACTTCTCCAAACAATTGGACACCGCTGCAAAAGGGTGGCCCGGTTGCTTGAGAGCAGTAGCAGCTGTCATTCTAAACATCCAAGAAGCCCGAAAATTCACCCTGGGCCAGAAAATGACGGTCCTAGTTTCCCACACAGTATCCACAGTTCTTGAGACAAAGGGAGGGCATTGGCTCTCCCCACAAAGATTCCTGAAATACCAAGATATAGGGGTTGAACAAGATGATGTTGAGATTGTGACCACAAATATCATTAACCCGGCTTCGTTCCTTGAGGGGAACACTGGAGAACTAGTGAGTCATGATTGTCTGGAAACAATCGAGGCCACGTACTCCAGCAGCACGGATCTTAAAGATGTCCCAGTCGAAGGAGCTGAACACAGGTTCACTGATGGAAGCAGCTACATGTTAAATGGAAAGCGACACTCTGGATATGCTATCACCACCTCTGAAAAGGTAATAGAGTCTGGGCCACTACCAGCTGATGTCTCAGCACAGAAGGCTGAGATCATAGCCCTTACCAGAGCCCTAGAAAGAGCTCAGGGAAAAGTTATAAATATTTGGACTGACTCTAAATATGCCTTCGGAGTGGTGCATGCTCACGGGGCGATTTGGAAAGAGAGAGGACTGTTAAACTCTCAAGGAAAAATTATCAAACATGCAGAAGAAATCCTGAAACTCCTGGATGCGGTCCTACTTCCAAAAAAGTTGGCAATTGTGCACATCAGGGCACACCAGAAGGTGAGCACAGAATTGGAAAAAGGGAATGAGCTGGCAGACAGGGAGGCAAAACAAGCAGCCAAAAGAATTGATACAGTAGAGGGTGCGTTAATACCTGATGGACAACTGTCCTTAGAAGGTAAGCCAGAATATACAAAGGAAGACCGTAAGCTTATTGAGGACATGGGAGGATCGTATAATGAGGAAGGGTGGGCTATCACTTCTCGTGGGAGGATAGTGATCCCTTCCTACATGCTGTGGTCAGTAGTCCGTGAAGAACATAGAAAAAGGCACTGGGGGGCAGGGGCCCTATACAAAGATCTTACTAAAAATATAATAGCACGAAACTTATACACTACAGTCAAGCAAGTAACCCAACAATGTGATCTTTGCCTCCAGACTAACTCTAAGATTGTAAAAGGGCTAAAGTTAGGAAAAATCGGGAAAGGAAATGGTCCAGGACAACACTGGCAGATTGACTTCTCAGAATTCCCTAGAAAAGGGGGTATCGGTATTTGTTGGTACTAACAGATACCTTCTCAGGCTGGCCAGAAGCCTTTCCGTGCAGAACTGTTAAAGCACGGGAGGTAACCAAAATATTGCTTCAAGAGATAATACCCAGGTTTGGAGTTCCTGCAGTAATATCCTCGGATAGGGGACCACATTTTGTATCCAAAATAGTACAACAAATCAGCCACCATCTAGGAATAGATTGGCAATTACATACTCCATACCGACCACAATCTAGTGGCCAGGTGGAGAAAATGAACCACCTAATCAAACAACAAATTATTAGACTGGGGCAGGAAACGGATCTGACTTGGCCCCAGTCATTGCCACTAGCCCTTATCCAAATACGAACCAGACCCAGAGCAAGGGAGGGGCTCAGCCCATTTGAAATTGTGTATGGACGACCCTATGGGTACAGAAGGGGACTTCCTCACAAACAGGAGAAGAAACAATGACTTCCTACATGGTGGCACTAAATAAACAATTGAGGAAAATTGAAAAACATGTAATGGATACTCGTAGCAGGGGTCTAGATGGGCCTGTTCATAATGTACAACCAGGGGACTATGTATATGTTAAGTCTTTTGCAGAGAAAACTCTGGAACCACAGTGGACCGGACCCTACCAAGTCCTTCTCACTACCTACACGGCAGTCAAGGTTGAAGGACAGAACTCTTGGATTCACCACACCCGGATCAAAAAAGCCCCTGGAGCCCCGTGGAAAGTATCTTCAGATAACGAGGGACTGAAACTGAAACTTGTTAGAACAAACAAGAATAAGAATAAGGGAGGTAATGAGTAAGTGAGTAAACAACCTCACCCGATCTGTTATTGTAGTTGTATCCTAGTTGTTTAAAGAAAATTAGCTTTGACTTCCTTATAATATTAGAAAAAAAAAACCAACAATAATCAGAGTAAAAGTCTATCGTAGAAGTATAATCAATCTATTGTTATAGCCTGCTTCTGAATAGAAATAGCACTTAAATCTCTATGGGATGCTTCTCATGATCCTAATTATAATTCAAAGTTTGGAAAGGTTTCTGGGTCAAGAAAATACTGGATGGCCATGGTCCCAAGCTTATATCGGGTACACTGGGTCCATGGGGAAATATTCAGCTCGAGAAAATTTAAGTCTGTCCACCTTGGTTATGCATGGGAATCAAGTATATATGAGGGAAGAATGGAGCAGAGATTCAAAACAAGACATTGACCAGCTTCGAGGGAATATAGGGGAGGAAATTGGAATAGGATGCCGATTAATTAATGGCACCACTTATAAAAAGGCATCCCAAATTACAGTATCAATTCCTACCATTGAAAGCACCGAATTATGTACCACTGAGGACTGCTGGCATAACTTCACCCTAGCACAGACCTCGAGAGTGACCTGTCTTTGGGCCCGTAATACTATTGGACTCTCATTTAAGTTTGAAATAAAGGCCATTACTAAATTGATTACAATGAAAAATCCTGCTACAACCAGCACAATGCCCCCCACCACTATGCCAGCAATTAAACTTGAGCCCTACATTTATAAAATTGGCCCATATGTAATCAAAAACACGGGACAGCAGCAGGTATTGTTTAACCCGGAATGGTCACTTAGGAGAGTAGAGTTACAGATGCAAGTAAATGTTTCTGACATAAAACCATCCTGTTCTCCCTTCTTACGCACCTCGCATGAGGGATGGACAACATGGCTGAGAAGGAAGGGAAACATTAATAAGAACCGATTAATAAGAGATGTGACTGGGGTGTTAGGGACAGGACTGGGAGTATTGAATTCAATAGACTCGGAAGTGATAATGAACAAATTAGCATCTACCACAGCAGATTTATCAAAACTGCAACACCCACTGAAATCTTCATTATTAGCATTAGGAGCACATCAATGGTTAATTTCAAAGGTACTCCACAGATGGGAAGAAATTAATGTAAAAGATCACCAGCTAATTACAGAAGCCTTGGGTGGATTACAGGATGATGTCGCCCTAGCCCTAAGCTGCATCCAAGCCCAATTATGGATACAATCAGTAGCAGCATCCATAATAAGGGAAGGTGAGGAAGGCATATTCCCTAAAGAAATCAGGAAAATGGTGTGGGATAGTGCTACAAAGGTGGAAAGGAAACTCCAGTCGTGGTGGAATATGGTCAACTTCACTTATGACCCCAACACACATACTGTCATAGCTTTTGTGTTAACAATACGTGACGCAGCAGCAATTACCATACATCCCATTGTGGCCCTCGGGATTAACCATGGTGGCACTCTGCTGTATCCTTTTGAACATAGAACTTGGGCCAGGAAAATGGGCAATAAGTGGCAAACAGTAGACCTCGGGTCCTGTATTATGAGAGAACAACAAGGCTTCCTCTGCGAAAGTAATACCATAATAGCTCAGGATACTTGTTTAGATACTGATCAAAAGATATGTCAGTTGGATTTAAAATCAATAGTTATCTATGCAGGAAAGGGATGTGCATATTTGAGAACAATGTGCGACACAATAACCATAGATGAAAAAGTAGAAAAAACAAAGAATTACTCAAATTATTGCATTTGTAACTTTACTACTATCACAGGTTGTAATTTCAGTTATGCAGCCCCAACAACTACTTACCAAATATTAGGATCTAGTAATACCCTGTTAGAGAGAATATCTCCTGCCCCCATAGGATTAGATATAAGGAATATTGAAAATTTATTAAGGGACAAAGGACAGGAAACACTTATTACAATCCATCATGATGTAGAAGGGGTTAGGAAAATCTTAAAGACAGTCAGACAAGATGGGAGTCATAACTGGTGGGACACCCTTTTGGGTTGGTAACCTTCTGCAACAGGAATCCTCAATACCATGATGCACCCCATTGTAATTCTGTTAATAAGTCAGGGGATTTTGTTAATATTGACACTCATGTTGTACCTGTGGGTTTGGAGAATGTATAAAAGGATCGCCATTATATATATATGATGCCTTATATCATTCAGGAAATCTGGCTAAGTAAAAGAATTTACTTGAGGGAATAGAAAAGGGGGATTGATGTACAGATATAGGAGCAGGTATAGCATAGAGCTTGAAATTTAGTTAGATAATCATGTAGAATGGTCTCGGGGTGAAAAGAGGTGGGGGGGAAAGCCAGACAAGTCTGTTTTTCTCTCCTAGCAGAGGGCCTGTGATAATTTCATGCTAACTCGAAAAAAGTGAAAGGCAAGAATTCGAGGACAGAGTGGTATCAACCCACGGCTGCCCACAGAGCCGAGGCGCGTCACTATCTCTTCAACAAAGAAAAACAGAGGGCTGAAATACGTCCATGGGCCCCTCACAAGGACATCAATTAGCACAGACTGATAGAGGCACTGCAAGCTTGCAAGATCCTCGCATTCCAGGCAAGAGGTGAAAATACATCATGAGGAAGACATACAGCCTTCCTCCCAGAGACCCCTGCCTAAGACCCTCACAAGGGTCTGCGCAAGCGCCAAGGACTGATAAGCTAATTAGCATGAGAAGCGAGAGTAGGCGGGTTCAGGTACTTAATATGTACAGGCGTTGATGGAATATTCATTGTTTTATTGTATAAATGTGGGGTCGGTCTGCTGCTTCGGTATGCACGCTTGTGGAGGAGCGATCCCCCATGCATCTGCGCGCAATAAACATACCTACTGTATAACTTTCGAGTTATAGAGTCGATTTCCGTACGTCACTTCAGTTTTGGTAGCGATGAGAAGATCGTCTCCGTACTGTAGAACTTTCCCTTCTTCTGATGGTGGTTCCCATGATTCCAAGTCTTTGGATAACTGGTTTCCGAAAAGCGTGGGGCTGTTCTTGAACCCCTGTGGCAACACTGTCCATGTGAGCTGGGTCTTTCGACCACTTTTGGGATTTTCCCATTCGAAAGCAAAAATTTTCTGGCTGGCTTCATGTAGAGGGAGGCAAAAGAAAGCATCCTTCAAATCTAACACTGTGAACCAGGCTAAATCTGGGGCTAGTGGTGTAGTTAGTAAGGTGTAGGGGTTAGCTAGACTGGGTACAAATCTTCTGTGATTTTGTTGACAGCTCTTAAGTCTTGGACTATTCTACAGGACCCATCAGGTTTCTTAACTGGGAGGATAGGTGTGTTGAATTCCGATTTGCATTCCCTTAGTAACCCTAGTTCTATGAACCGTTCTGTAATTGGGCAAATTCCTTCTCTATCCTCCTTTTTCAATGGGTATTGCTTAATTCTTACTGCACTCTGTCCTTCCTTTAATTTTATTATTATTGGTGGTGCTCTCTTTGCCCGCCCCAGTACATCAGTTGCCCAGACTCCAGGATACACTTGATCAGTAATCCTTGTATCAATTCCCCCAGTTACAGGAGTATCCATTAAGGATAAACTCATTATTTGAACGTACTGGTGATCATCTACCTCCAGAGAGACTTCTCCTTGCTTAAATTTAATTGTTGCTTCCAATTGTTCTAATAAGTCTCTGCCGAGAAGGGCCCTTGGAGAATTTGGCATATACAAACATCTGTGGATCCCTACTTGTGTCCCCAATTTGTATTTTAAAGGTTTGCAAAAGTAGGCCTTCTCAGCCTGGCCAGTCGCACCCTTTACTGAAACATAGTTATTTTCCAAGGGGATTAAAGCTTGATTTAAGACTGAGTAAGTTGCTCCCGTGTCTACTAGAAATTCAACTTCCTCTTGTTCTTCCCCTAGCTTTATTTTCACCAGGGGATCATCCAGGTCCGTTAGTCATTTTTCTGTTTCAACCTGGGCTATTCGTTTTCCTTGATTGTTGTGTCAGTTAGTGCGCTCAGGGCACTCGTTCTTCCAGTGTCCTTTTTCTTGCATATCACACACTGGTCTCTACTCAGAGGTCTTAACCCCTGAGTTGATCTGGCTTTAAATTTTTGATTTCCATCATTTCTCACTATTGCTAGTATCCTCTTCTGGTCTAGCTTGTAACCTTCTTCTCTGTTACTAAATGTTCTCCATGCCTCCTCCAACAAAACCTCCAAATTGCGGCTTTCTGTGGTACGTAACTTTTGGAGTTTGCACCTAATGTCTCCTGCAGACTGGCCCAGAAACAGAGAAACTAATTGCTGTATTCCTACCTCTGACTCAGGGTCTAATGGTGTTTTGCGGCGCATTACATCCCTCAGTTGATCCAGGAATTCGGATGGGGATTCGGAAGGACCCTGTTTTATTGCATATAAGGCTGACCAATTTATAGTTTTGGGGATAGCTCTTTCCATCCCTTTAGAAATCCAGTCCTGGTACGCCTTTAGCCTTTCCATATGGGCCGATCTATTAGCATCCCATTTTGGATCCTGAAGGGGGAAGTAATCTTTAACGTCCTCTCCCCTTTTTTCATAGTAATCAGTAGCCAAACCTCCTGCAGTTTTCAGAATTAGCTGCTTCTCTGTTTCGGTCATATGTTCTAATAATAATTGTATATCATCCCAATCAGGATTATGTTGTTTCACTATAAATTTAAAGTGTTTGGCGACACCTACTGGGTCAGCCCGATATTCCCGGGCTACCTTCTTCCAAGCATCTAAATCAGCAGTGGAAAAAGGTACCTTAATTAACATGGTTCCACCTTCAGGTCCTACCGCCTCTCGAAGAGGTGCCTGTAAGGCCGTTGGGACTTTCTTCGGGGTTCGTGAGGACACAGGGTCGTCTGAGGAAGTGGAGGTCTCATCCGAGTCCCCATCCTGTTCCTGTGGTCGAGGGGGAGGCTTAAGCAAATCAATTAGATCTTGGTCTTGTTCGGGCGCTTGGTGGGTTTTGTCGGGTCTAGTGCACCTCTGCCCTATGCTACACGCCGAGCAACACCGCTTCAGTCTACCTTGGTGTTTCCTACTTTCCCTCTTGAGTGCAAGTACCATAGGATCTTGTGGTGGGACTAGTCCACAATCTCTTTGCCACTCTGGATGGTTTTGGAGGGTGTAAAACATATCCAGATATGTTACTTCATCCCATTTTCCTTCTCTTCTTAGAAACAACAGTAGTTGTAATAAAGTGTTATAATCTAATGTCCCGTTAAGTGGCCATTTAGCCCCACCCTCCAATTTATAAAGAGGCCACCACTGATTACAATACTTAATAAGTGTTTTCTTATCTTCAGTGCCCCCTGATCCCACCAATTCCTTCCAGAGGGCTAGCACACACCCTAGGGGGTTCTTTTTCGAGACTCTACTTTGATTATTACCCATGATTTTAGTCAGAGCCAGTTATTACCTGTTTTCCTCTGTCCTACAGATGCGGTCAAGGCACTGAAGCACAAGAAGCTGTTAAACGCTACGTGGCACTCTGAGCACTTGGTTTTAAGTGAGGCTATACTGGTCCTATTCTCGGGGTTGTATAACTTTCCTACTTACTTTACAACAGACTTAGTTTTGCGATCACTCATTCACGTAGCACACACACACGAACACCAAACTTCCACAACAGATGCACCATAACAACAGAACTACAAGACAACGACCCTATTTCAGCCGTGCATGTAAAACTCTACGATTTCATTACAACGAATGTTTGCTGAGCAGCTGTGCAAAAGATAGAGGAAATAACCAGATGTAATTACGTAGGGGTCGCTTACCCGTTCCTGTCCCTTATACCAGCCGTACATATACCATTACATATACCAGTCGACAGGTCCGTTATGGCTCCCGATCGGGATGCAGCGATGACCCCAGATTTGCTCGATCTACTCCCAAGATCGCTAGCAGCCACCCCTATTGGTCAGCAAATCCCCCCTCACCACACCAGGGTACCCTTCCCACGGGGACAGTGCTGTACGCCAGACGTCTCTGCGTGATTTATCAGCTGCCCCAGCCACGCGTACGACTTACAGGCTCCCTTGGACCCCTTGGTCCCCTTTTCCAAACATACCGTTTATCCGTGGCTTCAGGAGGTTGTTGTCTGTTCTCCGGGTGAGCGGCCGGGAGCAGGGGCTCCTCCGAGGAAAGTGCTCGGGGCGCCTAGGAGCGTCCGCTCCTCGGCTGCTCCCTCGGACGAGCAGAGATCTCCTGGCTGGCTCGCCAAATGACGTACGGAAATCGACTCTATAACTGGAAAGTTATACAGTAGGGATGTTTATTGCACGCAGATGCACGGGGGATCGCTCCTCCACAAGCGTGCACCCCGAGGCAGCAGACCGACCCCACATTTATACAATAAAACAATGAATATTCCATCAACGCCTGTACATAGTAAGTACCTGAACCCGCCTACTCTCACTTCTCATGCTAATTAGCTTATCAGTCCTTGGTGCTTGCGCAGATCCTTGTGAGGGTCGCAGACAGGGGTCTCTGGGAGGAAGGCTGTATGTCTTCCTCATGATGTACTTTCACCTCTCACCTGGAATGCGAGGATCTTGCCAGCTTGCAGTGCCTCTATCAGTCTGTGCTAGTTGATGTCCTTGTGAGGGGCCCATGGACGTATTTCAGCCCTCTGTTTCTCTTTGTCGAGGAGATACGCGACGCGCCTCGGCTCTGCTGCCCGAGGGAGCAGCCGTGGGGTGACACCATTCTGTCCTCGAGTTCTTGCCTTTTAGCTTTTCCTCGAGTTAGCATGAAGTTATCACAGGCCCTCTGCTAGGAGACAAAAACAGACTTGTCTGGCTTCCCCCCCACCTTTCACCCCGAGACCATTCTACACGATCATCTAGCTAAATTTCAAGCTCTATGCTATACCTGCTCCTATATCTGTACATCAGACCTGCAGGCAAATGTGGTGTCCCTGTCACATAGGTAACGTTCCGTAATTGAAAAGGAAAAAGCTTGTATCACCTGGCACTGAGTGTTCACTAGATTCCCTGGTTTGTGCAGTAGCAGTACAAACCCTTTAGCCTCAGCAACCAACAAGTGGTATTGTCGTGGAAGTATCTTAACAATTTGTTAAAAAAAAAATTTTACAACTTCTGAGCTTCTGCAACGCAGCAGCTCCTGTCGGTGCTACCAGCCTGTCTGCTCTCTGATTTCTCCCTGCTAGACCTTGAGTCAGCCAGTTGGTTCAGTGTGGCTGCAAATATGGGTAGCAAAATCAGTTAATATCTCTAAGCCACTTTTGAGCATTAGTTATCAATCTGTCAGTCCAAATATTTCCACACTGGCTTCTTTTGAATTTTCTATAGAACAATTTGTAACGCCTTGCTTTTTAAATGCACTGTTAAGTCATGAATCAAACTTCCAACGTCAAGTTTTTTCCCACAATCAAGATATCAACCATGCAATGATAAAAGATTAAACAAGGATTGCATTTTCCATACTGGAGCAAGTGTCCAGTCTACCTAAATTTGGCACATAGTTAGTAAAAATTTTATGCTTTGAGGGAGTGTACCCAGTAATAATAATAAAAAAATAAAATTCCAAGCTTTTAAGAATTTGGCATATTCCACAGACTTGTGGAAGGCTCGATATGACCCTAAGTCAGTTAGTCAGCTGCTCCCGTATTAAATTTTGTAAATTTTTAAAGTAAGCTGCCCACATTCAAGGGTCTCTATCAAAAATTCTTTTTCTTAGTAACTAGACTTGCTCTGAGTTGGAGAAATGCATCCCTGAATCTATAGCATATACGAACAAATACTGAAAACCAATTTATCAGACAAATTACATTGCAAGACGCAAATCTACTCTGTTTGGGAGGGGGGGGAAAGCTGAGTGTCAGGACCACTGTGCGGTCACCATGCTTCCCTCACCTCCCACTTTCTCCACCACCCGCTCATCCCCACATAAATTTTCCCTGGTAATTGCTACAATTATGTAGAAATCGAAATACCCTGATTTAACAGTTTTTCCTGTACTGACACCTTACATGCGCAGGCTCCAACAAGCCGTCTCTGTGTCCCTGAACCGATGGTTGTTGAAGTCGATACTTGTCCTTCTCCGTAGGATTGTTGTTCCTGTCCTGAGGTTTCTTGTCCGGTGGTTTAGTCAATGATTCTTTGTATCCATAGTTTTCATCTCCATAGTTTTAGGGTGGGTGGGTGGGCAATTCTGCAAACCCTTTAACAGCAGGCTATGCTGTTGCCCGCTCCGTGTCCATGTTTACCAGCTTTTCAAGGACAAGACGAAGCTGCTCATGGCGGTTAACATTTTCAACTGCGTCACAGGGTGTTTCAGGCTCAGTAAAAGTTAGAGGTGAACAGATATCAAAGGCAGTCAGTTGTACGTTTGTTTCCACATTTTTTCTTTCCAAATGTATAATAGTGGGGGGGATGTGCATATCTTGATGGCAGATTTATGCGTACTAATTCTTTCCTTTCAATTTCGACAGATTTACCACTTCGCTCTGATAACACGGCATTATTGCTTAGCACAGTAACTGGGGTGGGTGAAAGGGCACCCAGAAACAAAATTACATTCTCCGTAGTAGATTTTTTCCTTTTTGCATCGGTTCTGTAGAACCCAGAACTGGCATTAAGGCTGCAGAGGTTAAAGCGGCAGCAACATAGTTCGTCTCCATTTCGGCTAGAGTCTTTTTACTTAATTTCCAGAGAGTTATTAAGGACTTAGCTTCTTTCACCCTAACTGAGGGTTTGTCAAGGATTTGAACTGCGATAGCTTCCCAAGTAGGTACATCAAATGCCCTGTTAACGCTTGTTACCAGTTCTCTTTCTTGGCTCCACAAAAGGAGCTGTCTTAGAGACTTTTCATCATTTGTAATTCCTCTCCTAGAGAGCATTTTGTGGAGGAGTTTCACTACCATCTGTTCTTTATCGAGCGTATTCCCTATTCCTCCTGCTTACTTTTTAAACTTTCGGAGACGCTTAGTAAACTCCTATATTTCTTCCTATGCTCTTTCCGAATCAAAGGAGGTACCTGGTACCTACCCGTCAGCGCGGTTCCCTTTTGCCACTGACTTTGTCGGCGCCTTTATTCGCAATCTCTGCCCTTCCAAAACCACTAAAACCACTCTCTTTACCCCCCTCCTCTCGAGCTGCCTCTTGCTTCTGCTCACCTGCACTCACCACACTTAACGGTTCCCCTCTTTGTCTACTTGCAATGTCCTGCACAACTTTACTCCATGATTTGAGATATTTTCCACTACCAGAGGACATAGTGTCCTCAGCCAAAGCTTTGGTGCACTTTTCCCATATGTCCAAGTGGAGTATATCCACCGGGCGGTCAATAACACCTAATTGTAAAAGTCTAGTAACAACAGCAGTAAATTCTTTAGGCTTATAATCAATGCCCCATTGCCTATACAATTGTAATACGACCTTCGTGAGAGCTTCTATTCTTCTCACTGGTCCGGGAGCGTCCTCCCCGCCGGGCTGGTCCCGCCTCTCCGACCGCCGTTCACCCGTCCAGGCGAATCCCGTCCCCCGTTTTCTGTTTCCCGAGTTTCAGCACCACTTGTTGCCTTTCAAGGACGTGGTGGCCTTTCTCAGGAACGGCACGGCAGCCACCTCAGGCTGCTCGGACCAATCACTCACAGACACCAATTTGGTGGATGGTGAAATGGCATTTATTGCCTCGTGTAACAGCATTATATAGCCTAGGTTTACAACGTCACTTCCGTCTGCTTACGTCCTAGAGTCCTAAACCAAATGCTATCGGCTATTCGGAGAGGGGTCCTAACTTTCCGTACAGCACGATATCTTCCGACCGCCAGGCCCTAGCTACTGACAGGGGATAGCTCTTTCCATCCCCTTAGCAATCCACTCCTGGAATGCCTTTAACCTTTCCATATGTGCTGATCTATTAACATCCCATTTTGGGTCTTGAAGAGGGAGGAATTCCTTAGTGTCATCTCCCCTAATTTTATAGTAATCTTCAGCCAAATCTCCTGCAACCTTCAAAATTAATTGTCTTTGTCTCAGTCAAATGTTCTAATAACAATTGAATGTCATTCCAATCAGGGTTATATTGTCTTATTATAAATTTAAAGTGTTTCGTGACACCAACTGGATCAGACCGATATTCCCGGGCTACCTTCTTCCAAACCTCTAAATCCATAGTGGAAAAAGGTTCCTTAATTAACATGGTTCCACCATCCGGTCCTACCGCCTCTCGAAGAGGTGCCTGTAAGACGGGTTTCTTTCGAGTTCTTGAGGATACAGGGCTGTCCTGAGAAGTATAAACTCCATCCGAGTCCTCATCCTGTTCCTGCAGCCGAGGGGGAGGCTTAAAAATATCGTTTAGATCCTGTTCTGGTACCTGGTAAATTTTATCAGGTCTGGTACACCTCTGCCCTATGCTGCACGCCGAGCAACACCGCTTCAGTTTACCTTTGTGTTTTTATTCTCCCTCTCGAGTGCGAGTACCATAGGATCTTGTGGTGGGACTAACCCACACTCCCTTTGCCACTCTGGATGGTTGTGGAGGGTATAAAACATATCTAGATATGTAACTTCATCCCATTTCCCTTCTCTTCTTAGAAATAACATTAATTGTAATAGGGTGTTATAATCTAATGTTCCATTTAGCGGCCATTTAGCCCCATCCTCCAATTTATACAGAGGCCACCACTGATTACAATACTTAATAAGTGTTTTCTTATTTTCAGTGCCCCCTGATCCCACCAATTCCTTCCAGAGGGCTAGCACACACCCTAGAGGGTTCTTTTTCGAGACTCTACTTTGATTATTACCCATGATTTTAGTCAGAGCCAGTTATTACCTGTTTTCCTCTGTCCTACAGATGCGGTCAAGGCACTGAAGCACAAGAAGCTGTTAAACGCTAGATGGCACTCTGAGCACTTGGTTTTAAGTGAGGCTGCTATTAGGGGGGTCATTCTCGGGGTTGTACAACTTTCCTGCTTACTTTACAACAGACTTAGTTTTGCGATCACTCATTCACGTAGCACACACATGAACACCAAACTTCCACAACAGATGCACCAGTTCCTTCCAATGGGCTAGCACACACCCTAGGGGATTCTTTTTAGAGGCTCCACTTTGATTGTTACCCATAATTTTAGGATTAGACTGCGACAGTTACCGTTTGCGCCGAGTTATATATTTTGGCTCGGAGAGCCTTCCCTTCAACTTATTCTTTGCTTAAATCCTTTTTATCCCTCTAAATAGTGTTTTCCCACTGGGTTTCTAAGAATTCCCACAATAATGACAATCTCAATTCTCAACCACAAAATACAGTTATTATCCCAGTCTTCTCTGATATACAGATACAATCAAAATACTGAAAATTAACCCACCACGAGAGGCTGTGGATGTTATACACTGGATGGTACTTCAAGCACTTAGTTTTGAACCGAGCCCCATGTTCTAACAAGGAGTGTTTTATACAAGCCGCCGATCTTAAAAAAGGTTTTCAGGGTTCGTTCTCAGAGTTGTATAACTTACACACCCGTGATCATATGTAAGTTGAAACCACTGATGAACCTCCTATTTCATTCCCTTTTTTTTTATTTATTGTCATTGGTTAATAAACCTCTGAGTCTTTTACAAAGTTCCCAATCTCAACCTTCATCTAATATCTATCACAAGTTATTTTACTCAGTTTCCAACCAATCTCCTCACAGGGACTCGGAACTACAAATTGGGGCCCTTTACTTAGTTTACAACAGCTCGATTTCACAATCCCTCATTCACGCATCATGCACACCACACCAAACACCAAGATTTACGCCAGATAGCAAGGTTTATGACAAACACAGACACTATAGCAGCAGGACAACAAAACAGTGATTCTATTCTACACGTGCACGTCAAGCTCTGTCTGAACAGCTTTGTAAGGAACAGCTGTGAAAAAGATAAAACCAGCCAGACGTAATGACGTGAGGGCCGCTTACCCGTTCCTGTCCCCTATACCCTCTGTGGACAGGTCCGTTATGGCTCCCGATCGGGATACAGCGGTTACCCCGGATTTGCTCGATCTACTCCCAAGATCGCTAGCGGCCACCCCTACTGGTCAGCAAATCCCCCCCTACCATACCAGGGTACCCTTCCCCAGGGACTGTGCTGCACGCCAGACGTCTCTGCGCGATTTACCAGCTGCCCCAGCCACGCGTACGACTTACAGGCTCCCTTGGACCCCTTGGTCCCTTTAAACATACCGTTTATATCCGCAGCTTCAGGAGGTTGTTGTCTGTTCTCCGGGTGAGCGGCCGGGAGTGGAGGCTCCTCCGAGGGAAATACCTGGGGTGCACCTAGGAGAGTCCACTCCACGGCTGCTCCCTCGGTCGAGCAGAGATCTCCTGTCTGGCTCGGCAAAATGACGTGCGGAAAATAGACTCTGTAACTGGGAAGTTCTAAAGTCGGTCTGTTTATTCAGCGCTGGGTGCGCGGGGGATCGCTCCGCCACAAACACGCACACCCCACGCAGCAAGCCGTCCGTTTATTTATACAACATGATGATGAATATTCATTTTACACCTATACATATTAATTAACTGTACCCGCCTACTCTCACCTTGTATGCTAATTAGCTTATCATCCTTCACGTTTATGCAGATCCTTCCAGGAATTGTGGGTGAGGGTCAACTTTTCGTCTGGAATCCGAGGGTCTTGCAAGCTGGCACTGTTCTTATCAGTTTGGGCTAACTGATAAGGAGGCCTATGGACATATTCCGGCCATCTGTTTCTTCATTGACATCTCTGTGATCAATATCATCTTGTTTTGTCCTGTTTCCTAAGTCCTGAATTCCTGTTTTCCTACAATGCTTCCTTGAGATACCAGAAGGTCTAAAGCCAGTTCCTGTGGGCCTCTTTTCTTTAACTGTTTGTCCTGGTTTCAGTCAGGATAGAGTTAACTTCATTTGTAGCAGCTGATGGGATGCTGTGTTTGGGAGTTACAATGAAAGCAGTGCTGAGAACACCCTGATGTTCTTAGTTGCAGTCAGACAGTCAAGGACTTTCTCAGCTTCTTCCTATTTCTCTATTCAGGAGAAAGGAGGGGCGAAGCCAGGACAGGTGACCCAGATGGGCCAAAGAGAGTATTCCATGCCAATGACGTCCTGCCCAGGAGAACGGGGGGCTAAGGGGAGGAAGAAGAGGGGCGGTGGCGGGATGCGTGCTGCTTGGGGGGACGGTCGGGTTCCGGGACAGCTCTGGGTGGTACCTGAGTTGTGTGGGTCGGGCAGAAACTGCATTGGGGATCAAGAGTTTCATCTTCTTTTGCTCTAAAGTCCTGTTAGCATTGGTATATTTGATCTTTCTGTTCTCTTAGTAAACTCTCCTTATCCCAACCCACGGGCCTCTTAGTTTCTTGGGTTTGGAGTTATTTGCCCCTTCCTTTTCCCTTCCCTTGTTTCCCCCTTTTTCCCTCTTCCCCTGCTCTTTTACTTTAAGGAGCAGGCAGCTGTGTGGATCTCAGCCCACAGCCGGGGTGAAACCACGACACCTGGCCACAGCCAGGACACAGGCTGAGCATATCTTAGGCAGTGTTCTGGAAATGGGTCAGTGGGGAATGGAGATCCCAAGGGGTATTTGACCCCCTGACTGGGCTGATAGAGCAACGAATGCTTTCAGTGGCCTCACACAGGATTTTAGCCAGAAGGTGCTCTGCCTCCACAGGGCCCTGCTCACCTGTCACCGCTCCTGATCGGATAAGGGCAGGATCCTCTTAGTCAGGGTGGCTGCTGACTGAGGGGCTGTCCTTGCAGGGACAGGGTCCAGATGGTTTATCAAATGAGGAAGTAGAATGGCCAGTTTGTCAGAACAGCTGCTTTGAGAGCAAGACTCTCCAGGCCCTTCCAACCTTGGGGGAATGGAGGCCCTAGTCCAAGGCCCCACAGACGCTGGCAGGATCAAGCCCCTTGTGAGGCGAGACACAGTCCACACAACGTTACCCTGCCTCTGCAGGTGCTGTTATCTTGCAAGACAGATTGTTTGAGACAAACCACCCATTCCAGTTCCATGAAATGGTACCTGAAACAATACACAGGGGGCCACATCCAGCCTCCCCGTTCACTCATGGATCTGTTAGGCAGGGATCACTGCAAAGATGGGAGGAAGAGACTGTGTCACCAGGGGAAAGTCCAACTCCCCAGTCCTCTGCTCTGGTGGTCTCAGCATCTCCCACCAGCAGCCCAGTGTCGCTCTGACAATGGGTCTCAAGGGGGAGCACAGAGAGCTGGGCCTGCCCCATCCACCCCCCAGTCCCAAGTCCTACCTTTGGCCAAGCTGCCAGAGCTCCCATCTGTGCCTACAGGGAAAAAACAGCTGCGAGCTGCCACCTCCTGCTCTCTGTGGGCACAGTGCACATAAGAGAAGAGAGAAAGAGGCATCAGCATCCACTGAGCTTCACCCTCAGGCTCGGGGGCTCCCAAGAGCTCTGTGGCTTGTGCTCACAGTCCCGACCAGCCCCCAGGCTCTGCCTTCCTCCCACACCCTGGGGCTTTACCTGATCTGCGCTTCCAGATGATGAATCCAGTTATGCCAATGACAGCCAGGATGGCAAGGGGAACAACCACCCCCAGCACGATGGTCAATGGATTGGACTCTGGCTCTGGGGAAGAGCAGGGTGATGAGGAGGGGAACCCCCCAGCCCACTCCTTCACATACCCAAGGCCACCAGACTCACCCCACACAAAGACCCCTGGCTCAGCCAGGCTGGCGTGCTCCACACGGCACCGGTACTTGTCCTGCTCCCCAGGATGGGCCTCGATGGACACCCAGGTGTAGTAGGTGCCGTCGCTGTTGGGCACAATGCTGCCCCGCTCGGTCTCCTGGTCCCTGACCTCCCCGTCCTTCAGCCAGCTGATGCTGATGGGCCGTGGGTAGAAGCCGTAAGCGCGGCAGTGCAAGGTCAGGATCCCCTGGGTCTCCTTCTTGGACACTCGGACCGTGGGGGGCTCTGGGGAGGGGGTGGCAGTGAGGGCTGGCACACACATCCACGCTGGCCCCTGCCCAGGGTCCCCATCTCCCCTCACCTTTCCTCTCCAGCACAGCCTGCCCGTAGCTCAGGTATTGCCTCAGCCACTCAGGGCAGGTGTTCTCCAGGTATTGCTTCATGTGCTCAGCGACAGTCCCGTCTGCCTCCCAGTTCCTCTTGGTGATTTGTGCTGCTGCATCTGCCGCAGTGAACGTCATCGTGTCCCTGTCGAAGGCAATGAAGTCCCTCCCGTCGTAGGCGATTTGCCAATAGCCCCTGGTGCTACCATCCTCCAGGAGGTCACAGCTGACTATGCTCTGCAGTGTGTGAGCCCCTGAGACACGAGCAGGGAGATGGGGCTGAGGGGCTGCTGCAGCCCTGGGCCTTCAGTGGGGCAAGGCCCCCCAGCAGCACCCTCCACTCCAGCCCTGTGTGAGGCCTGAGGGAATCGGGCACCCACACGAGAGCTGCCCCCACCCTGCCCAGGGCCCACAGCACTCGGGGTGTCACACAGAGCTGTGACACAGACCCCCTGTGCCCAGGGCGTGGCTGGGCTGGTACCCATCCCCATGACACCCTGTGACAGCAAGGAGATGGGACAGGGTCCTGAATGCTGGGGCGGGGAGCAGATAGGAGATGGCATGGGTTGGGGAAGCCCCTCTGGCTGTGGGGTTGGAGTGGATCCCATGGAGTGTGGGGCTGGGGGACAGGGGTGCTTGGAGCCCTCTGCCAACTGCACTGGGCTGGGAAGGATTGGCACGTGCTGGGGCAGTAGCATGAGGAAGGATAGTGTCTTCATGAGGGAGGAGGGAGTGGAGATCTCCCATCCCACAGAGCCCCTTCCCAGCCCACACTCACCCCCACTCTGGTTGTAGCGGCTCTGCAGCGTGTCCAGGTTCACTGTGTAAATCTCCTGATTGTTCTTCTCAATCTGGGTCTGCTGGTCCCAGTACTGCTGGTCCAGGTTGTGCTCCATCCACTCTGCCCGGGGCACCGTCCTCTCCTTCTCGCTGTCGTAGCGTGAAATGAGGTTCCCATCCACGTACCCCAGGGACACAAACTGGGGTACTCCTGGGCTGGGCTCTGACACTGCAGTGTGGAAGTAGCGCAGGGAGTGGAGCTCTGTGGGACATGGGGGCAACAAGGGGTGGGGGTGCAGGGTGAGGATGCCCATAGTGATGGGGTGTGGGAATGGGTGGTGAGCCTGGGTGGGAGTCCCAGAACAGAAGATTTGGGGTGTGGGGTGCAGCTTCAAGGGGAAGTGTCTGGTGGGGGGGATATGTGTCCAGAGAGGGGTCCTGCTTCCCATGAAGGGAAGCTGGGGTTCCTGGTGATGATGAAAGGGGTGCCCTGGCAGGGAATAACCCGAAGTGCCCAGGAAGGTGGGGTCCAAGGGGGTCCCTGGCACCAAGGAGAAACAGACCTGTAGGAGCATCTGGGAAGGGGATAGAAAGGGATGGAAAAGGATGGAAGGAGAGTATTCCGAGGGGGCACCTGGTGTTCAGGGAGTGTGACCAGGAGACCCTGTGCCCCAGGGTGGTCTGGTGCATGGGGAATGGAGAACCGTTGTCAAGAAACAGGATCCAGGGGGTTTCCTGGGTTTCTGCCCACACTCACCACACGCCGCCCAGCCAAGGACCCCCAGCAGCAGCAGCCCCAGCGCCCAGCCCGGCCTGGCCCCATTGCTCATTGCTCCACTCTGGGTGCCAGATTTCAGGAGCCAAAGGAGCCCGGCTCTGGGACAAACTTTGCTGCAAGCCCCGCCCCTCAGCCCGCGATTGGCTGTGCCACCACCCGCCTCCCAACTGTAGCATGAGATGCTTCTTACCAGTGACTCCCCCACAGCACCGCCCAGCCTCCCCTCCCCACCCCACACCCCCGTCCCAGACCCCTCCTCAGGGCCCCAGAGCCCCCCATGGCCTCATATCACCTGTATTTCCCAGCCTGGGGTCACCCCTGGGCCCCCCAAGTCGCAGATCTCCCCTCCACCCCGGCTCCACTCTCATCCCCTTCTGGTCTGGTGCCCTGTGGCTCCCCCCACCTGGCTCTGACACCCTGCGGGTTTGTGGGTGAAATAGATGGGACAATGGTAAAAACCATTGTGGGCACCCCCTAGGGATTATGGGGGTGTCCCTTGCCCCTGGTGTCCCTCATGCCCTGGGTCGCTTGTGCCTGACATAGCCTGTGCCCAGTGTGCCTTGGGCCTGGCAGTGCTCCTGCCTGGCACTGCTTGCATTGCATCTCCTGCACAGGTCCATCCACTTACCAGTTCAAACCATCACAAACACCTTCCAGAAGGAGCTGGACTGTCTTCAGGGCCTTCCTGACCACCCTCTCAGTACGGAACCTGTTCCTAACATCCCACCTAAACCTACCCTGTTACAGCTTCATGTAATTCCCTTGGGTTCTATCACAGCCAAAGAGAGGAGATCAGTGCCTGCCCCTTCACTCCCCCTAGTCAGGAAGCCACAAATGACCCCTTAGCCTCCTTTTCTCCAAGCTGAACAAACCAAGGGACTCCAGTCTCTCCTCATAAGACTTCCCCTCCAGACCATTCCCCATCCTCGTTGCCCTCTTCTGGACACTCTCCAATAGTTTTGTATCTCTCTTTTACAGTGGCCCCCAAAACTGTGCCCAGTACTCAAGGTGAGGCCACATCAATGCAGTGCAGAGCAGGACAGTCCCCTCCTTGAACTGGCTGGCCACACTATGCTTGATGCACCCCAGGAGAAGCTTGGCTCTCCTGGCTGCCTGGGCACGCTGCTGGCTCCTGGGTAACTTGCTGTCAACCAAGACCCCCAAATCCCCCTCAGCATGGCTGGCCTCCATTGGAAGTACCAGAGGAACAGGGAGGGACTATGATACTGGGTGGGAGTGTCTCTGGTTTTGGGGGTCTTGTCCGCCGTGGGGATGGGGAGGTGTGGGACTTGGCTGCCAGTCCTGGGATGGGGTGCTGGGCACTGGGTGGTGAGGTGGGGCGGAAAGTGTGCTGTGTGGGGCACCCAGAAGCCTCTCCAGGTCTGGGAGAAGGGATCCCAAAGACCGTGTGGCTGGGACAGACAGCCGACATCCTTTGAGCTGGGGGACAGGGGGTCTGAGAGCCCTCTGACAATGGCACTGGACAGGGAAGGGTCAGCACAGGCCAGGCCAATAGTGTAGGGAAGGGCAGGGTCTTCATGGGGGTGGGAGCTCTCCCATCCCATGGGGCACCATCCCAGCCCATACTCACTGCTGCTCTGGTTGTAGCGGCTCTGCAGCGTGTCCAGGTTCACTGTGTAAATCTCCTGATTGTGCTGCTCAATCTGGGTCTGCTGGTCCCAGTGCTGCTGGTCCAGGTTGTGCTCCATCCACTCTGCCCGGGGCACCGTCCTCCCCTTCTCGCTGTCGTAGCGTGAAATGAGGTTCCCATCCACGTACCCCAGGGACACAAACCGGGGTACTCCTGGGCTGGGCTCTGACACTGCAATGTCAAAGTAGCTCAGGGAGTGGAGCTCTGTGGGGACAGAGGAGATGATAAAGGTTGGGAGCTGAGGGTGCCCAAGGTGAGGGGCTCCAGGGGTGGGCAGTGAGGTTGGGTGGGGGTCCCAGAGAGCAGATCAAAGGGTGTGGGGGACAGCTTCAGAGGAAATGTGACTGGGGGGGGGGATGATGAGGGAGCAAGGTATGTCCAGGAGGGGGTCCTGTTTCCTGGGATGGGACAGCCAGGGGTCCCTGGTGTCAATGAAAAGGGGACCTGAGGTATCCAGGAAGGGGGATCCATGGGGTCCAGGAGAAGTAGATCCAAGGAAGGTTCCAGATGGGAGTGAGGGAAGGGAGTGTTCTGAGGGATCATGTGGTCTGCAGTGAAGGGGACCAGGCAGTCCCTGAGACAGGAGGGGTCTCCATGCCAGGGGAAGGGGAGCCCAGGCAGGTTCTGGTGCCCCAGGGTGGAGGGGGATAAAGAAGGATTCCACTGCTGGTGGAATGGAGCACCGGTGTCAGCAAAGGGGGTCCAGGGGTTTCCAGCACCCAGAAGATCACCCGTGTGGTGAATGGGTTAATATTTTGTTCATTGAAACAAGGTATGAAATCTGCCAAACATACTATTGTAAATGAGGCGCCTTGATTGATGCCAGTAAACTTCCAAAATAACTAATCCATAGTCAAACAGGGGAATGGGATTTCACACGGGAATAAGGTATAAAAATGTAACAAACTCTGCCCAAGGGGTGCCTACTTTTGGGTCACCCGCTCTTGCAAGAACGTATAATAAACTAATTACTGTTTCACTAAAAAAAAAATTATTGCAAAATCTCTCTCAAACAAGGGTTCAATTCAAATACATAGCTCTGCTAAAAAATAAAGATGATCCTGGAAGGAGTTAAAAAGTGACTGAGGTCATGGGTTGGAACCTAAGGAAATGCAGCTCAGCAAACAGGCCAGCTGATACTGGGCACAAAATTACCATATCAAGGCAAACAGGTAAAGCTGTGGGGTCTTGATACCATCTCTCTGGGACAAAGAACTTCCTCCAATCCTAGGCCTCTGCCCCACTACTCAATTGTGAGGACATCTGCATGTTCAAAGGGCACAGATAAGAGGAATATGCAACAGTTTGGTGTTGTATTACTGTGCACATCTGGAACAATCACAACTATGCATGTGCCAGGGAAAGAATGTGAAAAATTCAACCTGAGGAAGACTTCGAGCCTTCCTCACTGAGACACCTGATGACCACCACCAAGAGGCAGAAAACAACCCCCTAGCAACAACTGAAGCATACGCAGAGTACCTCCCTACTTCATTGAATATGGAAGTAAAGATGTATAAAAAGGGACTGTTTGAACTGCTCAGCACGGCAGTTGGCGGAGCATAGACTCCCCTGCCGTCCAGCGCTGTATTTGCTCATATTCTACTTGCTATAATTAATAAAATTTAATTGGATTATGATCCATTGTAGTCTCAATTTATAACAACCCGGGTCCCCACCTGTACTCACCACACGCCGACCTGCAGAGAAGCCCCAGCAGCAGCAGCAGCCGCAGCCCCAGCACCCAGCCCGACCCCATCGCTCTGATCCAGGTTCCTACCGAAAGGGTTAATCAACCCCAGCACCCTACAAATCATGCTGCAAGCCCCGCCTCCTGCCACATCTGACACCTACCTGCCAATGATGACTCACTTCTCACCTGAGACTGCCACAGGTCCGCCCAGCCCCAGCCCCTCCAACCCCTCCTCAGGGCCCCAGACCCCCCACGGCCCCTTTTTGCCAGTATCCCTTAGCCTGGAGTCACCCCTGGGCCCCCCAAGTCGCGGTTCTTCCCCCCACCCTGGCACCACTCACATCCCCTTGCCCCAGGGGACCCCAACACCCCCAGAACTGCCTGTCCCGGGGGGACCCAGACGTCTGGTGTCCCGTGGCTCCCCCCATCCGGCTCTGACACTCTGGGGGTTTGTGGGTGAAACTGATGGAACAACGGAAAAATCCTCCTGGGGAGCGTGGGCACCTGCCAGGGCTTGGGGGGGGGTGTCCCTTGTGCCCCCACTGTCCCTCATACCCAGTGCCTCCCATGCCCAGGGCTTGACAGTGCTTCTGCCTGGCACTGCTTCTACTGCATCTCCTGCACAGGTCCATCCACTTACCAGTTCAAACCATCACAAACACCTTCCAGGAGGAGCTGGACTGTCTTCTGCCCTGTCTCAGAGAATTCCTCTGCTCTCTTGCCCCATACGATGATGGCATCAGCGTACTGCAGGTGCTCTGGGGCTTCTCCCCTTCCAGCACAGTCGGGAGCAGCCCAGGGCAGATGGTGGGGCTGTGTTTCCAGCCCTGGGGCAGTCGATTGCAGGTGGACTGGGCACCCTCCCAGGGACAGCAAACTCTGCCCTGCTCTCTGCTGCCAAAGGCATCCAGAGAAATGCAGTAGTGAGATCAACTGGGGCGTCTCACTGGGCTGCCTCTGACTGCAGATCCTGCTGGAGCTCCAGCATGTCCAGCACAGCAGCGCTCGTGGGCAGCGTGACTCCATCCAGCCCACGACAGCTGCTGTCAGCCTCCCCTCTGCCCTGGGCTTCACACTGTCCTTAACAGAGGAATCGCTCTGTGCCTGCACACATCAAGGGTCCGAGTCCAAGGCAGCGCAGAACGCCCAGCGCCCACCTGAGCAGGGGGTACCCAGGCCGGGTCTCCCCTCCCTGGTACCCAGGGCCGAGCGCCCAGAGCCCAGGGGGACAGGAGGGCAGGGCTGCTGCCCGGCCATCCCAGAGCCGGCTGGGTGGGCACAGCCACAGGACACGGGGAAAGCTGGGAACTGCGAGCGGGTGGGTGCGGTGTGATACGAGGAGGACACGGGCACAGCCCGGTGCCTGGATACTCCCCGCTGCTGGCGCACGGGCTGAGCCCGCCCCAGGGTCAGACTGTTCCCCCCAGGGGGGCTGGGGGCGGCCGGGCAAAGCAGCTCCCGCCAGGACCCTGCCCGGAAGGGCTCCTGAGCCACAGCGGGAAGCGGGGAGTCAGCAGCAGCGGCTGCCAGCAGGCAGAGGGGGAAGGGAAGGGGGAAATGGGGAGCACTGGGGGCTTGGGGAACCAAACACACAGAAACACACCCCACACCTTCCCCACACACATCCCCACCGTTGCTCACATCTGCTACATACACCACCCCCACAGCTGACACCAGACAACACACAGCTCCAGGAAACCGCAGAGGAGCAGCACAGCCCGTGGTTCAGAACCGACCCCTGCCTGGCCAGGAACCAACCGTTTGGGAAGGTTTTGCCAGGTTTGGTTTTCTCTCACTGGATGGCTCAGTGTCTCCTTCAGCCTTTGAGGATGCCTGTAGCTCCAGCAGTTGCAACTTGTATTAGAATCAGTTGTATTCAGCATGCCATAGTGAGGTCAGTGTCAGTTGTACAATCTGCTCCCTCAGGACCTGGTGGTGAGACACCCCCCAACCACAATGAGTGTTATGACTCAGCAAAGCTGCACTCCCTTTTAATGGCAGAGGCAGGAGATGATGATGGAATCCCTCAAGAGGAACATTCTGAGTCACTCTCTCTCAGAGCACTGGTCTGTGGTCAGGGGCTCTCTCCATGGGTTGGGATGGCACCTGCAGTTCATGTTCTGCAGAGATTGACAGACCTCATCTCCCATGGCTGAGTGCTTATGCAATCTTTGGGTCATCAACCATAAACCTTAGGTGCTCCTGAGTCAATGGCATAGTATTGACATCCTGACCAACACCCTGAACCAGTGGGTTGTTAACGCCAGATGGAGCCAGGGCCATATCATATTTTCAAGGATTTTTTTTAGGCTGGGTTTATTTCCTTTATTTTATTTTATTTTATTTTATTTTATTTTATTTTATTTTATTTTATTCCTTTTTCCTGTCAATCTGTCCTGGCCTGTTGTGTGAGGTTCTGTGACAGTTGCTCTCCTGTTTTCAGGCAAATTGCTTACTACAGGAGGGGCTTCATTGCCTTCGACAGGGACACGATGACGTTCACTGCAGTGGATCCAGCAGCACAAATCACCAAAAGGTGGACAGGACTGTCACCGAGGACATGAGGCACTACCTGGAGAACACCTGCCCTGAGTGGCTGAAGAAATACTTGGACAGGCTGTGCTGGAGAGGAAAGGTGAGAGGATCCTGACCTTGCTCTGCCATACTTAGAGCTTCTACTCACAGTCCATCACCACCAGCTGGCTGAAGGACAGGAGAAAGGCAGCGCCCAGAGGGCTGGCAGGGGCTGTGTGGGTATGAGCCACAGTGATCTGGGGAGGCCCCAAGCACTGGGGGTGGATGCAGGTGCCTCTTTCTCTCTGCAGGGAGGAAGGGCTACATCAAGGCATCAAGTGAGTATTTGGGCCAGGTCTGGCTCCAGCCACTGCCCAGTGCTGGGGCAGTCTCGTGGATCTGGTTTCTGGCCATTCACAGCATTCCCCATCCCCTTCCTCCCTGTGCCACCCCTCTGTAGCAGGGACATATGGAAGAGGTTGTGTGTCCCCTCTGGTGCCCACGGTGCCATCCTCCTTTGCCCGTGGCTGCAGTGAGGTGATGGCTGCTGGGCCAGCTCCTGGCACATGCACTGAGCCTGCAGTGAGCACAGGGCTGGCAGCTCACGGCTGTTTCTCCCTCACAGGCACAGACAGGAGCTCTGGCAGCTTGGCCAAAGGTACAGCGTGGGACCAGGGGCTGGATGTGGCTGTGCCAGTTCTCCCCTGTGCCAATGTGCTCCCTGTGGAACCCATGGCCTGAGTCACATCGGGCTGGTGGAGGGGGATGTTGAGACCCCCAGAGCAAAGTGTTTGGGACAGGGAGGTGGCCCTGCGTGACACTGCCTCTTCCTCCTGTCCCTGCAGTGATCCCTGCCTGACTGTTCCACAACTGTTCCTGGGCAAGGGGCATCTGAGCTGACCACTATGCCAGACTGGCCATGCCTGGGTGTGTTTGGTGACCCTCACACCCCAGATCATGGCACTAATCTCTTCCCTGTCTGTGTTCTTGCCTGTTCTACCCCTTGTGAGCTCCATCAGAGGGGCCAAGAGCAGCCCCAACAGCCCAGGCACTGCCCAGACCCAGCTGCTGCCTCCCCACCCTGCTCCTCTGCACTGGGACTGAAGACCTACCAGTACCTGTTGCCATGGGATCAAGCTTGGCTGTGGCCATGCTGGTGCTCTCTCAAGGATGGAGTGTCTAGGAGGAAGATGTCCCAACTCCTGCCCTGCAGAGCAGATCCTGGTGGTGAAACCTGCCCAGCGCTGAGCTCTGCCCCTGATGCTGTCTACTCCTGTCCTCTGCAGGTGTGGTGACCCTGGATCCCCAGGGCCCTTTGGGAGCAACAGCTGTGGCCATGCTGGAGAGGAGGAAGGGGGAGGCAGAGGAGAGCAATGGGGGTTGCAGGTACCTCAGATGGGACAGCAAAACGGGCTGCCCATGCCCTAAAGAGACTCCAATATCCCCCAAACTCCTTGCATGAGCACCCAACAGTGGAAGAAAAAGTCCCTGAGGACAGGATGGGACCACACACAGGTCCCTGGTGCAGCCCCTGCTCTGCCCCACTGCCCCTCCCCAGGAGTTACTGCAAATCCCTTTCTGACTCTACAGTGCAGGAAATATAAATCTCCTGAGCAAAGAGAAGTTGCTCACCGGGTGCTCAGGAGCTGCCGGATGCACCAGGCTGCTTTAAAACCCCCTCCTTTGCTGGCTGTGAGTGCAGATTTATGTCTGTGGGCAGGATTTGAGGCCCCACTGCCAGGCAAGGAGCTGAAATTCTGCTTTTTAGCCTCTAAAGTAGAACCTAGATGTTCCACTCCGTCCGGTTCCCAATGCATGAGCCATGCTGAATGGTCCCCAAACCCCACAGCCCTCCATCCCAGTGGGACAGCAGCATCCCGAAGGACAGGAGAAGTGCCTGAAGACTGGAGGATAGCCAATGTCACTCCAGTCTTTAAAAAGGGCAAGAAGGAGGAACCTAGTAACTATAGGCCAGTCAGTCTCACCTCTGTCCCTGGAAAGGTAATGGAACAGCTTGTTCTGGTTGCCATCTCCAAGCAACTGGAAGAGAAGAAGGTCATGAGGAGCAGTCAGCATGGATTCACCAAGGGGAAATCGTGCTCCACCAATCTCATAGCCTTCTACGATCTCATGACAGGCTGGGTAGATGGAGGGAGAGCAGTGGATGTCATCTACCTTGACTTCAGCAAGGCTTTTGATACTGTCTCCCATGACATCCTGATAGCAAAGCTGAGAAAGCATGGGATTGATGAGTGGACAGTGAGGTGGGGTGAGAACTGGCTGTCGGACTGAGCCCAGAGGGTTGTGATTCTTGGAGTGGAATCTGACTGGAGGCCTGTGACTAGCGGTGTTCCCCAGGGCTCGGTGTTGGGTCCAGTCCTGTTTAACATCTTCATTGACGACCTTGATGAGGGAATAGCATCGACCCTCAGCAAGTACCCAATGATACAGAGCTGGGAGGAGTGGGTGACACGCAGGAACACTGTGCTGCCATCCAGAGAGACCTGGACAGGCTGGAGAGCTGGGCAGGGAGAAACCAGATGGGGTTCAACAAAAGCAAGCGTAAAGTCTTGCACCTGGGAAGGAACAACTGTTTCTATCAGTACAGGCTGGGGGATGAGCTGCTGGAGAGGAGCTCTGTGGAGAAGGACCTGGGGGTCCTGGTGGGTGACAGGGTGGCCATGAGCCAGCAGTGTGTCCTGGGGGCTGAGAGAGACAATGGGATCCTGGGGGGCATCCGGAGGAGTGTGGCCAGCAGGTCACAGGAGGGGATCCTCCCCCTCTGCTCTGCCCTGGTCAGGCCCCACCTGGAGTATTCTGTCCAGTTCTGGGCGCCTTGGTATAAAAAGGACAGGGATCTCCTGGAGAGAGTCCAGAGAAGGGCTACGAAGATGATGAAGGGCCTGGAGCATCTCCCCTATGAGGAAAGGCTGATAAGATTGGGACTGTTCAGCCTTGAGAAGAGAAGACTAAGGGGGGACCTAATTAATGTTTGTAATTATCTTAAGCAGGGGATGCAGGGGGAATCAGCCAGCCCCTTTTCAGTGTCTGTGGAGACAGGACAAGGGGCAATGGCTGCAAGTTGGAGCACAGGGAGTTCTGCACCAACATGCAGAAAAAACTTTTTCCCAGTGAGGTTGAGGGAGCCCTGGGACAGGCTGCCCAGGGAGGTGGTGGAGTCTCCCTCACTGGAGATATTCAAGACCCGTCTGGATGCCTATCTCAGTGAAATGTCCTAGGGAG
The DNA here is from genome assembly GCA_027925045.1 of Hypotaenidia okinawae. NCBI lineage: Eukaryota > Metazoa > Chordata > Aves > Gruiformes > Rallidae > Hypotaenidia > Hypotaenidia okinawae. The sequence goes on along the minus strand of BSDF01000104.1, from coordinate 35,228 downwards.
CTGCTTTGGCAGTGGGGTTGGACCCGATGATCTCTTGAGGTCCCTTCCAACCCCTACAATTCTATGATTCTATGATCCCTGCAGCCACCCCTGTCCTTTATCTTACGACCCAGCAACTCTAAAGCCACTTGAACCAGAGCTCAAAGCCTTCCTCATCCACCCAACTGCCCCAGAAACTGAATGGGAGTCAACTTTCCACCTTGCCCACTCCCATCCTGGACCCACAACTGGGTCCCGTTCTGGGACCAGTGCTGTTTGATATCTTCATCAATGACAATGGCAGTGGGAACAAGTGCATCTTCCACAAGTTGCAGATGGCACCAAGCTGAGGGGAGGATCAACATGCCAGAGGGACGAGATGTCATCCGGAGGGTCTGCAAACTCCCCAGGTCAGTGAAGCAGGAGGGTCCCAGCCCTGGCCATTCTTTGTGTGGTGGTGACAGCATCACCAGGAGTGGCTCCAAGCATTGGTACGTGCTCTGAGCAGCTGGGTTCCTGGACTCCACACTGTTCTTGGTTCCTGCAGCCCCAGACTCTTCCCTGTCTCCCCCACCCCTTTCTATGCCCTTTAGGTCTCCTCCACCACCGCACCCTTCTCACAGCAGCATCCTATCGCATCCCACCCCACTGCATCCCAATACAACCCATCCAATCTAATCCCAACCCAATGCAGAGCAACCCACCTTGTGCCATCCCCACCCCATCCCACACTGCCCAGCTGTGGCTATTGTGGGCCCCAGCATCCATACCCAGACCTGGGGAGGGGGTCCAGGGTGAGGCCCATTGACCCACAGGCTGTCAGCTGCACCCAGCTCTGGAGGGCCTGGGAAGGGTAGAAAGGGGTTGGGAGGCAGAAGCAGGGCTCACAAGCCCCCAAGGTCAGTGCAGCGGTTGGGTCCCATCCCTGGTCTGGACCAGCTCTGAGCAGCTCGATGCCCAGGCTCCACTTTGTTCTTGGTTCCCACAGCTCAAGCCCCTTCCTGTGCACTGCATCCCCCTTCCCGTACTCTGGAGAGCTCAGCCAACCCCACTCAGAGCCGTATCCCATCCCTATCCTGCTCAACCCAACCCATTAAAACCAAACCCAAGCCACCCACATCCAAACCCACCACATCCCCATCCAACACCACTGCCCCCAGGCCCTCAGCTCCACTGCAGAACCAAATCCCACAGCAGCAGCAGCTACAGTGATCAATAGTGCTAAATGTGGCTTTCCAAGAGACCCTGTCTGGGAAATTCTTTCCCTGCTCAGGACTTTCCTCTTCTGCTGCCCCTGAAGCCACTCTGGTACAAAGAGGCTTTCATGAATGGAGCCCAGTCCCTAAACCAGCCATGAGCTGCCACCTGTACCGAGTGCCCAGCTGGGAAGGGCAGATGGGAAAGACACCTCAGGCTTGATCCCAACAGGATTGCACAGCGTGGAAGGATGCAGACAGAGAAGAGGCACCAGGGGACATGGGGTGCTGACAAGCAAGACCCATGGTTATCTCAAAAGCCAGATGGTGACCTGCTGTGCAGGACACCAACACACACACAGAGCAGAGGGACTGGGATGGGTGCTGGGTGGCAATTCCACAAAGCCAGCACCCAGCACACACAAACTGCCCCATCTTGATCTTGGGATAGAGTTAGGAAAAGCCACCTAAATTGACGCTAATTGGTTAGTAATTACCCCATCATCTCCTACTGGTCAAGCATATCTAAAATAGCACAGATGTTCCTTGCAGGTATTTGGGGGGTTACTTGCATAGTCCTTTAATTGGGTGGGCGATCCCAAGCTCCTCCTGCCACCTTTCCCTGCCCCCAGTTCCTGCCCATTGCCCCTGCCACACAGCCCCTGCCAGCCCTCTGGGCGCTGCCTTTCTCCTGTCCTTCAGCCAGCTGGTGGTGATGGACATTGGCTATCCTCCAGTCTTCAGGCACTTCTCCTGTCCTTCGGGATGCTGCTGTCCCACTGGGATGGAGGGCTGTGGGGTTTGGGGACCATTCAGCATGGCTCATGCATTGGGAACCGGACGGAGTGGAACATCTAGGTTCTACTTTAGAGGCTAAAAAGCAGAATTTCAGCTCCTTGCCTGGCAGTGGGGCCTCAAATCCTGCCCACAGACATAAATCTGCACTCACAGCCAGCAAAGGAGGGGGTTTTAAAGCAGCCTGGTGCATCCGGCAGCTCCTGAGCACCCGGTGAGCAACTTCTCTTTGCTCAGGAGATTTATATTTCCTGCACTGTAGAGTCAGAAAGGGATTTGCAGTAACTCCTGGGGAGGGGCAGTGGGGCAGAGCAGGGGCTGCACCAGGGACCTGTGTGTGGTCCCATCCTGTCCTCAGGGACTTTTTCTTCCACTGTTGGGTGCTCATGCAAGGAGTTTGGGGGATATTGGAGTCTCTTTAGGGCATGGGCAGCCCGTTTTGCTGTCCCATCTGAGGTACCTGCAACCCCCATTGCTCTCCTCTGCCTCCCCCTTCCTCCTCTCCAGCATGGCCACAGCTGTTGCTCCCAAAGGGCCCTGGGGATCCAGGGTCACCACACCTGCAGAGGACAGGAGTAGACAGCATCAGGGGCAGAGCTCAGCGCTGGGCAGGTTTCACCACCAGGATCTGCTCTGCAGGGCAGGAGTTGGGACATCTTCCTCCTAGACACTCCATCCTTGAGAGAGCACCAGCATGGCCACAGCCAAGCTTGATCCCATGGCAACAGGTACTGGTAGGTCTTCAGTCCCAGTGCAGAGGAGCAGGGTGGGGAGGCAGCAGCTGGGTCTGGGCAGTGCCTGGGCTGTTGGGGCTGCTCTTGGCCCCTCTGATGGAGCTCACAAGGGGTAGAACAGGCAAGAACACAGACAGGGAAGAGATTAGTGCCATGATCTGGGGTGTGAGGGTCACCAAACACACCCAGGCATGGCCAGTCTGGCATAGTGGTCAGCTCAGATGCCCCTTGCCCAGGAACAGTTGTGGAACAGTCAGGCAGGGATCACTGCAGGGACAGGAGGAAGAGGCAGTGTCACGCAGGGCCACCTCCCTGTCCCAAACACTTTGCTCTGGGGGTCTCAACATCCCCCTCCACCAGCCCGATGTGACTCAGGCCATGGGTTCCACAGGGAGCACATTGGCACAGGGGAGAACTGGCACAGCCACATCCAGCCCCTGGTCCCACGCTGTACCTTTGGCCAAGCTGCCAGAGCTCCTGTCTGTGCCTGTGAGGGAGAAACAGCCGTGAGCTGCCAGCCCTGTGCTCACTGCAGGCTCAGTGCATGTGCCAGGAGCTGGCCCAGCAGCCATCACCTCACTGCAGCCACGGGCAAAGGAGGATGGCACCGTGGGCACCAGAGGGGACACACAACCTCTTCCATATGTCCCTGCTACAGAGGGGTGGCACAGGGAGGAAGGGGATGGGGAATGCTGTGAATGGCCAGAAACCAGATCCACGAGACTGCCCCAGCACTGGGCAGTGGCTGGAGCCAGACCTGGCCCAAATACTCACTTGATGCCTTGATGTAGCCCTTCCTCCCTGCAGAGAGAAAGAGGCACCTGCATCCACCCCCAGTGCTTGGGGCCTCCCCAGATCACTGTGGCTCATACCCACACAGCCCCTGCCAGCCCTCTGGGCGCTGCCTTTCTCCTGTCCTTCAGCCAGCTGGTGGTGATGGACTGTGAGTAGAAGCTCTAAGTATGGCAGAGCAAGGTCAGGATCCTCTCACCTTTCCTCTCCAGCACAGCCTGCCTGTAGCTCAAGTATTTCTTCAGCCACTCAGGGCAGGTGTTCTCCAGGTAGTGCCTCATGTCCTCGGTGACAGTCCTGTCCATCTCCCAGTTCCTCTTGGTGATTTGTGCTGCTGGATCCACTGCAGTGACCATCATCGTGTCCCCGTCAGGCCAGGACAGATTGACAGGTAAAATAAAATAAAGGAAATAAACCCAGCCTAAAAAAAATCCAGAGCCTGTGGCTGGGGAAGGACCAGAGACACTACCACTGCTGCTGACTGGCTTGGCATTAGTCATCAATGAGTTTGTCCTTGAGCTGGCTGGTTGGAGCTGGGGGAAGCTTCTAGCAGCTTCTTGCAGAAGCCACCCCTGCAGCTCCCCCTTCTGCAGACCCTTGCATGCAAACCCACAGCAGTCAGGTAGGGATGGCCTCAGCTCAAAGGTGAGGGACACACCTGACAGCACATCCATCATAGGTCCCAACAGACTGATCACCAAACCCACCCCAACCTGTGCAGGAACAACACAGCATTAATGCCCAACAGCCCCAGATCTGCCCCCAAACATCCCAGAGAGCAAGTCCAAGCTGTCGAGCTTCAGTGCCTGAAGGCAGTGTCTGCACTGACCTGTCTCTGTTCAAGAAGCCCCAAGACTTCCAGGAGATGTGCCAGGTCTCCAGTGGCAAAGAGGGACAGGACGGAGGTCTGGGAGGGACAGACAACTCTAGGGACATGAGGACCGACCCCTGGAAACACTGCATTGGCCACAACCCTGACACTGACAGATGCTCCAAAGCTTCTCCATAAGAGGCATGGTTTCTAAATGTGCAGACGTACTGACCATCATCAGAGGGTCTCAGCCCAGAGATTCACAAGTCCAGCCTTCCTCTGGAGAGACCATCTCTGGCCAGCTCTGTCCTCCCAACATATTCCTCCATCTGCTCCCTGGACACGTCCTCCCCATTTCGGTAGCGATGCACCGTTTCAGAGACCCTGTGCCGGATCCACCTGATGTCCCAGCTCTGAGCATCCATGGCTGGGGACAAGTGACACGGCAGCACGACGTCCTGCCCCACGGTGACACGGAGAGGGCGTCCTGGTCCCACCACTCTGAATTCAGCTTGACCACAGGGAGGGATACAGAGACATGGAGATTGTGTGTTGACTGATTTAGGACGTTGCAGACAAGGGTGAAGATTGGCATGAGCAGTGCCCCATGCCACTGGTGTTGCTTTGCCCTCCAATGGTCCAGAGACTCTGGAGAAACTGGAGCAGGTGTGGGAGGAATGAAAAGAGAAGGAGTTTTCCCTGGAGTGGGAACCTGCTCCAGGAAACAACCTCCACCCCAGCCAGCCCCAGTGCAAGCGAGAAACTTTTCAGGGGAGCACTGCAGGACAGGACTGAAGGGGAACCCAGGGCGAGGGATGTACAGAGCAAAGAGCCCAAAGGAAAGTGAAACCCATGTGGGGCTCAGCTCTGGGCTCAGCTCACACAGCCACGAGCTGCAGGATGCACCAGGCTGACTAAAACCTGAACAACCATTAAGCCACTGTCAGTTGCAGATTTACTGTCTGTAGCTGCCATGTGAGTCACCTTGTGCTCCTCACAGCAACTTGTGCTGGGGAGTAGCACTAGGGGAGTTTCAGCACTTTTAGAAGATGTTTCCTTCCCAAAATGGGCTGATGTTCTCCTGTATGACCATTGTTACTGAGGCAACAAACAGAGCCCTGACCAGACCCTGACAAATTGTTCACCTGAGCCAGTTCCACTGAGTCCATCTCTTTCACATTGGTGGTTTTAGGGCATTTGGGGATTCAGGACAATGGAGGAAAAAGGCAGGAGACCAAAGAAAAATAAAGGAGAAGAAGGAAGGGAAAAGAAGCCCAGAGGTCTTGGGGAGATAGGGAGAAGGGAACACTGTGGCCTTCAGGAGTTTCCTCTTCTGCTGCAGAAGGGCAGAGGCTCTGTGGGGCACTTATTCCTGGCCATGGACACTTTGGGATGTCCTGCTATTCTGGGCACTCATCCATAGGTCACCATCCCTTTGACTCAAGGTGATGCTGGAGTTCCAGCCTGTGCAGCACCGCAGAACAGGAATGGCCATGATACCCTGGCTGTCTGGCAGCCCAGGAGTATGTTCAGCCATTGCTGTCACCAAACACCAAGCTTGCTCCAATGTGGGCATCCCACTGGGTCACAGCATCCTTCAGGCATCTCCAAGTGCTCCAGCATGGGGTCCTCCACAGGCTGCAGGTGGGATCTCTGCTCCCCATCATCTTCCATGGGTTGCAGGGATACAGCTTGCCTTACCTTGGGCTTCTCCATGGGCTGCAGGGGAATCTCTCCTCCAGTGCCTGGAGTGCCTCCTCCTGCCCCTCCTTCTTCACTGACCTTGGTGTCTGCAAACTTTCTCACACCTTTCTCTGACAGCAAAATGCAGCCACTTGCAGGTTTCTTCCTTCTGGAATCTGTTATCCCAGAGGCACTACCACTACCACTGATTGGCTCGGCGCTGGTCAGCAGTGGGTCTGTCCTTGAGCTGGCTGGTATTGGCTCTGTTGGACCTGGGGGAAGCTCCTAGGAGCTTCTTGCAGAAGTCAGCTCCTACAGTCCCCACCCCCACTCGTAACACCTTGCCATGCAGACCACAGCAGTCAGGTAGGTGTGCCCTCAGCTCAAAGGCAATGAACACATCTGATAGCACAACCATCACAGGTCCCAACAGGGCTGCAGGACTGGCCACCAAAACCACCCCAAACTGGTGCAGAAACACAGAGCATTGATGGCCAACAGCCCCAGATCTCCTCCCAAACATCCTGGCACAGCAAGACTGAGCTGCTGAGATTCAGGATTTCAAGGCAGCATCTGCAACAACCCATCTTTGTTCAAGAAGCCCCAACGCTTCCAGAAAACATGTAGAGTGTCCTGTGGCACAAAGGGACAGGAGAGAGGTCTGAGAGGGAGACAAAAGCCCAGGGACACCAGAACCAACGCCCTGGCAACACCACACCATGCACAAACCCAGAGATTCACCAGTCCAGGCTTCTCTCCAGACATGGAGAGACCATCTCTGGCCAGCTCTGTCCTCCCAACATATTCCTCCATCTGCTCCCTGGACACGTCCTCCCCATTTCGGTAGCGATGCACCGTTTCAGAGACCCTGTGCCGGATCCACCTGATGTCCCAGCTCTGAGCATCCATGGCTGGGGACAAGTGACACGGCAGCACGATGTCCTGCCCCATGGTGACACGGAGAGGGTGTCCTGGTCCCACCACTCTGAAGTCAGCTTGGCCATGGAGAAGGACACAGAGACAGGAGATGGTGCCTACGTTAATTGGGGCTGTTGCAGGCCAGGGCTGAGCTTGGTGTGAGCAGAGCACGCTCCATGCCACGGGCGTTGCTTTGCCCTCCCATGGTCCAGAGACCCTGGAGAAACTGGAGCAGGACTGGGAGGACTGGAAGGAGAAGGAGGTTTCCCAGGAGCGGGAACCTGCTCCAAAAAATGACCTCCACCCCAGCCAGACCCAAGAGCCATTTGCAGGGAAAGCCAGGGTGAGGGACAGATAGTGAAAGAGCCCAAGGAAAATGAAGCCATGTGGGACCAAACACTGGACTGGTGTCTCTGCATTCCACAGGAGCTCCCTGCCCCACATCTGCCACCCAGAGCAAGTGAAAGCCCCCCTAGCCCTGCAGGATCCCTACCTGATCCCAGCTGGAGCACGTGGAGAGTCACCCAATACCTCAGGAGGTGCCTGGAGCTCACTGGGAGACACATCTGCGGCTGTGCAGCCCCTGCTCTGCCCCACTTCCACTTACCACAATTCATGGTAAATCCGTTACTGATTCTAAATGGCAGGAAATATTCAACTCTCCTGTGAAAAGAGAGATCCCTTCTAAGAGAGAACGATTTGCTGAATGAAACACGCTCAGAATCAGTCATGAGTCATCAGTCATCAGTCTATATTTGTGGTTTTTTTCTTGGCTGGGGGCTAGGGCATTCATTCCTCACCTGCTGCACTGTGGGATCCCACCCACGGCAGACAGTCCTCCACAAACTTCTCCAAAGTGAGTCCTTTCCCATGGGGTTTCAGCTCCTTATCAGCTGTCCCAGTGTGGGTCACTGCTATGGTGGGCAGTCATAAATCACAATGTCTCTCCAGTACTCCATGGGGTCACAAGCCACCCCCCAGCAAACCTGCTCTGGCACAAATCTCTCCCTTGCTCATCTCTGTGTCTCTGTCTCTCTCCATGGGCTGCAAGTGCTGGCAGGGGCTTGTTCTAATGTGGGTTACAGCATCTCCTGTCTGTCTCCCCCTGCTCCAGTGTGGGGCCTCTCCACGGGCTGCAAGTGGGGTCTGGGCCTTGTCCATGGGCTGTGGGGGGACACCCGCTGCACCATGGGTTTCTCCAGGGGCTGCAGGGGCATCTTTCTCTCTGGCACCTGGGACATGTCCTCCCCCCTTCCCCAGCCTTGGTGCCTGCACAGCTCCTCACATCTCCTCACTCCCTTCTCCGGTGGCAAAATGCAGCTGCTTGCAGTTTTCTTTCTCCTCACTGTGATTCCCAGAGGCACTGTGACCATCACTGATGAGCTCAGCCTTGGTCAGCAAAAACTCTGGCCTTGAATCGGCCAGTATTTACAGTCTGGGATGTGCAGAGAGCTTCTAGCTGCTTCCTGCTGCAACGATCTCTGCACCCCCCTCCCCTCCACCAGAGCCCAGCCACAAAAAAAGGTGACACCCTGGTCCACCATGTTTCACAGCTTCTGGTTGGGGTGCAGGTGACTCCCCAGCACCCACATGCCCCATGTTCATGTTGAGAAGCATCGTACCTGCTCTGGACATTGCCAGATCCAGCTGGAGATGGAGGGCTGTCACAGCCCAACCAAATTCTCTGTGGTGTATTTTGAAGGTGGCATTGTAAAAATCCGATGAGAGACAGTGAGCACAAGGGGGAAATCAGGGAAGGAAACTCCACATCCAATAAAAACAGATGAGGCAAATGGATCAATCCCTTGTGGGTACAGAGACCCCTCGGGTTCAGGACAGGCTTTTTCTTAAAATAGGCAAATGGTTTTGAAGGTGGGAATCTAAAAAAGCTTTTTAGCCTCTGAAGTAGAACCTAGATGTTCCACTCCATCGGCTTCCCAATGCACGAGCCATGCTGAGTGGTCCCCAAACCCCACAGCCCTCCATCCCAGTGGGACAGCAGCATCCCTGCAGCTACCCCTGTCCTTTATCTTACGACCCAGCAACTCTAAAGCCACTTGAACCAGAGCTCAAAGCCTTCCTCATCCACCCAGCTGCCCCAGAAACTGAATGGGAGTCAACTTTCCACCTTGCCCACTCCCCTCCTGGACCCACAACTGGGTCCCGTTCTGGGACCAGTGCTGTTTGATATCTTCATCAATGACAATGACAGTGGGATCGAGTGCATCTTCCACAAGTTGCAGATGGCACCAAGCTGAGAGGAGGATCAACGTGCCAGAGGGATGAGATGTCATCCAGAGGCACCTGGACCAGCTGGAGAGGTGGGCCCATGCAAACCCCATGGAGTTCAATAAGGCCAAGTGCAAGTTCCTGCCCTTGGGTCAGGACAATCCTTGCTCCCAATACAGGCTGGGAGTGATGTGATAGAGAGCAGCCCTGCAGAAAAGCACTTGGGGCTATGTTGCAGTTTTGCATTTGACTACTGAGAGAGGGCCAGGTCTGGCAGAAAATGGCTGCTGGAATCTTCTGCAGGCCTGCTTATAGCGCCTCTGAGAATCACATATAGGAGAGAAAGACTCCACCAGAACACGGAGTGCCAGGAAGGCTGCAATTTTGGCCCATTAAGGGCATTGGGATGTCTATTTGCATGTGAATATCAGCAGTTGAAAGACACAAAAGGCCGGGAAGGCTGGGGGAGTAGGCGCCCAGGTACCCAGGTGAGAGATGCCCCTGCAGCCAGAGCTGAAGCACGTGGAGTAGCCAGAGGAAAGGAGCCATGGAGGAGGCAGAGACCCGACCTGCCCGGTGGAGAGGCTCCACGCTGGATGGAGCCGGTGGAGACACAGAGAAGGTGCCGTGACTGACGTTGGGATGAGCCCCTGCCAGCACAAGCGACCTACAGAGATGAGTGAAACAGGTTTGCTGGAGGAGGCATCATAGCCCCGTGGAGGACTGGGACTGAGAGACACTGGGATTGATTGCTGCCTGCCAGAGCAGAGATGAAGCCCGGTGGGAAGAGATTTGCCTTGGAGAAAGTTCCTGGAGGACTGTCTCTCCTGGGTGAGATCCTAGGGTGCAGCAGGGGGAGGGGGTGTGGAATGGATGCCCCCATCCCGGCCGAGAAGGAAACCATCTGGCAAGGGACTGACTGAAGCCCCCATCTCCTAGTCCCTGCCCCCTGTCCTGTGCTGCGAGCAGGAGAGGGGAAGAAGGGAGCAAACTCCTGGCTGAAAGGGCAGTCTGCTTTAGAATGGAGGGGTGGGGGGAAGGTGTTACCCAGACCCCATTTCCCCAGTCCCTGCCCCTCCTGGGCTGCGACCGGGAGGGAAGAAGGGAGCAAACTTCTAACTCAAGCCTGCTGAGGAGGGAGTGGTGGGGGAAAAGTGTTTGCCTGGTTTGCATTTGTTTCAAGATTGTTGGTTGCACTCCTGACTCTGGTTCCTTTTCACTGTTTCTCTTTAGCGTGGTGTAATAAATTAGATCACTTTTCTCTTCTGTTCTCTATGTTGAGTCTGTTTTGCCCGTGGCATTAACGAGTTTGTCTCTTGAGCCGCCCAATTATGTTTTTTTCTCCCCTGTCCAACTAAGAAGGGGAGGAACAGACTGATTTTGGTGGACGTCTGGCCTTTGGCCAGGGCTCAAACCATCACAGGCTACATGATCCAGTGCATCCTGGGCTGCATGACAAGAAGTGTGGCCAGCAGGTCAAGAGGTGATTCTCCCTCTCTGCTCTGCTGAGATCTCACCCCCACTGCAGTGCTGTGTCCAGCTCTGGAGCCCTCAGCACAAGACGGACATGGATCTCTTGGAGTGGGTGCAGAGGAGGTCACAAGGATGATCAGAGGACTCAAGCACCTCTCCTATGAAGACAGGCTGAGAGAGTTGGGGTGGTTCAGCCACCGGCAGATCACCTCCCACAAGTGTGTCCAGAGAAATGCAGTAGTGATATCAACTGGGGCGTCTCACTGGGCTGCCTCTGACTGCAGATCCTGCTGGAGCTCCAGCATGTCCAGCACAGCAGCGCTCGTGGGCAGCGTGACTCCATCCAGCCCACGACAGCTGCTGTCAGCCTCCCCTCTGCCCTGGGCTTCACACTGTCCTTAACAGAGGAATCGCTCTGTGCCTGCACACATCAAGGGTCCGAGTCCAAGGCAGCGCAGGACGCCCAGCGCCCACCTGAGCAGGGGGTACCCAGGCCGGGTCTCCCCTCCCTGGTACCCAGGGCCGAGCGCCCAGAGCCCAGGGGGACAGGAGGGCAGGGCTGCTGCCCGGCCATCCCAGAGCCGGCTGGGTGGGCACAGCCACAGGACACGGGGAAAGCTGGGAACTGCGAGCGGGTGGGTGCGGTGTGATACGAGGAGGACACGGGCACAGCCCGGTGCCTGGATACTCCCCGCTGCTGGCGCACGGGCTGAGCCCGCCCCAGGGTCAGACTGTTCCCCCCAGGGGGGCTGGGGGCGGCCGGGCAAAGCAGCTCCCGCCAGGACCCTGCCCGGAAGGGCTCCCGACTCCCACTGACTCGGCACGGCTGAGCCACAGCGGGAAGCGGGGAGTCACCAGCAGCGGCTGCCAGCAGGCAGAGGGGGAAGGGAAGGGGGGCATGGGGAGCACTGGGGGCTTGGGGAACCAAACACACAGAAACACACCCCACACTTTTCCCACACACATCCTCCCACTTGACCACATCCTTAACGTACACCACACCCACAACCGACACCAGACAACACACAGCTCCAGGAAACCGCAGAGGAGCAGCACAGCCCGTGGTTCAGAACCGACCCCTGCCTGGCCAGGAACCAACCGTTTGGGAAGGTTTTGCCAGGTTTGGTTTTCTCTCACTGGATGGCTAAGTGTCTCCTTCAGCCTTTGAGGATGCCTGTAGCTCCAGCAGTTGCAACTTGCCTTAGAATCAGTTGTATTCAGCATGCCATAGTGAGGTCAGTGTCAGTTGTACAATCTGCTCCCTCAGGACCTGGTGGTGAGACCCCCCAACCACAATGAGTGTTATGACTCAGCAAAGCTGCACTCCCTTTTAACGGCAGAGGCAGGAGCTGATGATGGAATGCCTCAAGAGGAACATTCTGAGTCACTCTCTCTCAGAGCACTGGTCTGTGGTCAGGGGCTCTCTCCGTTATTGGGACAGCACCTGCAGTTCATATTGTGCAGAGATCGAGACAGCTCATCTCCCATGGCTGAGTGCTTATGTGTCCTTTGAGTCATCAACCATAAATCTTAGCAGCTCCTAAGTCAGTGGTGTAACACTGACATCCTGACTGACACCCTGCACCAGTGGGACCTTTCTGTCTGTTGGAGACAGAGCGGTTTCAGAGTTTCGGGGGGAGGGGGTGTCAGGTTGCTGTTTGGTTTTTTTTGGTTTTTTTTTTTTTTTCTTCTCTTTTTTTTTTTCTCATTTCTTTTCTTTTCCCTTTTTAGCTGTCCTGGGCTGTTGTGTGAGGTTCTGTGACAGTTGCTGTCCTGTTTTCAGCAGGGTTAGAGTTAATGTTAATCTTGCAGTGAGCGTAGTGCTGTGTTTGGGATTTAGGGTGTTGGTACAGCCCTGATGGTTTAGTTGTTGCCAAGCAGTCAAGGACTTTCCAGCCTCTCATCCTGCCCTGTCTCTGTGGAAGGGGAGGCAGTCAATAAGCTGGGAGCACAGCTCATCCTGGCACCCCAGGGTGTCCTTGATCCCCCAGGGAGGCAGCACACTTCCCTGCGGGTAGGGTCTGGTCTGCACATGGGGCCCTCTGTTCCCTTGAGAAGGCAATCCACAACCAAAATCCCCTTTCTGTCTTTCCTGGAGAAGGCAGTCTTGAGGCATGGAGTTTGCTTCCTCACTCTTGGCCTCCTATTAGGGGGATTGTCCCCCACCTTCCCATTTGTCTCCTCCCAGCACCTCAAACCTATTGCTTAGGGGGCCTGTTCCCCTATGGATGAGGTATTTCCAAGGTTTACAGGCCCAACCCAGGCGCCTTCTTCACAACAGGACACACTGCACATGGTGTGTCTGGCAGGCACCTGCTTCCCCTTGGGGAAGAAAGTAACATTCCTGAGCTTCCTGAGCACAATGCAGGATCTTTCTGAGTCACTATTGCTCATCTTGCATGGCCCTGAACCGTTGGGTATCTTTGGATTGCCTGGGCCCATAGAAGCCAAATGGGGACCCTCTGGCTTGCCTTTACCTTACTGCTAGGCAGCTGACCTGTGTTTCCCCTTATCTGATGCCCTGCCTGTTCCATCTCTTGATTGACAGTTGTAAGACTGAGCTTTAGGCCCAGCCTCCTGCAAGACCATCCAAGTCCCCAGCAAGCGATTCCTGATGAGTTGGCCTGAGTCCTCCACTCCCCAAATCAGCACAGGAAAACACCACCCCCATCCCAGCCTGCAAAAGCAACATTCCCCAGCATTTTCCACAGTAACAAGACTGGGATCTTTACTGGTGGGAATGACCTTCTTTTGTGCTTCTGGGAGGTACAGGGGTGGGGAATGTATAGGAAAATAACAGACAGGTGGTGCAAACCCAAAGGTCCCCAAGGTCTTTGTTCTTGTCCTCAGGCAGCGTGTCCATCCTCTCACCTGCCCGTGGCAAGTGCCTCCTCCTGCAATGCTTGTAATTCAGCTCCCAGCATCTGGACATACTGGGATGGACTGGGGCTGGGGAGGTCCCCACCATTTGTGATCCTGGTCTGGATGGCTCCAGAAAAGCCTTTCCAAGACATTTCTGAGGTAGAGAGAGCTAGTCCACCCTAAGGGGTGCAGGCAGGATACATCATGCTGCACCTCAGACCGCAGTGACATTGGTGCCTGCATGAGACTTCCTGTGGAAAACCACAGGAAATGTGCAGTGGAAATGTGCTCTGTGGCTTCACCACCCAACTCGTGCTGACGTACGGAAATCGACTCTATAACTGGAAAGTTATACAGTAGGGATGTTTATTGCACACAGATGCACGGGGGATCGCTCCTCCACAAGCATGCATCCTGAAGCAGCAGACCGACCCCACATTTATACAATAAAGCAATGAATATTCCATCAACGCCTGTACATAGTAAGTACCTGAACCCGCCTACTCTCGCTTCTCATGCTAATTAGCTTATCAGTCCTTGGTGCTTGCGCAGATCCTTGTGAGGGTCGCAGACAGGGGTCTCTGGGAGGAAGGCTGTATGTCTTCCTCATGATGTATTTTCACCTCTCGCCTGGAATGCGAGGATCTTGCCAGCTTGCAGTGCCTCTATCAGTCTGTGCTAGTTGATGTCCTTGTGAGGGGCCCATGGACGTATTTCAGCCCTCTGTTTCTCTTTGTCGAGGAGATACGCGACGCGCCTCGGCTCTGCTGCCCGAGGGAGCAGCCGTGGGGTGACACCATTCTGTCCTCGAGTTCTTGCCTTTTACCTTTTCCTCGAGTTAGCATGAAGTGATCACAGGCCCTCTGCTAGGAGAGAAAAACAGACTTGTCTGGCTTCCCCCCACCTTTCACCCCGAGACCATTCTACACGATCATCTAGCTAAATTTCAAGCTCTATGCTATACCTGCTCCTATACCTGTACATCAATCCCCCCTTTTCTATTCCCTTAAGTAAATTCTTTTACTTAGCCAGATTTCCTGAATGATATAAAGCATCATATATAATGGCCATCCTTTTATACATTCTCCAAACCCACAGGTACAACATGAGTGTCAATATTAACAAAATTCCCTGGCTTATCAATAGAATTACAATGGGGTGCACCATGGTATTGAGGATCCCTGTTGCAGAAGGTTACCAACCCAAAAGAGTGTCCCACCAGTTATGACTCCCGTCCTGTCTGACTTTCTTTAAGATTTTCCTAACCCCTTCCACATCGTGATGGATTGTAATAAGTGTTTCCTGTCCTTTGTCCCTGATTTCTTCCAGTATTCATTGTAAATCTTCATGCCTTAATAAATTTTTGATATTCCTTATATCTAATCCTATGGGGGCAGGAGATATTCTCTCTAATAGGGTACTACTAGATCTTAATATTTGGTAAGTAGTTATTGGGGCTGCATAACTGAAATCACAACCTGTGGTAGTAAAGTTACAAATGCAATAATTTGAGTAATTCTTTGTTTTTTCTACTTTTTCATCTATGGATATCATGTCACACCTTGTTCTCAAACATGCACATCCCTTTCCTGCATAGACAACTATTGATTTTAAATCTGCATTTGGTCGGGCTTCAAACTGACATATCTTTTGATCAGTATCTAAACAAGTATCCTGAGCTATTATGGTATTACTTTCACAGAGGAAGCCTTGCTGTTCTCTCATGATACAGGACCCGAGGTCTACTGTTTGCCACTTATTGCCCATTTTCCTGGCCCAAGTTCTATGTTCAAAAGGATACAGCAGAGTCCCACCATGGTTAATCCCGAGGGCCACAATGGGATGTATGGTAATTGCTGCTGCGTCACGTATCGTTAACACAAAAGCTGTGACAGTATGTGTGTCGGGGTCATAAGTGAAGTTGACCATATTCCACCACGACTGGAGTTTCCTTTCCACCTTTGTAGCACTATCCCAGACCATCTTCCTGATTTCTGTAGGGAATATGCCTTCCTCACCTTCCCTTATTATGGATGCTGCTACTGACTGTATCCATAATTGGGCTTGGATGCAGCTTAGGGCTAGGGCGACATCATCCTGTAATCCACCCAAGGCTTCTGTAATAAGCTGGTGGTCTTTTACATTAATTTCTTCCCATCTGTGAAGTACCTTTGAAATTAACCATTGGTGTGCTCCTAATGCTAGCAATGAGGATCTCAATGGGTGTTGCAGTTCTGATAAATCTGCTGTGGTAGATGCTAATTTGTTCATTATCACTTCCGAGTCTATTGAATTCAATTCTCCCAGTCCCGTTCCTAACACCCCAGTCGCGTCTCTTATTAATCGGTTCTGATTGATGTTTCCCTTTTTCCTTAGCCATGTTGTCCATCCCTCATGTGAGGTTCATAGGAAGGGAGAACAGGATGGTTTTATGTCGGAAACATTGACTTGCATCTGTAACTCTCCTCTCCTAAGTGACCATTCTGGGTTAAACAATACTTGTTGCTGTCCCGTGTTTTTGATTACATATGGGCCGATTTTATAAATGTTGGGCTCAAGTTTGGGTGCTGGCATGGGTTGGGTGGGAGGCATTGTGCTGGTTGTTGCAGGATTTTTCATTGTAAGTGACTTAGTAATGGCCTTTATTTCAAATTGAAATGAGAGTCCGATAGCATTACGGGCCCAAAGGCAGGTCACTCTCGAGGTCTGTGCTAGGGTGAAGTTATGCCAGCAGTCTTGTTCCTCAGTAGTACATAATTTGGTGCTCTCAGTGGATACTGTAATTTGGGATGCCTTTTTATAAGTGGCGCCATTAATTAATCGGCATCCTATTCCAATTTCCTCCCCTATATTCCCTTGAAGCTGGTAAATGTCTTGTCTTGAATCTCTGCTCCATTCTTCCCTCATATATACTTGATTCCCATGCATAACCACGGTGGACAGACTTAAATTTTCTCGAGCTGAATATTTCCCCATGGACCCAGTGTACCCGATATAAGCTTGGGACCATGGCCATCTAATATTATAAAGAAATTAAAATTAATTTTCTTTAAACATTACAACTAGGATACAGACCACACCAATAACAGGTTGAGTGAGGTTGGTTGATTTACTCACTTTTATGGTGAGACTGGTTTACTCACTTACTCATTACCTCCCTTATTCTCACTCTCGTTTGTCCGAACGAGTTTCAGTTTCAGTCCCTCGTTATCTGGAGTTACTTTCCATGGGGCTCCAGGGGCTTTTTGATCCGGGTGTGGTGAATCCAAGAGTTCTGCCCTTCAACCTTGATGGCCGTGTAGGTAGTGAGAAGGACTTGGTGGGGTCCGGTCCACTGTGGTTCCAGAGTTTTTTCTGCAAAAGACTTGACATATACATAGTCCCCTGGTTGTACATTATGAACAGGCCCATCCAGACCCCTGCTACGAGTATCCATTACATGTTTTTCAATTTTCCTCAATTGTTTATTTAGTGCCACCATGTAGGAATTCATTGTTTCTTCTCCTATTTGTGAGGATGTCCCCTTCTGTACCCATAGGGTCGTCCATACAGAATTTCAAATGGGCTGAGCCCCTCCCTTGCTCTGGGTCTGGTTCGTATTTGGGTAAGGGCTAGTGGCAATGACTGGGGCCAAGTCAGATCTGTCTCCTGTCCCAGCCTGATAATTTGTTGTTTGATTAGGTGGTTCATTTTCTCCACCTGGCCACTAGATTGTAATTGCCAATCTATTCCTAGATGGTGACTGATCTGTTGCACTATTTTGGATACAAAATGTGGTCCCCTATCCGAGGATATTACTGCAGGAACTCCAAACCTGGGTATTATCTCTGGAAGCAATATTTTAGTCACCTCCCGTGCTTTAGCAGTTCTGCACGGAAAGGCTTCTGGCCAGCCTGAGAAGGTATCTGTTAGTACCAACAAATACCGATACCCCCCTTTTCTAGGGAATTCCGAGAAGTCAATCTGCCAATGTTGTCCCGGACCATTTCCTTTCCCGATTTTTCCTAATTTTAGCCCTTTCACAATTTTAGGGTTAGTCTGGAGGCAAAGATCACATTGTTGGGTTACTTGTTTGACTGTAGTGTATAGGTTTCGTGCTATTATATATTTAATAAAATCTTTGTATAGGGCCTCTGCCCCCCAGTGCCTTTTCCTATGCTCTTCACGGACTACTGACCATAGCATGTAGGAAGGGATCACTATCCTCCCACGAGAAGTGATAGCCCACCCTTCCTCATTATATGATCCCCCCATGTCATCAATAAGCTTACGGTCTTCTTTCGTATACTCTGGTTTACCTTCTAAGGACAGTTGTCCATCAGGTATTAACGCGCCCTCTACTGTACCAGTTCTTTTGGCTGCCTGTTTTGCCTCCCTGTCTGCCAGCTCATTCCCTTTTTCCAATTCTGTGCTCACCTTCTGGTGTGCCCTGATGTGCACAATTGCCACCCTCTCAGGAAGTAGGACTGCATCCAGGAGTTTCAGGATTTCTTCTGCATGTTTAGTAGTTTTTCCCTGAGAGTTTAACAGTCCTCTCTCTTTCCAAATCACCCCGTGAGCATGCACCACTCCGAAGGCATATTTAGAGTCAGTCCAAATATTTATAACTTTTCCCTGAGCTCTTTCTAGGGCTCTGGTAAGGGCTATGATCTCAGCCTTCTGTGCTGAGACATCAGCTGGTAGTGGCCCAGACTCTATTACCTTTTCAGAGGTGGTGATAGCATATCCAGAGTGTCGCCTTCCATTTAACATGTAGCTGCTTCCATCAGTGAACCAGTGTTCGGCTCCTTCGATAGGGACATCTTTAAGATCCGTGCTGCTGGAGTACGTGGCCTCGATTGTTTCCAGACAATCATGACTCACTGGTTCTCCAGTGTTCCCCTCAAGGAACGAAGCCGGGTTAATGATATTTGTGGTCACAATCTCAACATCATCTTGTTCAACCATTATAGCTTGGTATTTCAGAAATCTTTGTGGGGAGAGCCAATGCCCTCCCTTGCTCTCAAGAACTGTGGATACTGTGTGGGAAACAAGGACAGTCATTTTCTCACCCAGAGTGAATTTTCGGGCTTCTTGGATGTTTAGAATGACAGCTGCTACTGCTCTCAAGCAACCGGGCCACCCTTTTGCAGCGGTGTCCAATTGTTTGGAGAAGTATGCTACTGCCCGTCTGTACGGTCCCAATTCTTGTGCTAATACTCCTAGTGCTATCCCCTGTTTTTCGTGGGAGAACAGGAGAAATGGTTTACTTACATCAGGAAGTCCCAATGCCGGTGCTGACATCAGGGCTTTCTTCAGCTGATGGAAAGCTTGATCTGACTCGGCATCCCACTGGAGATCTTTCTGGTTGGCTGCTATCAAGGAATATAGTGGCTTAACAAGTAAACCATAGTCACATATCCAGAGTCGGCACCACCCTGTCATGCCTAGGAATGTTCTCAGTTCCTTTACAGTTCGTGGTCGGGGGTCTGGCATATGGCCTCTTTCCGAGCCTGTCCTAGGACTCGTTGGCCAGCACTGATCTCGTACCCCAGGTACGTGACCTGTTGTAACACCACCTGTGCCTTTTTCTTGGAGACCCGATACCCCTGTAACCCCAGGAAATTTAACAGACTCACAGTCCAGGTGACACAGGACTCTTCAGTTTTGGTCGCGACGAGAAGATCGTCTCCGTACTGTAGAACTTTCCCTTCTTCTGATGGTGGTTCCCATGATTCCAAGTCTTTGGATAACTGGTTTCCGAAAAGCGTGGGGCTGTTCTTGAATCCCTGTGGCAACACTGTCCGTGTGAGCTGGGTCTTTCGACCACTTTTGGGATTTTCCCATTCAAAAGCAAAAATTTTCTGACTGGCTTCATGTAGAGGGAGGCAAAAGAAAGCATCCTTCAAATCTAACACTGTGAACCAGGCTAAATCTGGGGCTAGTGTAGTTAGTAAGGTGTAGGGGTTAGCTACCACTGGGTACAAATCTTCTGTGATTTTGTTGACAGCTCTTAAGTCTTGGACTATTCTACAGGACCCATCAGGTTTCTTAACTGGGAGGATAGGTGTATTGAATTCCGATTCGCATTCCCTTAGTAACCCTAGTTCTATGAACCGTTCTGTAATTGGGCAAATTCCTTCTCTATCCTCCTTTTTCAATGGGTATTGCTTAATTCTTACTGCACTCTGTCCTTCCTTTAATTTTATTATTATTGGTGGTGCTCTCTTTGCCCACCCCGGTACATCAGTTGCCCAGACTCCAGGATACACTTGATCATCAATCCTTGTATCAATTTCCCCAGTTACAGGAGTATCCATTAAGGATAAACTCATTATTTGAACGTATTGGTGATCATCTATCTCCAGAGTGACTTACCTTGCTTAAATTTAATTGCTGCTTCCAATTGTTCTAATAAGTCTCTGCTGAGAAGGGCCCTTGGAGAATTTGGCATATACAAAAATCTGTGGATCCCTACTTGTTTCCCCAATTTGTATTTTAAAGGTTTGCAAAAGTAGGCCTTCTCAGCCTGGCCAGTCGCACCCTTTACTGAAACATAGTTATTTTCCAAGGGGATTAAAGCTTGATTTAAGACTGAGTAAGTTGCTCCCGTGTCTGCTAGAAATTCAACTTCCTCTTGTTCTTCCCCTAGCCCCATCCTCCAATTTATAAAGAGGCCACCACTGATTACAATACTTAGTAAGTGTTTTCTTATTTTCAGTGCCCCTGATCCCACCAATTCCTTCCAGAGGGCTAGCACACACCCTAGGGAGTTCTTTTTTGAGGCTCTACTTTGATTATTACCCATGATTTTAGAATTAGTCTGCGGTGGCCACAGTCAGAGCCAGTTATTACCTGTTTTCCTCTGTCCTACAGATGCAGTCAAGGCACTGAAGCACAAGAAGCTGTTAAACGCTAGATGGCACTCTGAGCACTTGGGTTTAAGTGAGGCTATTATGGCTATTATGGCGGGGGGAGGTCGTTCTCAGGGTTGTACAACTTTCCTGCTTACTTTACAAAGAACTTAGTTTTGCGATCACTCATTCACGTAGCACACACACCCGAACACCAAACTTCCACAACAGATGCACCATAACAACAGAACTACAAGACAACGATCCTATTTCACACGTGCACGTAAAACTCTATGATTTCACGATGTTTGCTGAGCATCTGCGCAAAAGATAGAGGAAAAAACAGATGGAATTACGTGGGTTTCTCTTACCCGTTCCTGTCCCTTATACCAGCCGTCATATACTGTTATATATACCAGTTGACAGGTCCGTTATGGCTCCCGATCGGGATGCAGCGATGACCCCGGGCGCTTGGTGAGTTTTGTCGGGTCTAGTGCACCTTTGCCCTATGCCACACGCCGAGCAACACCGCTTCAGTCTACCTTGGTGTTTCCTACTTTCCCTCTCGAGTGCAAGTACCATAGGATCTTGTGGTGGGACTAGTCCACAATCTCTTTGCCACTCCGGATGGTTTTGGAGGGTGTAAAACATATCTAGATATGTTACTTCATCCCATTTTCCTTCCCTTCTTAGAAACAACAGTAGTTGTAATAAAGTGTTATAATCTAATGTCCCGTTAAGTGGCCATTTAGCCCCACCCTCCAATTTATAAAGAGGCCACCACTGATTACAATACTTAATAAGTATCTTCTTATCTTCAGTGCCCCTGATCCCACCAATTCCTTCCAGTGGGCTAGCACACACCCTAGGGGGTTCTTTTTCAAGGCTCTACTTTGATTATTACCCATGATTTTAGTCAGAGCCAGTTATTACCTGTTTTCCTCTGTCCTACAGATGCGGTCAAGGCGCTGAAGCACAAGAAGCTGTTACACGCTAGATGGTACTCTGAGCACTTGGTTTTAAGTGAGGCTATACTGGTCCTATTCTCGGGGTTGTATAACTTTCCTACTTACTTTACAAAGAACTTAGTTTTGCGATCACTCATTCACGTAGCACACACACACGAACACCAAACTTCCACAACAGATGCACCATAACAACAGAACTACAAGACAACGACCCTATTTCACCCGTGCATGTAAAACTCTATGATTTCGTTACAATGAATGTTTGCTGAGCAGCTGTGCAAAAGATAGAAAAGATAAAACCAGATGTAATTACGTGTAGTTCTCTTACCCGTTCCTGTCCCTTATACCAGCCAATATATACTGTTATATATACTAGTTGACAGGTCTGTTATGGCTCCCAATTGGGATGCAGCGATGACCCCAGATTTGCTCGATCTACTCCCAAGATCGCTAGCGGCCACCCCTATTGGTCAGCAAATCCCCCCTTACCACACCAGGGTACCCTTCCCACGGGGACAGTGCTGTACGCCAGACGTCTCTGCACGATTTATCAGCTGCCCCAGCCACGCGTACGACTTACAGGCTCCCTTGGACCCCTTGGTCCCCTTTTCCAAACATACCGTTTATCCATGGCTTCAGGAGGTTGTTGACTGTTCTCCGGATGAGTGGCCGGGAGCAGGGGCTCCTCCGAGGAAAGTGCTCGGGGCGCCTAGGAGCATCTGCTCCTCGGCTGCTCCCTCGGACGAGCAGAGATCTCCTGGCTGGCTCGCCAAATGACGTACGGAAATCGACTCTGTAACTGGAAAGTTATACAGTAGGGATGTTTATTGCGCGCAGATGCATGGGGGATCGCTCCTCCACAAGCGTGCACCCCGAAGCAGCAGACCGACCCCACATTTATACAATAAAGCAATGAATATTCTATCCACGCCTGTACATAGTAAGTACCTGAACCCGCCTACTCTCACTTCTCATGCTAATTAGCTTATCAGTCCTTGGTGCTTGCGCAGATCCTTGTGCGGGTCGCAGACAGGGGTCTCTGGGAGGAAGGCTGTATGTCTTCCTCGTGATGTACTTTCAGTTCTCTCCTGGAATGCGAGGATCTTGCCAGCTTGCAGTGCCTCTATCAGTCTGTGCTAATTGATGTCCTTGTGAGGGGCCCATGGACGTGTTTCAGCCCTCTGTTTCTCTTTGTCGAGGAGATACGCGACGCGCCTCGGCTCTGCTGCCCGAGGGAGCAGCCGTGGGGTGACACCATTCTGTCCTTGAGTTCTTGCCTTTTACCTTTTCCTCGAGTTAGCATGAAGTGATCACAAGTAAGCCCTCTGCTAGGAGAGAGAGAAACAGATCTCCTCCCCCTCCACAGACCATTCCACATGATTATCTAGCTGATTTTCAAGCTCTATGCTATACCTGCTCCTATATCTGTACATCACACCTCACAGCACTGCCTCCCCTCACTGAACCCCTCACCGTAGGTCAACACAGCTCAATGCAGGTCAACACCAGTCCACACTGGTCAACACTGGTCACGGCAGGTCAACGCAGGTCTACACTGGTCAACAGTGGTCAACACTGTTCAACACAGGTCAACTGAAGCGAAGTCAAGGGAGCTCAACTCAACCCAGGTCAACTCAAACCAACCCCACACACATCTCAACTCACCCCATCCAAACCCAACCCACCCCTACACCACCCCACTGCCCCTGGCTCTGCTGCAGCACCAAACCCCAAGCAGCCCCAGCACACACCCCAGTCAGTACTGGGAAATGCCATTTTCCCAGAGCCCAGGGCATGGGGAAATCCTGTCCCCGCTCAGGACTTTCCTCTTCTGCTGCCCCTGAAGCCGCTCTGGGACAAAAAGGCTTTGGCACATGGAGCCCAGTCCCCAAACCAGCCACCAGCCGCTGCCTGCACCCAGTGCCCAGCCCAGAAGGGACGGAGGGAAACACACCTCAGGCTTCATCCCAACAGGACTGTGACAGGCAGAAGGATGTGGACAGAGCTGGGGCACCCTGGGGACACGGGGTGCTGGCAGAGTGGGGGCTCCCCAGAATGAAGACAAGAGGGGCCGGAGTTGCCCTGAGTGCCCCCCACCTCCCAGCCCCTGCCCCCTGCTCACCCTGCTGGCAGCTGCCCCCAGGCTCCTGCTCCCACCACTGCTCCAAGCCCCCTGCAAATCCCCTTCAGCAGCAGCCAGGAACCAGCACAAACCCCCAGGAACCCCCACGGCCGGACTCCATGTTCACCCACAAAGCTTTATTGAGCCCTGTCCTGCTCTGCCTGGGCAGGGGGGGCTGGGATGGGAATGAGGGGGACATCTGCTCCTGTGGCACCGAGGAGAGGAACATGGGCAGGGTCTGCAGAGGGGCTGGGGCTCTGTGGGGCTGTGGGGAGGGAGGAAGGGGAACAGGAGGTGCTGTCCCTGAGGCACAGCTCGGTGTCATCTGTCCCCAGCCAAAACCACGGTCGGATGGTCTCTCCATTGAACGAGGCTGGTGGGAAAGTGAAGATCTCGACCCCACTGTGCCCATCGATGAAAGTCACCAGCCCCCGCGGGCAGTCCAGACAGACCCAGACTCTGCTGGGGACGCGGGACAGGGGCAGGGGGTGCGAGGAGAGATTAGGGATGCAAACAGCCCAAAGTAGTGCCCAACACCCCAGATCCCTTCTTCAGGGCTCAGGTGTATGTACCCCTTTCTCTTCACAGAGTCCCTGGCCACCCCCACAGCCCACCATGAATCCCCTCCCACCTCCCCCTTCACCTCCACCTCCCAGCAGTGCCTCCCCTCACTGAACCCCTCCTGGCCCAGCACACAGAACCAATATGTAAATCTCTGAGGGGTGTCAGGCAGATCCTGCTGTGTTTTTCCCCTTCTCACACTTCTCCCATCCTGGGACAGGACAAGCCAGGGATGAGCCGTGTTGGGATCCAGGGTCACCACGTCTGCAGGGACAGGAGGAGCCAGAGCATCAGGGGCAGAGCTCAGCGCTGGGAAGTTTCACCCCCCTGGGGACAGGATCTGGGCTATCAGGACACAGGGAGTTTCCTTCCTCCAAGAGATCCCATCCCAGGGCTGGTCCCATCACGGCCACGGCCAAGCTCAGTCCCAGGGGAACAGGAACCAGTGGGGATGTGGCCCCAGCATGGAGGAGCAGGATGGGGAGGCAGAAGGTTTGGGCAGTGCCCAGGGTGTCAGGGGGCAGATGGCTCCTCTTGGCCCCATTGATGGAGCTCACAAGGGGTGGGAGAGGCCAGAACACATCAAGGGAACAGCCCAGTGCCACGCTCGGGGTCTGGGAGTCACCCAACACCCCCAGAAACAGCCAGTCCCATGCACTGGCCAGCCCAGATGCCCCTTGCACACAAGGAACAGGAGGAGAACCCTCCAGAGCAGCACCCAGAACCCCAATTACCTGTTCCATGGGTCAGCAGAAAGTTCCTCCAGGCTACAAGGAGAGAGGAGAGCTGGTCACATCCCAGAGCTGGTCCCAGCAGCTCTGGGCAGGGCAGAGGGTCCATCCATGCACTGATCTCCCCGGAGCTGCCCACCCTCCCAGGCACATGGCCTTGGGCTTTCCCAGCCCCAGGGATGGGGGATGGAGAGGACGGGCAGGGAGGGAAAGGGCCGAGCACTGAGATCCCAGGACAGGACCCCAGGCTGTGCTGGAGCTCAGGGACACTCACCCAGGGCTGCATCTCGTTCCTCTGGAAATTAAAATAAAAAGTGATGATTATCAGAGGGCAGAGCTTGTCACCCCAGAACTGCCCAGGAAGAGCTCGGGCAGACCCCAAATTGCTGTGTGGGGAATGGAACCCCCCAACAACCCCCAGGCATGGATCTCCCCATGCTGGTCATGTTCCATACTACGACCAGGAGTACTTGGGAAAGGAGAGGGTCCATCCCTGTGCTGGTGTCCTTGAGCTGTCCACCCTCCCAGGCACATGGCCTTGGGCTTTCCCAGACCCAGGGATGCTGGGATGGAGAGGATGGGCAGGGAGGGAAAGGGCCGAGCACTGAGATCCCAGGACAGGACCCCAGGCTGTGCTGGAGCTCAGGGACACTCACCCAGTTCTGCGTCTCGTTCCTCTGAAAGCAAATAGAAACCAGGTGTGATGAGGAGGGACATCTCCTCATCCCCCAACTGCCCATGAGCAGCCGTCAGAGCTCAGGCACACCCCAAATTCCTCTTTGGGAAGGGAAACCCCCCAACCCCAGGAATGGCTCCTTCCACCAGACTCACCCAGGGCTGCATCCCGCTTCCCTGCAGAGCAAAACCAAGAAGGGACGTGTGAGCAGAGGGAACAACCACTCACCCCAGGGCTGATCCCATATGAGCTCACAGAGCTCAGGCTGATCCCCAACTCCTCCATTTGGGGAGTAGGAACAGACTGCCTGGCTCCCAGGATGACTGGCCAGTCCACGCCCCACCAGCCCTCCCAGGCTCTCTGGAGCTCAGCACCAACATCAGGAACCCCCCAAAGCCAAGTCCCTGCTGGGGCTCCTGTGCCAGGAGGTTTTGCTGGGGGAATCAGCCAGAAGGACTCACCCAGCTCTCTGGAAAACAGCAGCACTGGAAAGCAAAGCCAGAGGAAGAGGAGGTCAGGAGAGCAGCTTGTTTCCTCAGTGGGAACAGCTCCAGAGGGGCTCTGGGACATTCCCACCAGCCAGGCACTCTGGCCGTGCTCCCTGTCCTTCCACCCACACCCACCATGTCCTTGTCCCCTTCCCTCCTGCCCAAAGAGCTTTTGGATGGAGGCAACACGTCCCTCAGGGGCAAACGCACCTTTCCTTCTCCAGAGATGAAGCTCCAAGGCCAAGGAGCCCAATGGAGAGCGCCAGGAACACGCCCAGAGCGGCCATCCAGGGACGGGCATCATGGAAAAAGGGAGCTGGGAAACAAACAGATCCACAGGGAAAGGGACCGATTTACACTCGTGTCTGTGGGGAGAAGGACCCAGAGACCCCCGCCCCACACCCCCATGCAGCCCTTGTCCTGGGAGCCCTGGCCTCAAGGGGACAGAGTCCTCCCCTGCCCACACACCCCCACGCTGCCCCCCAAGCCCAGCCCAAAGCTGCTCCAAGCCAGGCAGCCAACCCCTGCCCTGCTCTGGCACCGCAGGGGCTGGCTGCAGCCGTCTCACCAGAGATGTGCAGGGACGCCTCCTGCTCCTGCTCCAGGCGGCTGCTCCTCACCACACAGGACCAGTTCCCCTCTCTGGTCCCCGTCACCACGATGGCATCTTCCGTGTCAAACAGGCCCCTGGCATCAGGGGAACGTCTCTGGGAGACCGAGGGGACACGGTGCCCGTCGGGGTCTTTCCACAGCACCTCCGGTTGTGGGAACCATCCGGCCGATCGACACAGCACCCGGATGCCTCCGGCCTCGTAACCCTCCAGAGAGAGCTGAGGGACAGAGCCTGTGGCTGGGGAAGAGCCCGGGCTGGGGGTCAGGGAGGGATGGGCTCAGCTCCAAGGCCACCACCGCATCCCCGAGCAGACCCCTCACAGCTCCCACCAAACCCACCCCAACCTGTGCAGGAACCACCCAGCGTTGATGCCCAACGGCCCCAGATCTCCCCCCAAACCTCCCGGCACAGCAAGACCCAGCTGCCCAGCTTCAGTGCCTCCAGGCAGTGTCTGCACCCCCCAAGGCTGCCAGACACCGTGCCAGCTCTCCTGGGGCACCAAGGGACGGGACACAGGTCTGGGAGGGACACACGAGCCCAGGGACACCACAACCACCCCTGCAAACACCACACCAGACACAAACCTGACACCTCCAGCTCCACCAAAGCTTCTCCATAAGAGGCACCATCTGTCACGGTGCAGACGTACTGACCATCATCAGAGGGTCTCAGCCCAGAGATTCGCAAGTCCAGCCTTCCTCTGGAGAGACCATCTCTGGCCAGCTCTGTCCTCCCAACATATTCCTCCATCTGCTCCCTGGACACGTCCTCCCCATTTCGGTAGCGATGCACCGTTTCAGAGACCCTGTGCCGGATCCACCTGATGTCCCAGCTCTGAGCATCCATGGCTGGGGACAAGTGACACGGCAGCACGACATCCTGCCCCACGGTGACATGGAGAGTGTGATCTTGGTCCTCGAGTGACCACTCTGAAGTCAGCTTGGCCATGGAGAAGGACACAGAGACAGGAGATGGTGCCTACGTTAATTGAGGCCGTTGCAGGCCAGGGCTGAGCTTGGTGTGAGCGGGGCACGCTCCATGCCACGGGCGTTGCTTTGCCCTCCCATGGTCCAGAGACCCTGGAGGAACTGGAGTGGGAATGGGAGGACTGGAAGTAGAAGGAAATTTACCGGGAGCGGGAACCTGCTCCAGAAAATGACCTCCATCCCAGCCAGCCCTGCTCCAGCCACAGCAGCCAAGGGAAAGTGAAAGCATGCAGGGCCAAGCTCTGGGCTGGGCTTCCCCCACCCCACAGCAGCTCCTGCCCCACATCTGCCACTCGTGAGCAAGTGAAACCCCCCACCAGCCCTGCAGGATCCCTACCTGATCCCAGCTGGAGCATGTGGAGAGTCATCCAGTACCTCAGGAGGCCCCTGGGGCTCGCCAGGAGACACATCTGGAGCTGCACTGGAGAGGAGGGATGGGAAGGGAGGCAGAGGAGGGCAAAAGGGTCACAGGCACCCCTGCTGGAGGGGATCTGTCGAAGAAGGTCTGTTCTTCCCCAAAGAGGCTCTGAAATCCTCAGAGCCCCTGCACTAGCACCCTCATGATGGTGCCAGAAACCATTGCTCAGGGGCAGGATGGGACCACACACAGGTCCCTGGGGCAGCCCCTGCTCTGCCCCACGGTCCCTCTCAGGGAGTTATCCCAACCTCTCACTGAAAAAGATGTTGGTCATGGAATGGAAATGAGCTGCCAGGTACAGGAGGTTGAGGAAAAGAATGGTAATTTGCTGAGTTTCAGATTTACCACAATGGGGTGGGACTTGAGACCCCACACCACGTAAGGAGCTGAAATTCTGCATCTTCCTACCAAAGTCCAGACACATAAAATAAAGCATTAAGCATGTCCCAGGGACAAGAGAGCGAAGGGACCCCAACCCCCTCCCCGTCCCAGCCTGGGTGCCAGTGCTGGAGGTGGCTTTTCCCAGAGTGGCTCCTCTCTCTGCAGCCTGTGCTGGGGAACAGCACCACGCCAGGTTCAGCACCTTGGGAGGTGTTTCCCCTTCCAAAAAGGGCTGATGTCCTTGTGCATGACCACTGTCCCTGAGGCTGTGAGCAACCCCTGACCAGACCCTGGGGAGTCATCCACCTGAGCCAGGGCCACTGGGTCCATTTCTGGGGGTTTGGGGGTCTCAGGACATTGGTCTGTTCTGGAGGAAAAGGCAGGAGCCCGTCAGCCCCAGGAACCAAAAAAGGAGGAGAAGGAAGGGGAAAGAAGCTGGGATGTCATGGGGAGGAGGGGGAGTGGGACAGGATGGGTGGTGGGGGATCTTGAACTGTTGGGACAAGCCAGCTGGTGCCTGTCCATTTTCTCTGTCACCTCGGGGACCTCAGATCCCTGGGCAGGACGTGTCCCCAACAGTCCCAACTGCCCTTCCCCTTGCAGGGACAGCCCACCCGCAACAGAAGGGGTGCAGGGGGTTCAGGGGGCTGTACCCAGAGCTCGGTGTGGGTGTGGGGTTTCCTGGGGCAGGATCCCTACCTGATCCCAGCCGGAGCACGTGGAGAGTCATCCAGTACCTCAGGAGGCCTCCAGGGTTCACGGGGAGCCACATTTGCAGCCACACGGGAGAGGAGGGAGGGGAAGGGAGGCAGAGGAGGGCGATGGGGGTCACAGCCACCCCTGCCAGAGGGGATCTGGCAAGGAAGGGCTGCCCCTGCCCCAAAGAGCTGCCAAAATTCCCAGAGCCCCTGCACCAGAAGCCCGTGCTCGAGGGCAGGAGACAAGCTGCCAGATGCAGCAGGTTGATGAAGAGAACGGAAATTTATTGTTTATAGAATGTCTGTCTGTTGGTTGGACCCCACCCAGGTGAGCAGCTCAAGTCCCACATCCTCTTACCAGAGACCAAGATTCTCAAATAACGCCACGGTTTTGGTTTGGGTGGTGGAGTTCTGGTGGAGGTGATGGGCTGCTGGGGTGGCTAGAAGAATCCAGAAGTTTCCCCCAGGTCCAACAGAGCCACAACCAGCCGGGTTCAAGGTTGAAGTTGGTGCTGATCAAGGTTGAGCCCATCAGTGACATCACAGTGCCTCTGTGAATGACATTTAGGAGAAAAAACCACAAGCAGATGCTCTTTGCCACCAGAGATGATGTGAGGAGCTCTGCAGACACCAAGGCCAGGGAGGAAGTGGAGGGAGGAGGTACCCCAGGTGCTGGGGAGAAAGATGCCCCTGCAGCCCCTTGAGAAACCCATGGTGGAGCGGGTGTGTCCCCCCCAGCCCATGGAAGATGATGGGGAGCAGAGATCCCACCTGCAGCCCATGGAGGATGATGATGGAGCAGAGATCCCACCTGCAGCCCATGGAGAGAAAAGCACCCAACAGAGTGGGTGTGCTGGTGGGGCAGTTGTGACTCTGTGGGGTGTGGGAAGTGGAAAAGCAGTTCTGGAAAAGAAACAGTTCTGCTTGTTGGAGACAAGCTGCAAAGCAGGAGAAAAAGCAGGAAAGAGGGTCGTTTAGAGATGTGAATTTGTGCTTCGTTTAGCAGGGAGGTGGCCCGGTGTGCTTTGTCATGTTAAGAAAGGTGCAGACACCTGGGACAGCCTCTTGTATAGTAATGCTGTGGTTCTAGTATTCATGAAAAGTCCTGAAACCTGACTGGAGGCTGCAGCGTCAGCCACCGAGAGGGTATCCAAGTTTGCTCAGTTGTTATTAAAGTTGTCTTCGATCCACCACAATCACAGTCTGGGGCTTTAAATATGCCACAAATGGTGCCCAGTGTGGGGCACTGAAACGACTGGCTGTCGATCCAGTGCCATGGCTCAGCTGAGCTCAGGTGAGAACACTGAAAGGAAGCGTTACCGGCACTCAGTTACCTTTCGCAGGAGGAAGGTGAGCAGCTGAGAACCGTGGGGATGAAAAGTTACAACGAATTTTTATTTGGACTTTTAAAAGCAATCCTTATTATTTATCATCCAGAAATCTGGGACAAAGTTGGGGTCAGACTTTGGGACTGTGCCACTAAAATGGCCCCTGGTTTATTGTCCTCTTGGTGGGTCATTTTTGAGACTTTAAAGGCGCATGTTGATTCTCGTGAGGGTGAGGGGCAAAAGAAGTCCACACTGCCATCAGCCCCCCCCACTACTGATGCCCTCTTCCACAGACTGTACTGCGAAACCTCCTGATAATTCTGGTGATCAAATTCCATTTGATCCAGGCGGATAGACCTTGAAAAGGAGCCTGACTTGTATCCCCCAGACTTGCATGATAACTGGGCAGCTGTAAGAAAGGAAGTGAAGCAGGCAGGGGGATGTGGAAATTTTGGGTGCCTTCCTGGTAATACATGCTCCTGAACAAGAACCACAATGGGAGGGTCTTTCTTACAACCTTATAAAAGAACTCAGGCATATGGTAACTGATCATGGACTTGGCACTCCGTATACTACCCATTTGATACAGTCTCTGTGTGATAGTTCTGGTTTTACCCCACATGATTTTAAACCCATGTTTTGGCTTATTATGACTGATCTGCAATACTCTGACATACAGAAATCGACTCTATAACTGGGAAGTTATAAAGTAGGTATGTTTATTGCACGCAGATGCATGGGGGATTGCTCCCCCACAAGTGTGCATCCCAGGTGGCAGACCTGCCACATGTTTATACAATAAACCCATGAATATTCTATCAACGCCTGTACATAGTAAGTACCTGAACCCGCCTACTCTCACTTCTCATGCTGATTAGCTTATCAGTCCTTGGCGCTTGCACAGATCCTCCCCGGGGTCATGGACCAGGGTCTCTGGGTCATGGGTGGAGGTCTTTGGGATGAAGACCGTATGTCTTCCTCATGGTGTGCTTTTCACCTCTTGCCTGCAATGTAGGGGTCTTGCCAGCTTGCAGGGTCCTTATCAGCTTTAGCTGATTTATGTCCTTGTGAAGAGTCCCTCAGATGTGTTCCCATTGTTTTTTTCTTTCTTTCAAGGAGAAACTCGCTGTACCATGAAATTCTTGTCTCTTATCTCTCCTAGAAGTTGCCACAAGTAAGTCTCTCCTGTTATGGGAAAGAGAAACAGGCCTCTTCCTCCTTTGCAAACCATCCCTACGATCAACTAAAGTCACGATTGTTTAATTAAATTCCAAGCACTACTCCTTTAACTGCACTACTCATTAATTAGGGGTCCCATTCTAATTTCTATGCCCGTGTATCAATCGTACCCTTCCATTCTTTGCCCAAAGAGCTTTCTGATGAAGGCAAAATGTCCTTTGGACACAAACGTACCTTTCCTTCTCCAGTGCTCAGCACCAAGGCCAAGGAGCCCAACAGAGATGTGAGAAATATCTCAGTCCCAAACAGGATTATAATCAAAATTAACAATTTATTAAACGAATAAAGGCAATCAACTGGCGCTGGGGGAATGTCCTGGTTTCAGTCAGGATAGAGTTAACTTCATTTGTAGCAGCTGATGGATGCTGTGTTTGGGAGTTACAATGAAAGCGGTGCTGAGAACACCCTGATGTTCTTAGTTGCACTCAGACAGTCAAGGACTTTCTCAGCTTCTTCCTATTTCTCTATTCTTGAGAAAGGAGGGGCGAAGCCAGGACAGGTGACCCAGATGGGCCAAAGAGAGTATTCCATGGCAATGACGTCCTGCCCAGGATAACGGGGGGCTGAGGGGAGGAAGAAGAGGGGCGGTGGCGGGACGTGTGCTGCTTGGGGGAACGGTCGGGTTCCGGGACAGCTCTGGGTGGTACCTGAGTTGTGTGGGTCGGGGAGAAACTGCATTGGGGATCAAGAGTTTCATCTTCTTTTGCTCTAAAGTCCTGTTAGCATTGGTATATTTTATCTTTCTGTTATCTTAGTAAACTCTCCTTATCCCAACCCACGGGCCTCTTAGTTTCTTGGTTTTGGAGTTATTTGCCCCTTCCTTTTCCCTTCCCTTGTTCCCCCCCCCCCCCCCTCTTTTTCCCTCTTCCCCTGCTCTTTTACTTTAAGAAGCAGGCAGCTGTGTGGATCTCAGCCCACAGCCGGGGGGAAACCACAACAGTCTTTTTGGTGCCCAACGTGGGGCCCGAAAG
Source organism: Hypotaenidia okinawae (assembly GCA_027925045.1). Taxonomy (NCBI): domain Eukaryota; kingdom Metazoa; phylum Chordata; class Aves; order Gruiformes; family Rallidae; genus Hypotaenidia; species Hypotaenidia okinawae. The sequence goes on along the minus strand of BSDF01000104.1, from coordinate 2,743 downwards.
GTTGGGATAACGGTAGATCTGACTCTGACCCGATAGTAATTAAGACAAAGTTGTGATAAGTCCTGTTGTTTAAGCAGTCTCCGATCACGATGCTGTGGTATTTATGTCTCCTGTTCTTGTCTTTTGTGATAACAATCTATGATACAGTAATATTGAGGATCGTGAACTTGTGCTGGTACTGGTATGAGAGCTTGCTGCCCTGTCCATTCCTTGGACAGGGAGGGTTTAATAATGGCAGCTGGCATGGTGGGAGTTCTGCTTTCTTTTCCTTTGGGCTAAATACAACAGCTCTGCTAGCAGTCTTCAAAAACTTTCAATATCCCTGGGATATTCTAACTAGCATTTTGGTGTTTGTAGGTTTGGTGCAGATGGTTCAGTTGTTGTCAAATATTAAGCAGAGGTTTATGAATACCACTCAAGATTTTTCTGTGAGGCCAGATAATCATGAGTGGCAGGGCAAGTGGCAGAGCATGGGCAAGTACCTAGGCACTTTCTTAACTCCGGTGGTTTGGAGTTTCACTCCTGAGCAGTTACAAGACCCTGAAAAAGTGACTGCATATCTGAAAAGAAATTGCTCTAAGTTTGCCAGAGATACACACCTTACTGCACTGTGCTGGGCCCTGGCCACTATTTACAAAACACTGCTTGATAGCAGGCAGCACTGTCAGTACTGTCAGCACTGTCAGAGGGAAAGGAATGAAAACAGACCAGCAGAGACTGCAGCTGCTGCAACCCCAATGACTGGCACTGCAGCTACTGTAACCACTGTGACTAGCACTAAGGCCACTATGACTAGCACTGTGGCTACTGCAACTTGTCCAACCGATGCTGCAGCTACTGCAACCCCTACAGCAGATACTGCTGATAAAACAAAAAACCAACCCCCGCCAGTGTCTGTTGCTCCCGTACAAAAGAGGAAACAAAAGAAATCAGTTCGTGTAGTGAAGGATGAGGATGAATCAGGGCCATCTGGAGCATGTCAGGATGAATCGGGGTCATCTCAAGCATCTCAGGATGGAGCAGGGCCATCTCAAGCATCTCAGGATGGAGCAGGGCCATCTCAAGCCCCTCAGGATAGAGCAAGGCCATCTCAGGCATTTCAGGATGAGGCAGAATCAGAGGTTGTCACACGATCCCTGACCCTGAGTGAGTTGCGTGAGGTTCGAAAAGATTTCAGCCGCCGCCCAGGTGAGCACATCATCACTTGGTTGCTCCGATGCTGGGATCAAGGGGCCGATAGTCTGGAATTAGATGGCAGGGAGGCCAAGCAGTTGGGATCCCTCGCTAGAGAAGGAGGCATTGACAAGGAAATTGGGAAAAAGCCAGAAACCCTCAGCCTCTGGAGGCGACTACTGTCAAGTGTGGAGGAAAGGTATCCCATAAAGGACTATATTACATGTCAGTCACCCAAGTGTAACAGCATAGAGGCAGTTATCCAGCACCTGAGAGAATTAGCTGTACGGGAGATCATTTATTATGATCTGGACAAATCACAGCTTCCCTCTGACCCTGATGAAGTTGTATGCACCGCAGATATGTGGCGTAAGGTTGTACGAAGTGCACCAGCAGGGCACACCAATTCATTAGCATCAATAGACTGGGATAATATGTATCCACCAACTGTAAGTGAAGTGTCCTGCCGACTCCGGAAATATCAGGACAATGTTTCCCAATCTGTGATCGCAGCGGTAGAGAAACTGGTCGAACGACTTGACAAAAATGTGTGCAACTCCCAACCCGTATGGGGCAATGTTGCAGCTACTGGGAGAAAGCGTCCATCGTCCCAGAAGGGAGGATACAGAAGGTACACACCACGAGACACGCTGCGACAGCAGCTGTGGTTTGACCTGTGTGACCATGGTGAGGACATGAGGAAGTGGCATAGGCAGCCCACCTCAGCCCTCCAGGCACGAGTAAATGAGCTGCGAGGTAAAAGAACCCCACAACGCGATTTTGCCAGGAAGAAGGCTGCACCAGTGAGCAGCCAATATGATCAGCAACAATAGAGGAGCCCTGCCTCCAGCCAGGTGGAGGAGAGGGATAACCGTGCTTATTGGACTGTGTGGATCCGATGGCCTGGTACGTCAGACCCACAGGAGTACAAGGCTCTGGTGGATACTGGTGCCCAGTGTACTCTAATGCCATCGAATCATGTAGGGACAGAACCTGTCAGCATTTCTGGAGTGACAGGGGGGTCACAACAATTGACTGTGTTAGAGGCTGAAGTGAGCTTAACTGGGAAGGACTGGGAGAAACACCCAATTGTGACTGGCCCAGAAGCTCCATGCATTCTAGGTATAGATTACCTCCGTAGAGGTTATTTTAAAGACCCGAAAGGGTACCGGTGGGCTTTTGGAATAGCTGCTGTGGAGACAGAAGGCATTGAGCAATTGCGTGCCTTGCCTGGACTCTCAGATGATCCTTCTGTTGTGGGGTTGTTGAAGGTTGAGGAACAGCAAGTGCCAATTGCTACAACGACAGTGCACAGAAAACAATACCGCACTAACCGGGATTCCCTGATCCCCATCCATAAGCTGATTCGTCAATTGGAGAGTCAAGGGGTGATCAGCCGAACCCGCTCACCCTTTAACAGTCCCATATGGCCAGTGCGGAAGTCCGATGGAGAGTGGAGGCTGACAGTGGATTATCGTGGCCTAAACGAAGTCACTCCAGGTATGAGTGCTGCTGTACCAGACATGCTAGAACTCCAGTATGAATTGGAGTCAAGGGCAGCCAGGTGGTA
>BSDF01000103.1:0-68719 GCA_027925045.1 Hypotaenidia okinawae | reverse complement strand
AGGGCTCCAGGGGTTTGTGGGCACCACAGGCAGGTGCTAAAAGAGTGGGTGAGATTTGGGCTGAGAATACACAATGTTGGGTCAAACAGTGCTGATGCTGGGCCAAGAATTATTCTGCAGGGAGGTGGGGACACAGGGATGGAGCTCAGGGCCACCAGCAGCACCATCTCTGGCGCAGTAGTAGGTGGCCGTGTCCCCGTCCCTGAGGCTGTTCATCTGCAGCGTCACCGTGCTCTGGGAGTTGTCCCTGGAGATGCTGAACCGGCCCTGGACCGATGGCGCGTATTCTGCGCTCCCACTGCTGCGAATATATGCGACCCACTCCAGCCCCTTCCCGGGCGCCTGGCGCACCCATCCCATGCCGTGGCTGCTGAGGGTGAAGCCAGAGGCCTTGCAGAGGAGGCGCAGGGACCCCCCGGGGGTCTGGAGGCCCCTCCGGACTCCACCAGCGTCACGGCCGCCCGCAGCCCTGGGGAAGGAGGAAGGACACCAGGGAGTCGCCCGCTCCCACCACCACCATCATCATCATCATCATCATCATCATCTCCATGGCCACGTCCTCAGCACCCCCTGGTTACCTGGGAGGGCGACGAGGAAGAGGAGGATGGGGGAGGCCCAGCGGGTGCCCATGGGGATGGGTGGTGGGTTTGGGGAGGGGGGTGATGGCACCGTGACAGGCTCAGGGAGGTTCTTTATAGGGCAGAGGGCTGGGGGCTGTTTTGCATAATGAGGCGGGGAAGGAGAGAGGAGGGAGGGGCCTCATTAACGACCACCTCCCCTGGCTATGGGATCGCTACCGAGCGCACCCAGAGAGGGGTTCGGTTTGACCTGCCCGGCCGCCTGATGTGACCCTGCGTCTGACCTGACCTCACGTGATCTGCCCAGGCACAGAGGGGAGACTGACTGGCCGGTGGGTCCCCAAATCCTCCTTTTCCCTCTGTTTAAATTGGGGGTCATTTTCCCTTTTCCCAGTCAGTGGGGACCTCATCAGAGTGCCAGGACCTCTCCCAAATGATGGAGAGGGCCCTGGCCAATTCATGCCCCAGTTCCTCCAGGGCACGTGGGTGCACCTCCTCAGGCCCCGTGCCCTTGTGCACACTGTAGGGAAGCCCAGGGGGGCAGAGAGAGCGCTGCCTTGGGCTGCTCCTCTGCTGCTGGGCTGGGCCCCTGGGAGGGAGGGAGCTCATGGCAAGCAGGCAGCGCTGCAGAGACAGCTCTGCCCAGGAGCCCCTCTTCTTCAAAGCACAGAGGAGCTGCCAGCACTGCCTGTAAGCACCAAAGAGAGAGGAGCAAGGCAGAGAGAGCTTAGAGGCAGTGAGGGCAGCTGAGAGTTCACTGGGGCAGAAACCTTCCCAGCCCTCTCTCTGGTAAGTCTCTAAGCTGCAGGGCAAGAGGAATGAGGATTCTGCAGGGGTCTCCTCAGCCTGGTTCATCCCACAGTCTGTAGGGACTGTCAGGAGAGCTCTCACAGATTCCCCAGTACAGAGTGAAGGATGTGCTCCCCAGCAGGCATTGGAGGGACAGGGCATCCCAGCTCCTTTTCCCAGGGATGCATCGGGGCTGTGAGGCTGGGGGTGCAGCAAGGGGTGCCCAGGGCTGTCCTGCAGAGCCGGGGCTTGGCACCCCAGGGGCTGTGAGACAGGGAAGGGATGGTGCTGCAAATTGCCTACAGCTCCCATCATGCCCCGGGAACCACCATGGCCGCCCGGCAGCCTCGGGCCCACAACTCCCATCATGCCCTGGGCAGCCCCATGGCCACCCGGCAGCCTCGGGCCTACAGTTCTGTCTGTGCCCCAGGATCCTCATTCCTGCCAAGGCTCCATGTGGGGACACCGTCCCCTGGGCCGGCCCTGCCCCCACAGGCCCCAGGGCTGCCTCCTGGGGCCCAAGAGGGACAGAGGGACAGCAGAAGGACAGAGGGATGGTGGAAAGAGGGGCAGGGAGCAGAGGGAGGGAGGGAGAAGCTGGGAGAGATGGCAGCAGAGGCAGAGATCAGAAAGGAGGCGGAGGGGCAGGGGAGGGCGGGTGCCCCAGGAAAGCAGCAGCCCAGAGGAGCAGCAGGGCCGGGAGTTGGGAGAGGGACGGGGTGACACAGGCCAGGGCAGGGAGCGGGATGGGGAGACATGGAGAGAGAAGAGGCTGAGGGGAGTGGAAAGGATGGACGGGAGACAGAGCAGGGCAGGGAGTGAGAGAGAGACGTGTGGAGAGAGGGAATCATAGAATGGCCTGGGTTGGAAGGGACCCCAAGGGTCACAGAGCTCCAACCCCCTGCCACAGGCAGGGACACCAACCTCCAGGCCTGGAGCTACACAAGGTTGCCCAGGGCCCCAGCCAACCTGGCCTTCAACACCCCCAGGGACGGGGCACCCACCCCCTCTCTGGGCAGCCCCTGCCAGCCCCTCCCCACTCTCTCTGCAAAGAACTTCCCCCCAATCTCTCCTCTCCCCCTTCCCTCCTCCAGCTTCACTCCAGCCCCTTGTCCTGCCAGGCTCTGCCCTTGAACAAGCTGATTCCCCTCCTGTTCCTCTGCTCCCTTCAGGGACTGGCAGGCTGCAATGAGGTTCCCCCACAGCCTTCTCTTCTCCAGGCTGACCCAGCCCAGCTCCCTCAACCTCTCTCCAGAGGGGAGCTGCTCCAGCCCTCTGAGCATCTCCGTGGCTCCTCTGACCCCTCTCCAACAGCCCCACATCTCTCTTGTGCTGGGGCCCCAGCTCTGGACACAGGACTCCAGCTGGGGCAGAGCAGAGAGGGACAATCCCCTCCCTGTCCCTGCTGCCCCCCCTGTGCTGATGGAGCCCAGGATCCCATCTCCCTTCCCAGCTGCCAGAGCCACTGCTGGCTCAGGGGGAGTTTCCCATCCATGTCCATTCCAGGGACACTGAATTCAAACCACCCCACTGGTTTGCTCGTTACTGATCTGATACTCACAGGAGGGGTCGTTAATGAGGCCCCCCCTCTACTTGCCCGCCCCTGCTCATTATGCAAATCATCCCCCACCCCCCACCCTATAAAACCCCCTGACCCTGGCATGGAGTGGGTGCGCCAGGCGCCCGGGAAGGGGCTGGAGTGGGTCGCGGGTATTTACAGCGATGGGAGCAGCACCTACTACGCGCCGTCGGTCCAGGGCCGGTTCAGCATCTCCAGGGACAACTCCCAGAGCACGGTGACGCTGCAGATGAACAGCCTCAGGGACGGGGACACGGCCACCTACTACTGTGTGAAGCGTGTTGATAGTGCTGGAGCCTATAATCCTGGTGGGCCCAACCCCATCACTGTGTCTCCACGGCCCTGGAGAACCATTCTGGTCCCTTACCAGCCTTTTCTGACCCATCTTGGAGTGGTTTGGCCCAAGTCTTGACCAACTTCCTTCAACCCTGCCTGTGCTGCCCACCAACTCCTTGACCCCGTTGCCCAACCCTTGGCCACTGGCCTCCAGCTTGGACTATTTCCCTCCAACCTCCATTGATTTTGTTCCAGACACCAACCGGCCACCCCAACCCCCAACTGGCCACCCCAACCCCCAACTGGCCACCCCAACCATAGGCCCCTGGTCCCGCCAGCATCGCCCAAGCCCATGTCATCACCCCTTGGGTGGATCTAATCTGGGTCTGGGGGTTTCAAGGCCTGGGAAGGGGTGGCTCCAGGGTAGGAGCTCGGAGGTGTTCAGGGCACAACAGGGTGAGGTTGGCAGGGACGGGTCACAGCTGGGTGGGACGGTCACGGGGTGGTGCCACCGTTGGGGGTTTGGGGCAGGAACGGTCCTGGCCGTGAGCAGAACCCGGCTGGGCTGGATCCCAGGGCCCAGAGCTCCACCCCCAGGGCTGAGGTTCTCAGCCATGGCAGGGGGAGTTGGACTCCAGCGGGGGAGGATTTGGGGCAAAGAGGCAGGATTTGGGTCCAGAGGGTCAAGGGTTGGGAAAGGGTCAGAGCTTGGGGCCAGCAGTTGGGTTATGGACAGAGATGGGGATGGTGGTGGTGGCCCCGACCCCACCCCTGTGTTGTGACCTGCCCGGGGGACATTCCAGGCCCTGACATTGTCCCTCCCTGACCCAAGATGGACCCAACAAGGATGGGAGCTGCGGGCATGTGTTCAGGGTGGGATGGAGGCGGATGAGTCCTTGGGGGATCAGCCAAGGGTTGGGCCAACAGCGCTGAGGGTTGGAGCAGGGACAGACGATGTTTGGGGTACCTGGGGTGATGACCAGAAATCTCTTTGAGGTTCTGGACAAAACACTGAAAGATGGGTCAGAAAAGGCTGATAATGGGCCAAAATTGATCTGCAGAGAGATGGGGACATGGTGACAGTTCCTGCCATCACCTTCTCCATCAATGTCATCACCCCCCTAGGAGGAGCAAGACTTGGTCTGGGGGTCAGGGCCCAGGAAGGGTCTGGGTGGCTCCAGGGTTGGAGCTCGGGGTTGGGGAGGTTTTGGGGCGAAGAGTTGGGATTGGAGTCCAGAGGGTCAAGGGTTGGGGAAAGGGTCAGAGCTCGGGGCCAGGAGTCGGGTTCTGGACAAGCATGGCCAAGGGTTGGGCAAGTCCCATGGGGCGACTCACCCGACCTGAACCCCAACACGAACCCCAACCCATCGCTGGCTTCACCTCCGGCAGCTCCAGCACCTTCTGGGTGGTTCTGGAAGCGTTGGGGTGGGTTCCAGCCCCAAACTTGGCCATGTTGGACCCAACACCTTGAGATTTCGAGCCTCAACCTCACCCGTTCCCACCCCAACCCACGACTGGTCACCCCAACCCTCAACTGGACACCCCAAATCTCAGCCCTTGGAGCAACGTCTTGACTCCTCTCTGGCAGCCTCACCCAGTTGTGCCCCAAACCACCCCCAGCTCCCACCCTGCAGCCACCCAGACTCTTCCCCTGTCCGTTGAGATCGGAGGGGAAGTGGTCGAGGTTGGAGGCCAATGGCCAAGGATTGGGCAAAGGTTCAAGGGGTTGGTGGGCACCACAAGCAGGTTCTGAACAACTGTGGGCAAGATTTGGGCTGAAAACACTCAAAGATGGGTCAGAAAGAGCTAAAAATGCATCAAAATTGTTCTCCAGGGAGGTGGGGACATGGGGACAGGGTCGGGGCCACCAGGAAGATCATAATCAGCATAACCAGCACCAGCACGTTTGGCGCAGTAGTAGGTGGCCGTGTCCCCGTCCCTGAGGCTGTTCATCTGCAGCGTCACTGTGCTCTGGGAGTTGTCCCTGGAGATGCTGAACCGGCCCTGGACCGACGGCGCGTAGTCTGTGCCACCACCACTGTTAATCACTGCGACCCACTCCAGCCCCTTCCCGGGCGCCTGGCGCACCCAGCTCATGTAGGTGCTGCTGAAGGTGAAGCCAGAGGCCTTGCAGAGGAGGCGCAGGGACCCCCCGGGGGTCTGGAGGCCCCTCCGGACTCCACCAGCGTCACGGCCGCCCGCAGCCCTGGGGAAGGAGGAAGGACACCAGGGAGTCGCCCGCTCCCACCACCAGCATCATCATCATCATCATCATCATCATCATCTCCATGGCCACGTCCTCAGCACCCCCTGGTTACCTGGGAGGGCGACGAGGAAGAGGAGGATGGGGGAGGCCCAGCGGGTGCCCATGGGGATGGGTGGTGGGTTTGGGGAGGGGGGATGGTCGGGCGTGGGGCTTCTTATAGGATGAAGGGTTGGGGGGTAATTTGCATAACGAAGCAGGGGGTGGGGAGGGAGGGGGTGTCTCCTCTACCTCCCCCTGGGTATCAGATCGCTAACAAGCACACCCACTTGGATTGGTTTGACTGAATTAAGAGGCGGGGAAAGGTGGGGGGCTGTACCTACCGCCAGGAGGCTACAGCGTTCCATCTGCTCTGTGATTGTGTTCCCCAAGAACTGGTTGGAAACACAGTCATCCAAATCCAGATGTGAGTTTATTGATCAGCAGGGGCCAAAGGCAAAGCAGCGCTGGGCGGCCGGGCAGTCTCAGCTCTACCAGCAGCCGCGCGGTTCCTGCCCCAGTTCTGGTTTTGATCCTGTGGTGGTTCCTGGTCTAGAACCTTCCATCAAAACTCCCGTGCAGTCTTCTGCGCCTGCGCCAGCTGGTATCAGGGGTCGTCCTCTACCTTCTGGTGGTCGGTGGGATGAAGTCGCTTGTCTTCCTCACTGGTCCCTCAGCTGACCCCCTGTTCCCTGTTTGGTCCTCTGCAGCAATAAGCTCACTGATTGGCTGCTTGGTTCCTGCTTCTAAGTTATCAATTACTGAATTCTCCGCCTCGTTAGCTGCTCACGATGTACCTTACAGAGTTATTCTTATAAAACAGGGTGTTGTAGCCTGTTTCCAGGGCACAGGTGGTTTGCTGAACAAAAGGCTCATCCATCACAGGGGCCACAGAGGATCCGAGGCCGGTGACACTCCAACAGATAAAGACATCCTGGCAGCACATGAAGGGGTTGGAACCACTTAGGAAGCGATCGGAACTGAAGCCCAGCTCCTCCTGGCACCCTGATTGTCAGTGCTGGGCTGGATGTTCAAAGGGAAGGTCCCTTCTACACACCATGCCACTGATGCTACGTGGAGCAAGTGGGTCGCACTTAACACCCAGCGGGCTGGAACAGGAACCCCAATCACCCAGGAACCCTGGAAGTGATCACAGACTGGCCAGAAGGCAAAGGTCTTGGAGTATCACCAGAGGAGCAGGGGACACGTGCTGAAGAGGCCCCACTGTACAGGTGAAGACATCATACCCTCTGTCCCTTCTGGGCTCCTCCCTGGAGCTCCAAGGAAACTACTTGGAAAGTCACTGAAGTTCTCACTGCTGTTCCCTCCCTGGGCTGGGCAGAAATCCTTGTGTCCAGCAGAGCCCTTTCTCCTGATCAAACCAGAGCTGGGCAGGACAATCCCCTTTCCTTGTCTCCCCATCAGACAGGACCCCCAGGCAGGGACAGGGAGGGGACTCTTTCCCCCTGCAGAGGTTAAGGAGTGTGGCAGCTCCCTCCAGGCCCCTCATCTTTCCTTTGCAGCCCTGGGGCTGATTGGAGGTGCAGCTGTGGGCTGTGATTGCATCAAAGCCCCTGGAGCTGGGATTCCTCTGTCCCCAATTCCAGTGGCACAGGACAGGCACCTGCTGCCTGGGAGCTGCTGGTCCCAGTGCCCATGGGGATTCCTGAGGGTGGAGGCCAGGAGAGAGTCGCTCAGGCGCCAAGCCCTGTTGTCACCTGAAGGGCCAGAGGTGTTCCAGAGCCATGAGTGGGTGCAAGGTCCATGGGAGCAGTGCTGAGAGAGGGCAGTGCCTGGGAGCAGCGGTTTGGAGCCTGGTGGGGAATTCCTTTGGCCAACTGACAGGACAGCAGATGGTCACAGCCTGGCAGTTGTGCGTAGTTGGGTGCTGAGGGAGAGACCAGGGGCTGCAGAGAGAGGCTGCTGGAACGCTCTGCCAGCCCCAGAGTCTAAACCCTGGGCAATTGAAGGGCAAAGGGCTCTGATGGCGCCTCTGAGAGTCCCACAGGGGAGAAAAGAGCCCGGAAGCAGCTGCATTTTGCCACCTGAGAACGGAGTGCCAACATGTCAGCAGCTGCAGGCACCAAAGGCTGGGAAGGGTGGGGGAGGAGGCGCCCCAGGTGCCCCAGAGAAAGACGCCCCTGCAGCCCCTGGAGCAGCCCATGGGAAAGGCCCAGACCCCACCTGACGCCCGGGGAGAGGCTCCACGCTGGATGGAGCCGGTGGAGACAGAGAGAAGACGCCGGCACTGACCTTGGGATGAGCCCTGCCAGCACTTGCAGCCCACAGAGAGGAGAGAGAGAGGTTTGTGCTGGAACAGGTTTGCTCGGGGAGGCTGCTGACCCCGTGGAGGACTGGGACCGAGAGACAGTGGGATTGATGACTGCCCCCACAGCAGTGACCCGTGCCAGGGCAGCTGGGGAAGAGCTGAAGCCCTCTGGGAAGAGACTGGTGTTGGAGGAGTTGGTGGAGGACTGCCTGGCGTGGGGGGGACCCTGCGGTGCAGCAGGGGGAGGGGGTGTGCAATGGATGCCCCCACCCCGGCCGAGAAGGGAACCAACTGGCGAGGGACTGACCGAAGCCCCATCTCCTGGTCCCTGCCCCCTGTGCTGTGCCCGGGGGGAAGAAGGGAGTGAAATCATGACTGGAGTGAAGTCTGCTAAGGAGGGAGCGAGGGGGGGAGGTAGAGGTGATTTAGGATCTGGAAAAGGGAAACAGCTCTTGAGGAAGTGACTGAGACCCCCATTTCCCCAGTCCCTGCCCCTCCTGGGCAGCGGATGGGGGGAAGAAGGGAGTGAAATCATGGCTAAAGGGCAGTCTGCTTTAGAATGGAGGGGTGGGGGGAAGGTGTTACCCACACCCCCATTTCCCCAGTCCCTGCCCCTCCTGGGCTGCGACCGGGAGGGAAGAAGGCAGCAAACTTCTAACTAAATTCTGCTGAGGAGGGAGTGGGGGAGGAAATTGTTTTAAGCCCTGGTTGAGTTTGGTTTAAGATTTGGTCCTTATCTTGACTCCTGAGCCTCTTGCTATATATCTTCTCCCCTGTCCAGCTGGGAAGGGCAGTAACAGACTGATCTTGGGGGGCATCTGGCCTCCAGCGAGGGCTAAACCACAACGACCTCCAACCCTGAGCCTCTCAATATCTATTTTCTCCCCTGTCCAGCTGAGAAGGGGAGTGATAGAGCAGCTCTGGTGGGCATTTGGCCTCCAGCCAGGGCCAACATTGGTCCAAAAATTGTTCTCCAGGGAGGTGGGGACACGGTGGGGGGTTGGGGCAACCACCAGCAGCAGCAGGAATAATTTTGGCGCAGTAGTAGGTGGCCGTGTCCCCGTCCCTGAGGCTGTTCATCTGCAGCGTCACCGTGCTCTGGGAGTTGTCCCTGGAGATGCTGAACCGGCCCTGGACCGACGACTTGTACCATATGCCGGTACCCGTGCTGTTAATCACTGCCACCCACTCGAGCCCCTTCTTGGGCGCCTGGCGCACCCACTGCATGTGGGTCTTGCTGAAGTCGAAGCCAGAGGCCTTGCAGAGGAGGCGCAGGGACCCCCCGGGGGTCTGGAGGCCCCTCCGGACTCCACCAGCGTCACGGCCGCCCGCAGCCCTGGGGAAGGAGGAAGGACACCAGGGAGTCGCCCGCTCCCACCACCACCATCATCATCATCATCATCATCATCATCATCTCCATGGCCACGTCCTCAGCACCCCCTGGTTACCTGGGAGGGCGACGAGGAAGAGGAGGATGGGGGAGGCCCAGCGGGTGCCCATGGGGATGGGTGGTGGGTTTGGGGAGGGGGGGATTGTGCCATGATGGGGTTGGGGGTTTCTTATAGGGTGGAGGGTCTGGGGGTGATTTGCTTAATGAGAAAGGGCAGGTGAGAGCAAGGGGGGCCTCATTAATGACACCTCCTCCTGGTTATCAGATCACTAACGAGCGCACCCATAGAGTGGTTTGTTTTGACTTAATTAATTTGTTTTCCAGGGATTGAGGTGCAGGGAAAAAATAAGTAATCATTCATTTGGTTAATTAATTAATTAATTAATTAACTACAAGGGTCTGGTCTCAGGTGTCAAGCCAAATCAGGGGGTTAATTAATTTATTAATTTGAAAGTCTCCACAGAAACCAGGATTTAATTAAATTATGGGGAGATGGGTGTCAGAATGCAATTAGGAAATCTGTTAATTAAATAATTATAGGGCGTCTCCAGGCAGCCCACGTTACATGCTCAGGAAAGTAATTAAGAAAGCCATTAATTAGTTCCTTAGAGGGGGTCTGTGTGGGAGCCTGTGGCAGGCAGATGGTGGAAGCAATCAGGACCTGTCGTGAGCTGCCTTGTCCCAAACTCCAGGCTCAGCGGGGAGATGGATTTAGCCAGGGCTTTGGAAGGGCAGGAGGCGCTTGGGCAATGAATGCACCCCACTGGGGGTAAAAGCAAACACTCCCTGTTCTTCAAGCAAGCTGCAGCCTCTTCTACCTGCCAGGCAGAGGGCTGATTCCCAGGGACAGCTCGTTCTCACCCGGAGAGGTCGGGGCCAGGGCCAGGGACAGGGGGGGAAGAACTCCTGCGCAGAAGCAAGGTGCTGGTCCCACTCTGGGATGGACAGAGCTCTCCTTAGAGTCCTAGCTCTCATGCTTCCCAGCTTCTTCTCAGTGCTCGTGCTCAAGCTGCAGCACAGGGGTGGAAAGATGGCCTTCATCAACTAGCCAGGGGTCCACACATCCCCTCATTTCCCTCCAGGATTCCCTCATTTCCCCCCCAAATCTCCTGGTTTTCCCCAAAATTCCCTAATTCCACCCAAATTCCTCTGTTTCCCCCCAAATTCCCTCTTTTTTCTCCCAAATTCCCTCTTTTTCTCCCAAATTCCCTTTTTTTCTCCCAAATCCCCCGTTTCTCCAAAATTCCCCATATTGCCCCCCAATTCCCTCATTTCCACCCAAACTTCCCCAATTAGCCACAAATTCCGTAATTTCACCCCTAATTTCCCTCATTTCCCTCCAAATCGTTCATGTTCCCTCAAATTCCCTCATTTCCTCCCAAATTCCCTAGTTTCCCCATACTTCCATCCAATTCCCCCAAGATACTGTCTTTTTTCTCCCAAATCCTTCATTTTCCCCAAAAAATTCTCTAATTTCACTGCAAATTCCCTAATTCCCCCCCCCAATCCCTAATTTCCTCATGGGATCCCCTAGAGGCCTCCTGTAATAAATCAATTAACAGATTTCTTAAATGCTTTCACCATGTGCCTGCCACAGGCTCCACCAGACCCCCCTTAATTAACACATTAATGGATTTCTTAATTAATTTTGCCATGCATACAGCATGGTATCCCAGGAGAGCCCCAATACTTACATCATTAACAGATTTCCTAATTGCATTCTGCCACCCATCTCCCCATAATTAATTAACTAAATTAACCTGGCTTCCCTGGACACCTTCTAATTAATTAATTAATTAAAGCATTGTTTTGACTGGACACCTGAGACCAGACCCTCATAAATAAATAAATTCATAGATAGATAGATAGATAGATAGATAGATAGATAAATAGCTAATTAATAAATTTCTCCCCTAGTATCATTCCCTGGAGAACTAATGAATTATGTAAAATAATCCATCTCATGGGTGTGCTCGTTAGTGACCCGATACCCAGGGCAGATGTCGCTAACGAGGCCTCCCACTGCTCTCACCCTCCCCACCTCGTTATGCAAATCACCCCCAAACCCTCCACCCTATAAGAACCCCCAGACCCCATCCTGGCGCCATCTCCCCTGTCTCCAAACCCACCACCCATCCCCATGGGCACCCGCTGGGCCTCCCCCATCCTCCTCTTCCTCGTCGCCCTCCCAGGTAACCAGGGGGTGCTGAGGTCGTGGCCATGGAGATGATGATGATGATGATGATGCTGGTGGTGGGAGCGGGCGACTCCCTGGTGTCCTTCCTCCTTCCCCAGGGCTGCGGGCGGCCGTGACGCTGGTGGAGTCCGGAGGGGCCTCCAGACCCCGGGGGGTCCCTGCGCCTCCTCTGCAAGGCCTCTGGCTTCACCTTCAGCAGCACCTGGATGAGCTGGGTGCGCCAGGCGCCCGGGAAGGGGCTGGAGTGGGTCGCAGTTATTAACAGCGGTGGTGGCACAGACTACGCGCCGTCGGTCCAGGGCCGGTTCAGCATCTCCAGGGACAACTCCCAGAGCACGGTGACGCTGCAGATGAACAGCCTCAGGGACGGTGACACGGCCACCTACTACTGCGCCAAAAGTGCTGGTGCTGGTGGTGCTTATGCTGGTGGCCCTGACCCTGTCCCCTGACCTCACCTCCCCTCAGGACAACCCTGGCCCCACCACTGACCGTTTCTGCTCCAACAAGAGTTTCAGCCCACAGGGTGACACGTTGGGGAAAAACAACCAAGGTTTGGGCCAAAACCATCAACATTTGTGCAATGCTGTTGTGTTTGGGCCCGGAGCAGCCGGAGCTCAGGGCAGAACAACAAAGCCAGGTGAGATTTTGCTGAGGAGCACGGGCTGAGGTATAGGCCAATGGCAAGGGGTTGGGCACGGGGCTCAAGGACTTGGTGGGCACCATAGGCAGGTTTGGAAGAAAACTGGTTGAGATTTGGGCTGAGAATTCTCAAAGATGGGTTATAAACTGTTGATAAGGGGGACAAAATTGTTCTCCAGGGAGGTGGGGACATGGGGATGGGGTCAGGGACACCAGGATAATCACCACCACCACTAGTTCTGGCGCGTAGTAGGTGCTGCTCCCATCGCTGTAAATACCCGCGACCCACTCCAGCCCCTTCCCGGGCGCCTGGCGCACCCACTCCATGCCAGGGTCAGGGGGTTTATAGGGTGGGGGGTGGGGGATGATTTGCATAATGAGCAGGGGCGGGCAAGTAGAGGGGGGGCCTCATTAACGACCCCTCCTGTGAGTATCAGATCAGTAACGAGCAAACCAGTGGGGTGGTTTGAATTCAGTGTCCCTGGAATGGACATGGATGGGAAACTCCCCCTGAGCCAGCAGTGGCTCTGGCAGCTGGGAAGGGAGATGGGATCCTGGGCTCCATCAGCACAGGGGGGGCAGCAGGGACAGGGAGGGGATTGTCCCTCTCTGCTCTGCCCCAGCTGGAGTCCTGTGTCCAGAGCTGGGGCCCCAGCACAAGAGAGATGTGGGGCTGTTGGAGAGGGGTCAGAGGAGCCACGGAGATGCTCAGGGGGCTGGAGCAGCTCCCCTCTGGAGAGAGGCTGAGGGAGCTGGGCTGGGTCAGCCTGGAGAAGAGAAGGCTGTGGGGGGACCTCATTGCAGCCTGCCAGTCCCTGAAGGGAGCAGAGGAACAGGAGGGGAATCAGCTTGTTCAAGGGCAGAGCCTGGCAGGACAAGGGGGCTGGAGTGAAGCTGGAGGAGGGAAGGGGGAGAGGAGAGATTGGGGGAAGTTCTTTGCAGAGAGAGTGATGAGGGGCTGGAAGGGGCTGCCCAGAGAGGGGGTGGGTGCCCCGTGCCTGGGGGTGTTGAAGGCCAGGTTGGCTGGGGCCCTGGGCAACCTTGTGTAGCTCCAGGCCTGGAGGTTGGTGTCCCTGCCTGTGGCAGGGGGTTGGAGCTCTGTGACCCTTGGGGTCCCTTCCAACCCACGCCATTCTAAGATTCTATGATTCTATCAACCCAAATCCATCCTTTTCTCCCCCTTTTTTATCCAAATTTTCACTGATTGTGTGGTAATTTCACCCTTTTTGTTATTTTTTCCTTTTTCTCACCATTTTTCACCCAATTTTTCCCCAAATCCATCCCTTTTCTCTCCCAATTTCCACCATGCACCCCAAAAAATCCTGGAATTTTTTTTAAAGAATTTGAAAATTGAAAAATTATTTGAAAATGTTGAAAGAATTCTTGAAGATTTCTAAGCTTTTTTTGATTTTTAGCTTTTTTGGCCATAACTTTGGCTTTTTAAACCCCTAAAAATTTGGTAGGGGAAGCGCTGGGTGTGAATCACAGTGGTTATACTGGATGCATTATTGTGGGGCGCTGGGATCATCGTCACCGTCTCTTCCGATAAGTCCTCGTCACCATCTGATCCCTGGGACCAATTTTGGCCATTTTTGCCCCAAAATTTAAAACTCCTGGGGCAGGTGGGAGAGGAGACGAGGGTTGACCCCCCCTCCCCCCAACCCTCAAAATTCCACCCTTGAGGCCGTCACTCGGTCAAAATGTGGGGGGTTGGTTGGGGATTTCCATTTGGAGGTGAGAAATTTGAATTTTGGTGAGAATTTGGGGAATTTGGAGGGTTTTTAATGAGGGAGGGGTAATCTGCAGGGAGAAAAATGTCAATTTTTAGGGTGCTTTTGTGATTTCCACCCCAAAAAATCACACTGAGGCAATTTAATGGTAGAAAAAAAGGGAAAAAAAATCAGATTTGGGTATTGTGGAAAATATTTGAAAGCAGAATGGAAAATTTTGCTGAATTAAGTTGATTTTTGAGGGAAAACAGAATTTTGGAGACCAAAATTGTCCCCAAAATGAATGTTTATAGATTTTTTTCAGGTGAAAAATAGTCTGTAGGTGAGTCAGTGGCAAAAAAATTGAATCCTGGGGGAATTCGATGAGGAAATCTTAAAAAGTTTGGGAAAAGTTTGAAACGTTGAATTTTGGAAGGTTTGGGATGAGTAGAAATAGTGACTTTTCTAAATGATTCCCACAACCTCAAGGCAATGTGGTCTTAAAAATTTTAAATTTAAAATTGTTCTTGTGTAAATTTGAAAATTTGAATTTTTCATGGGTAGAATTTTAAAAAATCAGCTTTTTAGAGTAAAAATGAGGTGATCAAAGATTTCGGGGGGTGGTCGATATATTTCTTGGTTGGAGACATAAAAACTGAACTATAGAAATCTTAAAAAGAAGCAGCATATAAGATAAATAAAGAAAATATTAAAAAAACCTCAGAAAATTCTGAAAATTTGTGTAAAATCAAAGAAATGTGTGCCAAAGAAGATGGTGGTGGTGCTGGGTGTGCTGGCCCCAACCCTGTCACCCTGTCCCCATCTCCCTGGAGAATACTTCTGGCCCGTTACCAGCCTTTTCTCTTCCAACTATGAGCATTTTCAGCCCAAATCTTGCCCACTTGGGTTCAAACCTGCCTGTGGTGCCCACCAACCCCTTGAGCCCTTTGCCCAACCCTTGGCCACTGGCCTCCAGCTTTGAGTGTTTCCTTAAAAACCTCAACCCTCTTCACCCCAACCCTCCACTGGTCACCCCAACCCTCAACTGGTCACCCCAACCCTCAACTGGTCACCCCAACCCTCGGCCCTTGGGGCACTGTCACAGCCGGATGCCGAGGGCTGAGACTGAGGAGAAACGGGTGACACTGGGCCAGGGAGGGAGAAGGTCCAGGCCGAGGGGTGGGGCAGTGGGGTCAGGGGACTCAGGCCACATGGTCAAGGGCTTGACCAGGATGAGTCATGATTTGGGCAAAGCCACTAAATGTTGGGGCAAAAAATGCTGATAATGGGCAAGAATTGTTCTCCAGGGAGGTGGGGACATGGGGATGGGGTCAGGGCATCCACCAGCATCTGGATTATAACCATCAGGAGCTTTGGAGCAGTAGTAGGTGGCCGTGTCCCTGTCCCTGAGGCTGTTCATCTGCAGCGTCACCGTGCTCTGGGAGTTGTCCCTGGAGATGCTGAACCGGCCCTGGACTGACGGCGCGTAGCTGGTGTAACTACCACCGCTGCTAATCTCTGCGACAAACTCCAGCCCCTTCCCGGGCGCCTGGCGCACCCATCCCAGGCCGGTGCTGCTGAAGGTGAAGCCAGAGGCCTTGCAGAGGAGGCGCAGGGACCCCCCGGGGGTCTGGAGGCCCCTCCGGACTCCACCAGCGTCACGGCCGCCCGCAGCCCTGGGGAAGGAGGAAGGACACCAGGGAGGCGCCCGCTCCCACCACCACCAGCATCATCATCATCATCATCATCATCATCACCTCCGTGGCCACGTCCTCAGCACCCCCTGGTTACCTGGGAGGGCGACGAGGAAGAGGAGGATGGGGGAGGCCCAGCGGGTGCCCATGGGGATGGGTGGTGGGTTTGGGGAGGGGGTGATTGCACCATGATGGGGTTGTGGGTTCTTATAGGTTGGAGGGGTTGGGGGTGAATTTGGGCAATTTTGAGGGTTTTTAATGAAGCAGGGGTAATCTGCAGGGACAAAAATGTCAATTTTTAGAGTGCTTTTGTGATTTCTGCTCCAAAAAATCACACTGAGGCTATTTAATGGTAGAAAAAAAATTGCATTTGGGGAAGGTGGAAAATTTTTTATAGCATTTTGTGGTTTCAGAGCAAAAAAAACCCAAACTGGGGACCACGTGTTCAGCCTCCTCCGGAGAAAAGAAAAACACAGGTTGGGATAAGGGTAATTTTACTGAAATATAACAGGGATAACAACAAACAACACGACCTTTGCCGGGATGAACAGCTCAGATCGCGCGTTTCCCGGACCGGACCGCGCGCCGACTCGCAGCCGCTACAAACGCCCCGCGCCAAGCCGCGTCGAGCCCCGCCGCGAGCACACAGACCTGAGTCGAGAGGAGCGAGCCCTGCCGCAGCTGCCCGCGTCCCGAACCGCGTGCCAAAACTGAACATGCCCCCTGCTTTTATACTCAGCATGACGTAACTGGCATGGGATGATCCTATTTGAGTCACCTGTCCCGAGCCCATCATGTTAACCCCTTCCTGAAACCAGGACATCACGTTAAAACGTCCAGCAATAACTCCCAAAATAAAGAAGCTAGGGCTGCAAGTTGTACCTTGTCTGAAACCTCTTCAAAGAAGACAGAAGCATCCCCTGTCACTCTGTGTCTCAGCCTTTTCCTTTGCCAGAAAAGAGGGAACGTTCCTGCTACCTCCTAAGGGGAAGATACAAGGATTTGGGGGAATTCCTGGTTCCTCGTCATGGAGAATGTCCCGGAGTGCCCGGAAGTGAAGCTGGATGAAATTCTGAAGGTTTTGGGGTTTGTGCTTGGAACGAGACCTGGATCTTTGTGCCAGGGCGCCAGGGAGATGCTGGGAGGTGGGGACATGGCGATGGGGTGGTGACCACCATCACCACCACCACCTGTGGCGCAGCAGGAGGTGTCCGTGTCATCGTCCTTCCCTGATGATGCGTATCGGGCGTCACAACCATCTCCAGCCCCTTCCCGGGAATCCCCAACGCCCCGGGGTCTCTGATGGGTGGATCCAGAGTGGAACCAGTTGACCCATCTCTTGGGCACTGGCCTCCAGCACTGACCAGTTCCCTCCAGCCTCAACCCTTTTCACCCCAACCCTCAGCTGGTCACCCCAACCCTCAGCTGGTCACCCCAACCCTCAGCTGGTCACCCCACCCCTTGGCCCTTGGAGCACTGTCTCCCCTGGGTGTGCTGTTCTGCCCCCAGCTCAGGCTGCTTCAGGCTCCACATGGCCAATGGCCAAGGGCTGCGCAAAGGGCTGAGGGGATTGGTGGGCACCACAGGCAGGTGCTGAACAACCGTGGCAAGAGTTGGGCTGGAGATACTGAGCGATGGTTCCAGAACTGTTGATAATGGGCAAAAATGGTTCTGCAGGGAGGGGGGACACGGGGATGGGGTCGGGGCCACCAGGACCAGTACTAGCACTACCAAAAACACCACCACCACTAGTTCTGGCGCAGTAGTAGGTGGCCGTGTCCCCGTCCCTGAGGCTGTTCATCTGCAGCGTCACCGTGCTCTGGGAGTTTCCCTGGAGATGCTGAACCGGCCCTGGACCAATGGTCCATATTCTGCCTTACCAAGGACATTAATACCTGCCACCCAGTCAAGGCCCTTCCCAGGTGCCTGGCGCATCCATCCCATGTCGGTGCTGCTGGAGGAGAAGCTGGAGCCCTGGCACAGGAGGTGCAGGGAACCCCCAGTCCCGCCGTCACCAGCCCAGACCTTTCCTTCTCCAGACCTCAACTGGCTTGGAGAAGATCTCAAACCTCTGCCCCAGGCTGGACCCTGGTTTCACCCAGACCCTTCCTGGGCACTGACCCACCCAGACCCAGCATCGCTCCCCCCGAGGGGCGAGGAGTTGGATGATTGTAGGACTGGGTGACTCCCTGGTGTCCTTCCTCCTTCCCCAGGGCTGCGGGCGGCCGTGACGCTGGTGGAGTCCGGAGGGGCCTCCAGACCCCGGGGGGTCCCTGCGCCTCCTCTGCAAGGCCTCTGGCTTCGACTTCAGCAGCTTTGCCATGCAGTGGGTGCGCCAGGCGCCCGGGAAGACATTTGAGTGGGTCGCCCAGATTAACAGTGCTGGGAGCAGCACATGGTACAGGTCATCGGTCCAGGGCCGGTTCAGCATCTCCAGGGACAACTCCCAGAGCACGGTGACGCTGCAGATGAACAGCCTCAGGGACGGGGACACGGCCACCTACTACTGCGCCAAAGGTGCTGGAGGTGCTGGTGTTTATGTTGGTGGTGATCCTGAGCCCATCCCCGTGTCCCCACCTCCCCTCAGGACAATTCTGGCCCCAGAACCAACTGGTTCCTCTCCATGAAGTGTTTCAGGCCTGTCCTGCTTCTGGCCAGCCCAGAGCTCACCTCCCCAAGCAGCCAGCACAGCTGAGCTGAGTCAGCCTGGGCTGTTCTCCACACCCCCTGACACCACTTCCCCGGGAAAGCAGCTGGTTGGGGAAGGCTGTGGGCTTTGTGCCTCCAGGACAGCCTGAGCCTGGGCGTGGGCTTGGCTCGCTCCGTCCGTCCGTCCGTCCGTCCTTGCCGTCGGGCAGCACTCTGGGATCGTCGGGTCAGTCAGGAATGGGATGACCCTTGACCATGTTATTCCAGCTTAGACAAACTGGAGGGGAAGCAAAACCCAACAACTCAACTCCCTCTTCAACCCCAACTGACCCCAACAGGAGGGACATTCTCAGCCAGCTGCAGGAGAAGAGGAGCAGCTCATTGCTGCTTAGAAACATCCAGGCCTCAGTTTCCACAGGGCATCCAGCACAGCGTGGAGAAACCCACTGGCCCAGGCAGCTGCTGCCATGTGGACACAAGCTCTGCTGCCCAGGAGGGTCCCGTAGTGCAGGGGGTGGCAGATGGACACGTAGCGGTCGTAGGACATGACAGTGAGGAGAGACAACTCTGTGGAGAACAGAAGGAGAAGGAAAGAGACTTGAGCCACACACCCTGTGTAGGAAATGGCCCTGGTGTCCCACAGGGAATTGGCCATGGATTTGGGAACAGCGGTGGAGATGCAGCCAAGGTCAGCGAGGTTGAGGAGGAAGAAGTACATGGGGGCAGTTGGGTTTTGGCCCCAATGCTGATCATTTAGGCTTCAACTTTGATGAGTTTTGGCCCAAATCTCAACTACTTTGGTTCAACCCCTGCCTGTGGTGCCCAGCAACCCCGTGAGCCCTTTCCCCAACCTTTGGCAATTGACCTCCAGGTTTGACTGGTTCCCTCCAACCTAAATGCTCTTCACCCCAAACCCTCAACTGGTCACCCCAGCCCTTGACCCTTGGGGCACTGTCAGCAGCTCAGCCCAGACTTGTTCCCCCAAGATACGATGACGTGTATGAGTGGGATGATGGTGGGACTGGGCGACTCCATGGATCAAAACCAGTTGATATTGGAGCTGGAAATGGTTCTCCAGGGAGGTGGGGACACGGGGACTGGGTTGGGGCCACCACCACGAATACGAACAGCACCAGCACCAGCACCTTTGGCGCAGTAGTAGGTGGCCGTGTCCCCGTCCCTGAGGCTGTTCATCTGCAGCGTCACCGTGCTCTGGGAGTTGTCCCTGGAGATGCTGAACCGGCCCTGGACCGACGGCGCATAGTCTGTGCTGCCACCGCTGTCAATACTTGCAACGTATTCCAGCCCCTTCCCGGGCGCCTGGCGCACCCATCCCATGTTGTAGCTGCTGAAGGTGAAGCCAGAGGCCTTGCAGAGGAGGCGCAGGGACCCCCCGGGGGTCTGGAGGCCCCTCCGGACTCCACCAGCGTCACGGCCGCCCGCAGCCCTGGGGAAGGAGGAAGGACACCAGGGAGTCGCCCGCTCCCACCACCACCATCATCATCATCATCATCATCATCATCTCCATGGCCACGTCCTCAGCACCCCCTGGTTACCTGGGAGGGCGACGAGGAAGAGGAGGATGGGGGAGGCCCAGCGGGTGCCCATCGGGATGGGTGGTGGGGCAGGTGAGGCAGCCGGTCGTGTCAGGCAGCGGTTCAGGTCAGTCGCCCGGTCTCTTCAGGCAGTGGGTCACATCAGGCGGCGGGTCAGGTGACCGTCAGGCGCACCGGCCGCCTGGCCTGAGTGACCTGCTGCCTCCGTGAGCGGCCGCCTGCCATGAGCTGCCCCCTTGGCTCCCGGGCTGCCTGCCTGCCTGTCGCCTGGCCTGACCAGCCCCCTGCCTGACTGGCCAGCAGCGTGGGGAGGGGCTCAGCTTTCAGAGGAGATTCCCCCCCGAGCAGTTGGAGTGAGACCCCTGGAAAGGTGACGCTGCCGATGAACAGCCTCAGGGGCGGCGACGCGCCCACCTCCTGCTGCGCCAAAGGGGCTGCTGGTCATGATGCTGGTGGCCCCGACCCCATCCCCGTGTCCCCACCTCCCCTCGGGACAATCCTGGCCTCACCACGCACAGTTGCTGCTCCCACAAGAGTTTCAGGCCCCAGGCTGATGGGCTGGAGATGAAACGACCGATGTTTGGGCCAAACCCACCCGACCTTTGGCCAACGGCGCCGTGTTTGGGCTGAGGCAGCCCCAGCTCGGGGCAGAATGGGAAAGCCGGGGGAGACGTCGCTCCGAGGGTTGAGCTGGAGGCCAATGGCCAAGGGGTGGGCACAGGGTTCAAGGGGTTGGTGGGCACCAGAGGCAGGGGTGGAACCAAAGCAGACAGCATTTTGTGGCAAAACCACTCAGAGATGGGTCAGAAAAGGCTGGGAACTGCAGCAATGCCTTGTGAGAGGGATGGAGCTCGTGGCCCATCCAGATTTACTCCTGAGCCCCATATAGTCAGGGCTGGGGAAGCGAGCAGAGACAGGTGGGTGTGCAGCCACAGCAGAGCTGATGTCTGTGAGGAGAAGAGGTTGCCAGAAAACCCAGGAGAGAAGAAACTGCAAGAAAGTGACAGGTGCCTTCACAAGGGACAGAGAGACTGTGCAGCCTCCAGCAGCTCCCAGCAATAGTGAGATGCCTGTAAGGTGGGTGATCAGAGCATCCAACCACCAGCAGTGTGATGTGACTCGTGTGCTGGTACAGAAACCTGTCCAAGCTGGGTGTGTGTGTGTGTGTGCGTGTGTGTGTGTGTGTGTGTGTGTGTGAGTGAAGGAGCTCATCACTGATCACACTGATCCCAGCTGAGTCGGCAGAACTTCAGCTCCATGCAGATCACAGGTCAAGAGTGTTCTCCAGGGAGGTGGGGACACGGGGACGGGGTCGGGGCCACCAGGATAATAAGCACCACCAGCACCAGCACCTTTGGCACAGTAGTAGGTGGCCGTGTCACCGTCCCTGAGGCTGTTCATCTGCAGCGTCACCGTGCTCTGGGAGTTGTCCCTGCAGATGCTGAACCGGCTCTGGACCGACGGCGCGTAGTCGGGGATGATACTAACGCTGTCAATACTTGCAACATATTCCAGCCCCTTCCCGGGCGCCTGGCGCACCCATCCCATGGCAAAGCTGCTGAAGGTGAAGCCAGAGGCCTTGCAGAGGAGGCGCAGGGACCCCCCGGGGGTCTGGAGGCCCCTCCGGACTCCACCAGCGTCACGGCCGCCCGCAGCCCTGGGGAAGGAGGAAGGACACCAGGGAGTCGCCCGCTCCCACCACCAGCATCATCATCATCATCATCATCATCATCATCTCCATGGCCACGTCCTCAGCACCCCCTGGTTACCTGGGAGGGCGACGAGGAAGAGGAGGATGGGGGAGGCCCAGCGGGTGCCCATGGGGATGGGTGGTGGGTTTGGGGAGGGGGGATGGTGCCACGATGGGGCCTGGGGTTCTTATAGGGTGGAGGGTTGGGGGGTGATTTGAATAAAGAGATGGGGAGGGTGAGAGGAGGGAGGGGTCTCATTAATGACACCTCCCCTGGCTATCGGATCGGTAACAAGTGCATCCATAGAGTGGTTTGGTTTGACTTAATTAATTAGTTTTCCAGGGATTGAGGCTCAGGGCAAAATGGATCAATTAGTTATTTAATTAATTATTGAATTGTAAAGGTCTCTCCCCCCAGGGAAGCTCTCTCCACTCATGGTGCTCTACAAAGGGTCCTGGGTGCCCATCAAGGGGTGTTGAGTGCTTCTCAAAGGGTCTTGGCCACTTCTCAAAGGGTCTGGGCTCCATGAAAAGGGTCTTGGGTCGGTTTTGGGGGGGTTGGTTGGGTATTTTTGAGATCATTGCAATTCTTTTGGTGTCATGGTGGCTTCTTGGTGGGGTTGGCTTGGTTTGGGGGTCCTTGGGTCGGTTTTAGGATGCTTGGCTTGGGTGATTACAAGCCCAGACTCTCATCATCAGTTAACTAATTAATTAATTTTTTCCCCAAGCCTCATTCCCAGGAGAATTAATTAATTAAGTCAAACCAAACCAAGTGGGTGTGCTTGTTAGCGATCTGATACCCAGGGGGAGGTAGAGGAGACACCCCCTCCCTCCCCACCCCCTGCTTCGTTATGCAAATTACCCCCCAACCCTTCATCCTATAAGAACCCCCACACCCGACCATCCCCCCTCTCCAAACCCACCACCCATCCCCATGGGCACCCGCTGGGCCTCCCCCATCCTCCTCTTCCTCTTTCTTTGCAGTGGAGTGTAATATATTAGAGAGTTTTCTCTTCTGCACTCTGTGCTGAGTCTGTTTTGCCCGTGTCGTTAATGACAGGATGATTTCTCCCCGTCCTTATCTTGACTCCTGAGCCTCTTGCTATATATCTTCTCCCCTGTCCAGCTGGGAAGGGCAGTAACAGACTGATCTTGGGGGGCATCTGGCCTCCAGCGAGGGCTAAACCACAACGACCTCCACTCCTGAGCCTCTCAATATCTATTTTCTCCCCTGTCCAGCTGAGAAGGGGAGTGATAGAGCAGCTCTGGTGGGCATTTGGCCTCCAGCCAGGGCCAATATTGGTCAAAAAATTGTTCTCCAGGGAGGTGGGGACACGGTGGGGGGGTTGGGGCAACCACCAGCAGCAGCAGGAATAATTTTGGCGCAGTAGTAGGTGGCCGTGTCCCCGTCCCTGAGGCTGTTCATCTGCAGCGTCACCGTGCTCTGGGAGTTGTCCCTGGAGATGCTGAACCGGCCCTGGACCGATGACCTGTACCATATGCCGGTACCCGTGCTGTTAATCACTGCGACCCACTCCAGCCCCTTCCCGGGCGCCTGGCGCACCCACTGCATGTGGGTCTTGCTGAAGTCGAAGCCAGAGGCCTTGCAGAGGAGGCGCAGGGACCCCCCGGGGGTCTGGAGGCCCCTCCGGACTCCACCAGCGTCACGGCCGCCCGCAGCCCTGGGGAAGGAGGAAGGACACCAGGGAGTCGCCCGCTCCCACCACCAGCATCGTCATCATCATCATCATCATCTCCATGGCCACGTCCTCAGCACCCCCTGGTTACCTGGGAGGGCGACGAGGAAGAGGAGGATGGGGGAGGCCCAGCGGGTGCCCATGGGGATGGGTGGTGGGTTTGGGGAGGGGGGATTGTGCCATGATGGGGTTGGGGGTTTCTTATAGGGTGGAGGGTCTGGGGGTGATTTGCTTAATGAGAAAGGGCAGGTGAGAGCAAGGGGGGCCTCATTAACGACACCTCCTCCTGGTTATCAGATCACTAACGAGCGCACCCATAGAGTGGTTTGTTTTGACTTAATTAATTCGTTTTCCAGGGATTGAGGTGCAGGGAAAAAATAAGTAATCATTCATTTGGTTAATTAATTAATTAATTAATTAACTACAAGGGTCTGGTCTCAGGTGTCAAGCCAAATCAGGGGGTTAATTAATTTATTAATTTGAAAGTCTCCACAGAAACCAGGATTTAATTAAATTATGGGGAGATGGGTGTCAGAATGCAATTAGGAAATCTGTTAATTAAATAATTATAGGGCGTCTCCAGGCAGCCCACGTTACATGCTCAGGAAAGTAATTAAGAAAGCCATTAATTAGTTCCTTAGAGGGGGTCTGTGTGGGAGCCTGTGGCAGGCAGATGGTGGAAGCAATCAGGACCTGTCGTGAGCTGCCTTGTCCCAAACTCCAGGCTCAGCGGGGAGATGGATTTAGCCAGGGCTTTGGAAGGGCAGGAGGCGCTTGGGCAATGAATGCACCCCACTGGGGGTAAAAGCAAACACTCCCTGTTCTTCAAGCAAGCTGCAGCCTCTTCTACCTGCCAGGCAGAGGGCTGATTCCCAGGGACAGCTCGTTCTCACCCGGAGAGGTCGGGGCCAGGGACAGGGGGGGAAGAACTCCTGCGCAGAAGCAAGGTGCTGGTCCCACTCTGGGATGGACAGAGCTCTCCTTAGAGTCCTAGCTCTCATGCTTCCCAGCTTCTTCTCAGTGCTCGTGCTCAAGCTGCAGCACAGGGGTGGAAAGATGGCCTTCATCAACTAGCCAGGGGTCCACACATCCCCTCATTTCCCTCCAGGATTCCCTCATTTCCCCCCCAAATCTCCTGGTTTTCCCCAAAATTCCCTAATTCCACCCAAATTCCCCTCTTTCCCACCAAATTCCCTCTTTTTTCTCCCAAATTCCATCTTTTTTTCCCCCCAAATTCCCTTTTTTCTCCCAAATCCCCCCCGTTTCTCCAAAATTCCCCATATTGCCCCCCAATTCCCTCATTTCCACCCAAACTTCCCAAATTAGCCACAAATTCCATAATTTCACCCCTAATTTCCCTCATTTCCCTCCAAATCGTTCATGTTACCTCAAATTCCCTCATTTCCTCCCAAATTCCCTAGTTTCCCCATACTTCCATCCAATTCCCCCAAGATACTGTCTTTTTTCTCCCAAATCCTTCATTTTCCCAAAAAAATTCTCTAATTTCACTGCAAATTCCCTAATTCCCCCCCCCCAATCCCTAATTTCCTCATGGGATCCCCTAGAGGCCTCCTGTAATAAATCAATTAACAGATTTCTTAAATGCTTTCACCATGTGCCTGCCACAGGCTCCCCGAGACCCCCCTTTAATTAACACATTAATGGATTTCTTAATTAATTTTGCCATGCATACAGCATGGTATCCCAGGAGAGCCCCAATACTTACATCATTAACAGATTTCCTAATTGCATTCTGCCACCCATCTCCCCATAATTAATTAACTAAATTAACCTGGCTTCCCTGGACACCTTCTAATTAATTAATTAATTAAAGCATTGTTTTGACTGGACACCTGAGACCAGACCCTCATAAATAAATAAATTCATAGATAGATAGATAGATAGATAGATAAATAGCTAATTAATAAATTTCTCCCCTAGTATCATTCCCTGGAGAACTAATGAATTATGTAAAATAATCCATCTCATGGGTGTGCTCGTTAGTGACCCGATACCCAGGGCAGATGTCGCTAACGAGGCCTCCCACTGCTCTCACCCTCCCCACCTCGTTATGCAAATCACCCCCAAACCCTCCACCCTATAAGAACCCCCCGACTCCATCCTGGCGCCATCTCCCCTGTCTCCAAACCCACCACCCATCCCCATGGGCACCCGCTGGGCCTCCCCCATCCTCCTCTTCCTCATCGCCCTCCCAGGTAACCAGGGGGTGCTGAGGACGTGGCCATGGAGATGATGATGATGATGATGATGATGCTGGTGGTGGGAGCGGGCGACTCCCTGGTGTCCTTCCTCCTTCCCCAGGGCTGCGGGCGGCCGTGACGCTGGTGGAGTCCGGAGGGGCCTCCAGACCCCGGGGGGTCCCTGCGCCTCCTCTGCAAGGCCTCTGGCTTCACCTTCAGCAGCACCTGGATGAGCTGGGTGCGCCAGGCGCCCGGGAAGGGGCTGGAGTGGGTCGCAGTTATTAGCAGCGGTGGTGGCACAGACTACGCGCCGTCGGTCCAGGGCCGGTTCAGCATCTCCAGGGACAACTCCCAGAGCACGGTGACGCTGCAGATGAACAGCCTCAGGGACGGTGACACGGCCACCTACTACTGCGCCAAAGAAGCTGGTGCTGGTGGTGCTTATGCTGGTGGCCAAGGCCCTGTCCCCTGACCTCACCTCCCCTCAGGACAACCCTGGCCCCACCACTGACCGTTTCTGCTCCAACAAGAGTTTCAGCCCACAGGGTGACACGTTGGGGAAAAACAACCAAGGTTTGGGCCAAAACCATCAACATTTGTGCAATGCTGTTGTGTTTGGGCCCGGAGCAGCCGGAGCTCAGGGCAGAACAACAAAGCCAGGTGAGATTTTGCTGAGGAGCACGGGTTGAGGTATAGGCCAATGGCAAGGGGTTGGGCACGGGGCTCAAGGACTTGGTGGGCACCATAGGCAGGTTTGGAAGAAAACTGGTTGAGATTTGGGCTGAGAATTCTCAAAGATAGGTCATAAACTGTTGATAAGGGGGACAAAATTGTTCTCCAGGGAGGTGGGGACATGGGGATGGGGTCAGGGACACCAGGATAATCACCACCACCACTAGTTCTGGCGCGTAGTAGGTGCTGCTCCCATCGCTGTAAATACCCGCGACCCACTCCAGCCCCTTCCCGGGCGCCTGGCGCACCCACTCCATGCCAGGGTCAGGGGGTTTTATAGGGTGGGGGGTAGGGGATGATTTGCATAATGAGCAGGGGCGGGCAAGTAGAGGGGGGGCCTCATTAACGACCCCTCCTGTGAGTATCAGATCAGTAACGAGCAAACCAGTGGGGTGGTTTGAATTCAGTGTCCCTGGAATGGACATGGATGGGAAACTCCCCCTGAGCCAGCAGTGGCTCTGGCAGCTGGGAAGGGAGATGGGATCCTGGGCTCCATCAGCACAGGGGGGGCAGCAGGGACAGGGAGGGGATTGTCCCTCTCTGCTCTGCCCCAGCTGGAGTCCTGTGTCCAGAGCTGGGGCCCCAGCACAAGAGAGATGTGGGGCTGTTGGAGAGGGGTCAGAGGAGCCACGGAGATGCTCAGGGGGCTGGAGCAGCTCCCCTCTGGAGAGAGGCTGAGGGAGCTGGGCTGGGTCAGCCTGGAGAAGAGAAGGCTGTGGGGGGACCTCATTGCAGCCTGCCAGTCCCTGAAGGGAGCAGAGGAACAGGAGGGGAATCAGCTTGTTCAAGGGCAGAGCCTGGCAGGACAAGGGGGCTGGAGTGAATCTGGAGGAGGGAAGGGGGAGAGGAGATCTTGGGAGGAAGTTCTGTGCAGAGAGAGTGGTGAGGGGCTGGCAGGGGCTGCCCAGAGAGGGGGTGGGTGCCCCGTCCCTGGGGGTGTTGAAGGCCAGGTTGGCTGGGGCCCTGGGCACCCTTGTGTAGCTCCAGGCCTGGAGGTTGGTGTCCCTGCCTGTGGCAGGGGGTTGGAGCTCTGTGATCCTTGGGGTCCCTTCCAACCCACGCCATTCTAAGATTCTATGATTCTATCAACCCAAATCCATCCTTTTCTCCCCCTTTTTTATCCAAATTTTCACTGATTGTGTGGTAATTTCACCCTTTTTGTTATTTTTTCCTTTTTCTCACCATTTTTCACCCAATTTTTCCCCAAATCCATCCCTTTTCTCTCCCAATTCCCACCATGCACCCCAAAAAAATCCTGGAATTTTTTTAAAGAATTTGAAAATTGAAAAATTATTTGAAAATGTTGAAAGAATTCTTGAAGATTTCTAAGCTTTTTTTGATTTTTAGCTTTTTTGGCCATAACTTTGGCTTTGAAACCCCTAAAAATTTGGTAGGGGAAGCGCTGGGTGTGAATCACAGTGGTTATACTGGATGCATTATTGTGGGGCGCTGGGATCATCGTCACCGTCTCTTCCGATAAGTCCTCGTCACCATCTGATCCCTGGGACCAATTTTGGCCATTTTTGCCCCAAAATTTAAAACTCCTGGGGCAGGTGGGAGAGGAGACGAGGGTTGACCCCCCCCCTCCCCCCAACCCTCAAAATTCCACCCTTGAGGCCGTCACTCGGTCAAAATGTGGGGGGTTGGTTGGGGATTTCCATTTGGAGGTGAGAAATTTGAATTTTGGTGAGAATTTGGGGAATTTGGAGGGTTTTTAATGAGGGAGGGGTAATCTGCAGGGAGAAAAATGTCAATTTTTAGGGTGCTTTTGTGATTTCCACCTCCAAAAAAATCACACTGAGGCAATTTAATGGTAGAAAAAAAGGGAAAAAAAATCAGATTTGGGTATTGTGGAAAATATTTGAAAGCAGAATGGAAAATTTTGCTGAATTAAGTTGATTTTTGAGGGAAAACGGAATTTTGGAGACCAAAATTGTCCCCAAAATGAATGTTTATAGATTTTTTTCAGGTGAAAAATAGTCTGTAGGTGAGTCAGTGGCAAAAAAATTGAATCCTGGGGGAATTCGATGAGGAAATCTTAAAAAGTTTGGGAAAAGTTTGAAACGTTGAATTTTGGAAGGTTTGGGATGAGTAGAAATAGTGACTTTTCTAAATGATTCCCACAACCTCAAGGCAATGTGGTCTTAAAAATTATAAATTTAAAATTGTTCTTGTGTAAATTTGAAAATTTGAATTTTTCATGGGTAGAATTTTAAAAAATCAGCTTTTTAGAGTAAAAATGAGGTGATCAAAGATTTCGGGGGGTGGTCGATATATTTCTTGGTTGGAGACATAAAAACTGAACTATAGAAATCTTAAAAAGAAGCAGCATATAAGATAAATAAAGAAAATATTAAAAAAACCTCAGAAAATTCTGAAAATTTGTGTAAAATCAAAGAAATGTGTGCCAAAGAAGATGGTGGTGGTGCTGGTGCTGGTTCTGCTGGCCCCGACCCCGACACTGTGTCCCCACATCCCCAGAAAACACTTCTGACCCATTATCAGCCTTTCCTGACCCATGAGTATCTTTGGCCAAAATCTCATCCCATTTTCCTACCTCTGCCCCAAAGAAGATGGTGCTGGTGGTTATGGTCCTGCTGATCCTGGTGACCCCGACCCCAT
The DNA here is from genome assembly GCA_027925045.1 of Hypotaenidia okinawae. NCBI lineage: Eukaryota > Metazoa > Chordata > Aves > Gruiformes > Rallidae > Hypotaenidia > Hypotaenidia okinawae. Next base: position 40,210 of record BSDF01000103.1, on the reverse strand, counting down.
CCCCGTGTCCCCACCTTCCTGGAGAAATATTCTGGCTCATTCTCAGCACTTTCTGACCCAATTCTTAGTACTTTCAGCCCAAATCTCAACCACTTTGGTCACAACGTTCCTGTGGTGGCCACCAACCCCTTGAGCCCTTGGCCATGACCTTGGCCATTGGCCTCCAGCTGTGACCGTTCCCCTGAGAACTAAACATTCCTCACCCCAAGGCTCTAACGGTCACCCCGACCCTCGGCCCTCGGGGCGCTGTCAATAGCTCAGCCCAGACTTGGTCCCCCCAAGGGATGAGGACACATGTGCAGAGGGCGATGGTGGGACCGGGCGACTGAATGGGTCAAAACCAGTTGATGTTGGAGCTCAAAATTGTTCTTCAGGGAGCTGGGGACAGGGGGACAGTGTTGGGTCCACCACTACCATAACCAGCATAACCAGTACCAGCTCTGGCGCAGTAGTAGGTGGCCGTGTCCCCGTCCCTGAGGCTGTTCATCTGCAGCGTCACCGTGCTCTGGGAGTTGTCCCTGGAGATGCTGAACCGGCCCTGGACCGACGGCGCGTAGTAGGTGCTCCCACTGCTGTAAATACTCGCGACGAACTCCAGCCCCTTCCCGGGCGCCTGGCGCACCCATCCCATTTGGAAGCTGCTGAAGGTGAAGCCAGAGGCCTTGCAGAGGAGGCGCAGGGACCCCCCGGGGGTCTGGAGGCCCCTCCGGACTCCACCAGCGTCACGGCCGCCCGCAGCCCTGGGGAAGGAGGAAGGACACCAGGGAGTCGCCCGCTCCCACCACCACCATCATCATCATCATCATCATCATCATCATCATCATCATCATCATCATCTCCATGGCCACGTCCTCAGCACCCCCTGGTTACCTGGGAGGGTGTCCTGGTTTCAGTCAGGATAGAGTTAACTCCATCTGTAGCAGCTGATGGATGCTGTGTTTGGGAGTTCCAATGAAAGCCGTGCTGAGAACACCCTGATGTTCTTAGTTGCAGTCAGACAGTCAAGGACTTTCTCAGCTTCTTCCTATTTCTCTCTTCAGGAGAAAGGAGGGGCGAAGCCAGGACAGGTGACCCAGATGGGCCAAAGAGAGTATTCCATGGCAATGACGTCCTGCCCAGGAGAACGGGGGGCTGAGGGGAGGAAGAAGAGGGGCGGTGGCGGGACGCGTGCTGCTTGGGGGGACGGTCGGGTTCCGGGACAGCTCTGGGTGGTACCTGAGTTGTGTGGGTCGGGGAGAAACTGCATTGGGGATCAAGAGTTTCATCTTCTTTTGCTCTAAAGTCCTGTTAGCATTGGGATATTTGATCTCTCTGTTCTCTCAGTAAACTCTCCTTATCCCAACCCACGGGCCTCTTAGTTTCTTGGGTTTGGAGTTATTTCCCCTTCCTTTTCCCTTCCCTTGTTTCCCCCTTTTTCCCTCTTCCCCTGCTCTTTTCCTTTAAGAAGCAGGCAGCTGCGTGGATCTCGGCCCACAGCCGGGGGAAACCACGACAATTATACAATACAATTATATATAATTATATAACATATATATAGAATTTTATAATTTATGTATATAATCACCTGCACGCCTCCACCATAAAGAACACCAGACCCTGTCATGGTGCCATCACCCCCTCCCCAAACCCAGCACCCATCCCCATGGGCACCCACTGGGCCTCCCCCATCCTCCTCTTCCTCGTCGCCCTCCCAGGTAACCAGGGGGTGCTGAGGACGTGGCCATGGAGATGATGATGATGATGATGATGCTGCTGCTGGTGGTGGGAGCGGGCGACTCCCTGGTGTCCTTCCTCCTTCCCCAGGGCTGCGGGCGGCCGTGACGCTGGTGGAGTCCGGAGGGGCCTCCAGACCCCGGGGGGTCCCTGCGCCTCCTCTGCAAGGCCTCTGGCTTCTCCTTCAGCAGCCACGGCCTGGGATGGGTGCGCCAGGCGCCCGGGAAGGGGCTGGAGTTCGTCGCGGAGATTAAGAGCGATGGCAGTTACACCAACTACGCGCCGTCGGTCCAGGGCCGGTTCAGCATCTCCAGGGACAACTCCCAGAGCACGGTGACGCTGCAGATGAACAGCCTCAGGGACGGGGACACGGCCACCTACTACTGCGCCAAAAGTGCCCGTAGTGTTGTTGCTTTTAGTCCTGGTTCTTTTAGAACTGGTGGCCCCGACCCCGTCCCCGTGTCTCCACCTCCCTGGAGAACAATTCTGACCCGTTATCAGCCTGTTTTGGCTCAACCTGGAGTGGTTTGGCCTAAGTCTTGTCTGTTCTTGGTCAAGCCCTTGGCCGTGTGGCCTGAGTCCCCTGACCCCACTGCCCCACCCCTCGGCCTGGGCCTTTGTCGCAGTTTGCTGTAGCTGTGCTGCTCAGGTGGCTTTTGCAAAGCAGCAGTTACAGTTTGTTGTGAGTTCCCAGCAGTAAACAAGAGCCAGTTCAAGGCCAAAGGCACCTCTGACCAATCCCAGAAGGATTCACAGCGCCTCTGGGAATCACAGATTGGAGACAAACAACTCCTGGCTGGGGCACTTTGCCACCGGAACGCAGAGTGGGAAGATGTGACCAGCTGCAGCGACAGCCAAGGCCAGGCCCTGAAGGAGAGGGGGGAAGGAATGGGGAGAGAAAGTCTGCCCTTAGCTCAGGCCCTCAGCCCCCCAACATATATTTTCTCCCCTTTTCATCCAAGGTGGAGAGTGAGCGAGCGGCTTGGGGGGCGTTTGGCCTCTACCCAGGGCCAAACCAGCACAGGGGGGTTTTTTTAGGGCTTTATTTTATGGTAAATTTCATTGATCTGTAGAATTTTCCCCCTCCTGATTTCCCAGGGTTCTCAATGCAAGTGAATCAGAGAATCAGAGAATTGTAGGGGTTGGAAGGGACCTCGAGAGATCATGGAGTCCAACCCCCTGCCAAAGCAGCTCCCTAGGACATTTCACTGAGATAGGTGTCCAGACAGGGCTGGAATCTCTCCAGAGAAGGAGACTCCACACCCCCTGGGCAGCCTGGCCCAGGGCTCCCTCACCCTCACTGGGGAAAAGTTCTTCCCCAGGTTGGTGTGGAACTCCCTGTGCTCCAACTTGCAGCCATTGCCCCTTGTCCTGTCCCCACAGACACTGAGAAGGGGCTGGCTGATTCCCCCTGCATCCCCTGCTTAAGATAATTATAAACATTAATTAGGTCCCCCCTTAGTCTTCTCTTCTCCAGGCTGAACAGCCCCAGCTCCCTCAGCCTTTCCTCACAGGGGAGATGCTCCAGGCCCTTCAGCATCTTCGTAGCCCTTCTTTGGACTCTCTCCAGGACATCCCTGTCCTTTTTATCCCAGGGAGCCCAGCACTGGACACAACACTCCAGGTGGGGCCTGACCAGGGCAGAGCAGAGGGGGAGGATCACCTCCTGTGCAACTGGAAAATAGAAGAAAATCTGAGGGAAACTGAGAAAAATGGAGAGGAATTTACCAAAGTCTTGAGAAACAGAAGAAAATTTGACAAAGATCTGAAAAAGTGAGAGAAATTGAGAACATCTGAGAGAATTTGAGAGAAATATAAGGGGGAAAATTAAGAGAAATGAGTGAAAAATTTAGAAAAATAGAAAAAATAAACCAGAGAAAACTTAAAATAAAGAAAATAATTTAAAAATTCAAAAAATTCTGAGAAATTGAATAGAATAGAAGAAATATCAGCCAAAAAACTGGTGGTGGTGCTGGGTATTGTGGCCTCAACGCTGTCACCATATCCTCACCTCCATGGAAAACAGTTCTGGCCCGTTACCAGCCTTTTCTCTTCCAACTCTGAGCATTTTCAGCCCAAATCTTGCCCACTTTGGTTCCAACCTGCCTGTGGTGCCCACCAACCCCTTGAGCCCTTTGCCCAACCCTTGGCCACTGGCCTCCAGCTTTGAGTGTTCCCTTCAAAACCTCTCCCCTCTTCAAGGGGAGCGAGTCTGGCCCCAGCCTTTGACTCGGCTTCCAGGGCCGAGGTCTGGAGTGATCGGCTGAGGTTTGGTGTGATCAGGTGAGGGTTGGGGTGCACGGCCAAGGGTTGGGAAGCCAGAAGGTTGGAGCAGGATCTGCCAAGGCTTTGGGTAGCTGAGGTGGAGTTTGGGGCAAAGAGCTGAGGGTTGGGGCAAGAGGGTGACAGGGTCACAGGGTTTGGCAACAAAGGGCCAACAGGTCAGCCCAGGGGTCAGGCCAGGCGGCGGCTCAGGTCAGGCGGCCGGTCACAGCAGGTGGCTGGTCACATCAGGGGTCTGGAGGCCCCTCCGGACTCCACCAGCGTCACGCTCCCTGCGCCTCCTCTGCCAGGCCTCCGGCTTCTCCCTCAGCAGCCTCCCCATGCACTGGGTGCGCCAGGCGCCCGGGAAGGGGCTCCAGGGCGTCGCCAGGATCAGGAACGATGGTGGGTACCAAACCTACGCGCCGTCGGTCCAGGGGCGACACGGGCTCCACACACAGCTCATGGCATTCAGTCATTAATCAACTTTTTATTTAATTACTTTCACCATGTGTCTACCAGAGTCTTCCCCAGAGACCCCCTTTAATGGAGTAATTAATGGATTTCTTAATTACTTTTGCCCTACATCTGACATGGGGTTCCCCAGAGACCTCCTATAATTGATTTACTAACAGATTTCTTAATTGCTCTCACAATATGCCTCCCACAGGCTCTCCCAGAACCCCCTTTCATGATTTAATTAATGGATTTTTTAATTACTTTTTTCATGAATATGACATGGGCTCCCTGGAGACCTCCTATAATTATTTAATTAACAGATTTCCTAATTGCATTTGGCCACCCATCTCCCCATAATTAATTAATTAAATACTTCAGCTGCCCTGGCATCACTGGAGTTAATTAATTAACCCCTTGTTTTTACTGGACACCCGAGACCAGACCTTTACATTTAATTAATTAATTAAATAACTAATTGATCCATTTTACCCTGAGCCTCAATCCCTGGAAAACTAATTAATTAAGTCAAACCAAACCACTCTATGGTTGCACTCGTTAGCTATCCGATAGCCAGGGGAGGTGTCGTTAATGAGGCCCCTCCCTCCTCTCACCCTCCCTGTCTCTTTATGCAAATCAGCCCCCACCCCTCCACCCTATAAGAACCCCCAGACCCCGTCGTGACACCATCACCCCCCTCCCCAAACCCACCACCCATCCCCATGGGCACCCGCTGGGCCTCCCCCATCCTCCTCTTCCTCGTCGCCCTCCCAGGTAACCAGGGGGTGCTGAGGACGTGGCCATGGAGATGATGATGATGATGATGATGATGCTGGTGGTGGGAGCGGGCGACTCCCTGGTGTCCTTCCTCCTTCCCCAGGGCTGCGGGCGGCCGTGACGCTGGTGGAGTCCGGAGGGGCCTCCAGACCCCGGGGGGTCCCTGCGCCTCCTCTGCAAGGCCTCTGGCTTCACCTTCAGCAGCTTTCCCATGCAGTGGGTGCACCAGGCGCCCGGGAAGACATTTGAGTGGGTCGCCCAGATTAACAGTGCTGGGAGCAGCACATGGTACAGGTCATCGGTCCAGGGCCGGTTCAGCATCTCCAGGGACAACTCCCAGAGCACGGTGACGCTGCAGATGAACAGCCTCAGGGACGGGGACACGGCCACCTACTACTGCGCCAAAGATGCTGATGGTGGTTGTGGCGGTGGCCCGGACCCTGTCCCCATGTCCCATCCTCCCTGGAGAAAAATGTTGGCCCATTATCAGACTCTTTTCACCCATTTTTGCCTATCTTCAGCTCAACTGAAGTTCCAACCTGCCTGTGGTGCCCACCAACCCCTGGAGCCCTTTGTCCAACCCTGGGCCTTTGGCCTCCACAAGTCAACGGGGCTGGATGGGATCCACCCCAGGGCACTGAGAGAGCTGGAGATGTGCTTGCCAATCCCCTTCCCATGGTCTCCCAGAAATCCTGGCCAAGGGGAAGAGTCTCCAGCATCCTCTCCAAGGGGGAAGAGTCTCCAGCATCCTCTCCAAGGGGGAAGAGTCTCCAGCATCCCGGACAAGGGGAAGAGTCTCCAGCATCCTGGCCAAGGGGGAAGAGTCTCCAGCATCCTGGCCAAGGGGAAGAGTCTCCAGCATCCCAGCCAAGGGGGAAGAGTCTCCAGCATCCTGGCCAAGGGGAAGAGTCTCCCTGCAGAGCTGGAGAAGCGGCTCCTCCATCCCAGACTCAATCCAAGGGGGGTTTATTCCATTGTTGGGCTGATGTCCCTGTCAGTGGGCAGGACTGTGTCCCAGGGGACTACGCCACCTCCCATGTCTGTCACTAGCAGGGATCCCCCTTATCTCCTGCCCTATCTGCTGCATCTCTCTGCACTGCAGACCCCCTGGCTGCCTTTCTCTCACTGCCAGACAGCTGGACAGTGGCTGGGTTGGCACTCAGTGCAGACTGTTTGCTGGGGGAGTCGCAGGGCTCAGCCCAGGCCTGGGCTCCCCCTTCAGTCTGGCTGTGCAGGACAACTCCTGCCTGAGCTCTGGACACAGCTCCCCACGGGCTGTCTCTGCTGAGATGGGGCCTCAAGGCCATTCCAGGCTGAGTCGCACGGCAACCCCCGTGAGTCGCCTGATGGGCCGGGCATGGCCCAGACCTGTGTGTGGAGCTGGGAGCCAGATGGTCCTTACAGCCACGTGCCCTCAGCTCCCATCCTGGTTGGGTCCAGCTCGGGGCAGGGAAGAGGGTCAGGGCCACGAGGACTAGTGTCAGCACCAGCACCTGTGGCGCAGTAGTAGGTGGCCGTGTCCCCGTCCCTGAGGCTGTTCATCTGCAGCGTCACCGTGCTCTGGGAGTTGTCCCCGCAGATGCTGAACCGGCCCTGGACTGATGGCGTGTCCCCTGTCCAACCACCATTGCTGCTGATCTGCATGACCAGCTCAGGAGTCTTCCCGGTCGCTGGCGCACCCACATCATGTTGTAGCTGCTGAAGGGGCTGAGAGGACAGTGAGGTGGGGTGAGAACTGGCTGTGGGACCGAGCCCAGAGGGGGGTGATCAGTGGAGCAGAGTCTGGCTGGAGGCCTGTGACCAGCGCTGCTCCCCAGGGCTCGGGGTTGGGTCCAGTCCTGTTGAAGATCTTCATTGAGCCCTTGATGAGGGAACAGCATCCACCCTCAGCAGGTTCCCGCTGATCCAGAGCTGGGAGGAGTGGCTGACAGGCAGGACACTGCGCTGCCACCCAGAGAGACCTGGCCAGGCTGGAGAGCTGGGCAGGGAGAGACCAGATGGGGTTCAACAACAGCAAGTGGAGAGTCTGGCACCTGGGAAGGAACAACCGTTTCTATCAGTACAGGCTGGGGGTGACCTGCTGGAGAGGAGCTCGGTGGAGAAGGACATGGGGGTGCTGGTGGGTGACAGGTTGGCCATGAGCCAGCAGTGTGCCTCGGTGGATAAGAGAGCCAATGGGATCCTGGGGGCATCAGGAGGAGTGTGGGCAGCAGGTCAAGGGAGGTGATCCTCCCCCTCTACTCTGCCCTGGTCAGGCCCCACCTGGAGTGTTGTGTCCAGTGCTGGGCTCCCTGGGATAAAAAGGACAGGGATCTCCTGGAGAGAGTCCAGAGAAGGGCTACGAAGATGCTAAAGGGCCTGGAGCATCTCCCCTGTGAGGAAAGGCTGAGAAGATTGGGACTGTTCAGCCTGGAGAAGAAAAGACTAAGGGGGACCTAATTAATGTTTATAATTATCTTAAGCAGGGGATGCAGGGGGAATCAGCCAGTCCCTTTTCAGTGTCTGTGGGGACAGGACAAGGGGCAATGGCTGCAAGTTGGAGCATAGGAAGTTCCACACCAACATGGGGAAGAACCCAGTGAGGGTGAGGGAGCCCTGGGCCAGGCTGCCCAGGGGGTGTGGAGTCTCCTTCTCTGGAGAGATTCCAGCCCCGTCTGGACACCTATCTGAGTGAAATGTCCCAGGGAGCTGCTTTGGCAGGGGGTTGGACCCGATGATCTCTCGAGGTCCCTTCCAACCCCTACAATTCTCTGATTCTCTGATTCACTTGCATTGAGAACCCTGGGAAATCAGGAGGGGGAAAATTCTACAGGTCAATAAAATTTACCAATAAAGCCCTAAAAAGAACCCCCTGTGCTGGTTTGGCCCTGGGTAGAGGCCAAACGCCCCCCAAGCCGCTCGCTCACTCTCCACCTTGGATGAAAAGGGGAGAAAATATATATTGGGGGGCTGAGGGCCTGAGCTAAGGGCAGAGGGGTCACTCTGCAGTGAGTGCAACGGGCAAAAGGGACTCGCCCAGAGTCACAAGTCCCCCGGCCAACCTGCTGAGGCCTGGATCAATCTCTGCACAGGCCGTAGATGTCTCTGCTCCCCGTCCTCATCCAGGGGCTGTGAGGGGACACCCGCTCCACCATGGGCTTCCCCACGAGCTGCAGGGCAATCTCTCCTTCCGGCCTCATTCTTCCCCCGCCCACCCCATCTCCTGGGGCCTGGCCTTGGTGTCTGCACAGCCTGTTCCCTCTCCTCACTCCCTTTTCCGCTGGCAAAGTGCCCCTGCCAGCAGTCTTTTCTCTCCTCTCTGTGATTCCCAGAGGCGCTGTGACCATCTCCCATGGGCTGGGCCCTGCTCAGCAGCAACTCTGGCCTTGGATTGGCCGCTGTTTCCTGCCTGGGGCCTGCAGAGAGCTGTGGCTGCTGCTTGCAGAAGCCATCTCAGCAGCACAGCTCCTCAGAACTGCAACAGCTCCTCAGTGACCCGATGCCCAGGGGGAGGGAATGAGCCCACTGTCCCCCCACTCCACCTCATTATGCAAATCACCCCCCAGCCCTCCACCCTATAAGAACCCCCTGACCCCGTTATGGCACCATCCCCCCCTCCCCAAACCCAGCACCCATCCCCATGGGCCCCCGCTGGGCCTCCCCCATCCTCCTCTTCCTCGTCGCCCTCCCAGGTAACCAGGGGGTGCTGAGGACGTGGCCATGGAGATGATGATGATGATGATGATGATGATGATGATGATGATGATGATGCTGGTGGTGGGAGCGGGCGCCTCCCTGGTGTCCTTCCTCCTTCCCCAGGGCTGCGGGCGGCCGTGACGCTGGTGGAGTCCGGAGGGGCCTCCAGACCCCGGGGGGTCCCTGCGCCTCCTCTGCAAGGCCTCTGGCTTCACCTTCAGCAGCTTCCAAATGGGATGGGTGCGCCAGGCGCCCGGGAAGGGGCTGGAGTGGGTCGTGAGTATTTACAGCAGTGGCAGCACCTACTACGCGCCGTCGGTCCAGGGCCGGTTCAGCATCTCCAGGGACAACTCCCAGAGCACGGTGACGCTGCAGATGAACAGCCTCAGGGACGGGGACACGGCCACCTACTACTGCGCCAAAAGTGCTGGTGCTGGTGGTACTGGTGGTTTTTATGCTGGTGTCCAAGACCCTCTCCCCGTGTCCCCCCCTCCCCTCAGGACAATCCTGGCCCCACCACTGACCGTTTCTGCTCCAACAAGAGGTTCAGCCCACAGGGTGATGGGCTGGAGCAAAACCGACCAGGCTTTGGGCCAAACCCACTCAGTATTGGGCCAGCGGTGTCGTGTTTGGGCCCAAAGCAGCCTGAGCTCGGGGCAGAATGGTAAAGCCAGGACAGGTGTCACTCCAAGGGCTGCGGGTTGAGCTGGAGGCCAATGGCCAAGGGGTGGGCAAAGGACTCCAGGGGTTGCTGAGCACCACAGGCAGGATCTGCAGGACTGTTGTTAAGTTATGAGCTAAAAACAGTCCAAGATGGGTCAGAAGAGATCGATCATGGTCAAAAATTGTTCTCCAGGGAGGTTGGGACACAGGGACCGGGTCGGGGCCACCAGCATCAGTAGAACCAGCACCACCAGCACCAGCACCAGCTTCTTTGGCGCAGTAGTAGGTGGCCGTGTCCCCGTCCCTGAGGCTGTTCATCTGCAGCGTCACCGTGCTCTGGGAGTTGTCCCTGGAGATGCTGAACCGGCCCTGCACCGACGGCGCGTAGTAGGTGCGTCTCCCACTGTAGCTGATACCTGCGACGAACTCCAGCCCCTTCCCGGGCGCCTGGCGCACCCATCCCATTTGGAAGCTGCTGAAGGTGAAGCCAGAGGCCTTGCAGAGGAGGCGCAGGGACCCCCCGGGGGTCTGGAGGCCCCTCCGGACTCCACCAGCGTCACGGCCGCCCGCAGCCCTGGGGAAGGAGGAAGGACACCAGGGAGTCGCCCGCTCCCACCACCACCAGCATCATCATCATCATCATCATCATCATCATCATCATCATCATCTCCATGGCCACGTCCTCAGCACCCCCTGGTTACCTGGGAGGGCGACGAGGAAGAGGAGGATGGGGGAGGCCCAGCGGGTGCCCATGGGGATGGGTGGTGGGTTTGGGGAGGGGGGTGATGGCACCGTGACAGGCTCAGGGAGGTTCTTTATAGGGCAGAGGGCTGGGGGCTGTTTTGCATAATGAGGCGGGGAAGGAGAGAGGAGGGAGGGGCCTCGTTAACGACACCTCCCCTGGCTATGGGATCGCTACCGAGCGCACCCAGAGAGGGGTTCGGTTTGACCTGCCCGGCCGCCTGATGTGACCCTGCGTCTGACCTGACCTCACGTGATCTGCCCAGGCACAGAGGGGAGACTGACTGGCCGGTGGGTCCCCAAATCCTCCTTTTCCCTCTGTTTAAATTGGGGGTCATGTTTCCTTTTCCCAGTCAGTGGGGACCTCATCAGAGTGCCAGGACCTCTCCCAAATGATGGAGAGGGCCCTGGCCAATTCATGCCCCAGTTCCTCCAGGGCACGTGGGTGCACCTCCTCAGGCCCCGTGCCCTTGTGCACACTGTAGGGAAGCTCAGGAGGGGCAGAGAGAGCGCTGCCTTGGGCTGCTCCTCTGCTGCTGGGCTGGGCCCCTGGGAGGGAGGGAGCTCATGGCAAGCAGGCAGCGCTGCAGAGACAGCTCTGCCCAGGAGCCCCTCTTCTTCAAAGCACAGAGGAGCCCATGTCATCACCCCTTGGGTGGATCTAATCTGGGTCTGGGGGTTTCAAGGCCTGGGAAGGGGTGGCTCCAGGGTAGGAGCTCGGAGGTGTTCAGGGCACAACAGGGTGAGGTTGGCAGGGACGGGTCACAGCTGGGTGGGACGGTCACGGGGTGGTGCCACCGTTGGGGGTTTGGGGCAGGAACGGTCCTGGCCGTGAGCAGAACCCGGCTGGGCTGGATCCCAGGGCCCAGAGCTCCACCCCCAGGGCTGAGGTTCTCAGCCATGGCAGGGGGAGTTGGACTCCAGCGGGGGAGGATTTGGGGCAAAGAGGCAGGATTTGGGTCCAGAGGGTCAAGGGTTGGGGAAAGGGTCAGAGCTCGGGGCCAGCAGTTGGGTTACGGACAGAGATGGGGATGGCGGTGGTGGCCCCGACCCTGTCCCCCCCTGTGTTGTGACCTGCCCGGGGGACATTCCAGGCCCTGACATTGTCCCTCCCTGACCCAAGATGGACCCAACAAGGATGGGAGCTGCGGGCATGTGTTCAGGGTGGGATGGAGGCGGATGAGTCCTTGGGGGATCAGCCAAGGGTTGGGCCAACAGCGCTGAGGGTTGGAGCAGGGACAGACGATGTTTGGGGTACCTGGGGTGATGACCAGAAATCTCTTTGAGGTTCTGGACAAAACACTGAAAGATGGGTCAGAAAAGGCTGATAATGGGCCAAAATTGATCTGCAGAGAGATGGGGACATGGTGACAGTTCCTGCCATCACCTTCTCCATCAATGTCATCACCCCCCTAGGAGGAGCAAGACTTGGTCTGGGGGTCAGGGCCCAGGAAGGGTCTGGGTGGCTCCAGGGTTGGAGCTCGGGGTTGGGGAGGTTTTGGGGCAAAGAGTTGGGATTGGAGTCCAGAGGGTCAAGGGTTGGGGAAAGGGTCAGAGCTCGGGGCCAGGAGTCGGGTTCTGGACAAGCATGGCCAAGGGTTGGGCAAGTCCCATGGGGCGACTCACCCGACCTGAACCCCAACACGAACCCCAACCCATCGCTGGCTTCACCTCCGGCAGCTCCAGCACCTTCTGGGTGGTTCTGGAAGCGTTGGGGTGGGTTCCAGCCCCAAACTTGGCCATGTTGGACCCAACACCTTGAGATTTCGAGCCTCAACCTCACCCGTTCCCACCCCAACCCACGACTGGTCACCCCAACCCTCAACTGGACACCCCAAATCTCAGCCCTTGGAGCAACGTCTTGACTCCTCTCTGGCAGCCTCACCCAGTTGTGCCCCAAACCACCCCCAGCTCCCACCCTGCAGCCACCCAGACTCTTCCCCTGTCCGTTGAGATCGGAGGGGAAGTGGTCGAGGTTGGAGGACAATGGCCAAGGATTGGGCAAAGGTTCAAGGGGTTGGTGGGCACCACAAGCAGGTTCTGAACAACTGTGGGCAAGATTTGGGCTGAAAACACTCAAAGATGGGTCAGAAAGAGCTAAAAATGCATCAAAATTGTTCTCCAGGGAGGTGGGGACATGGGGACAGGGTCGGGACCACCAGGAAGATCATAATCAGCATAACCAGCACCAGCACGTTTGGCGCAGTAGTAGGTGGCCGTGTCACCGTCCCTGAGGCTGTTCATCTGCAGCGTCACCGTGCTCTGGGAGTTGTCCCTGGAGATGCTGAACCGGCCCTGGACCGACGGCGCGTAGTAGGTGCTGCCACCACTCCTAATACTTGCGACCCACTCCAGCCCCTTCCCGGGCGCCTGGCGCACCCATCCCAGGCCGGTGCTGCTGAAGGTGAAGCCAGAGGCCTTGCAGAGGAGGCGCAGGGACCCCCCGGGGGTCTGGAGGCCCCTCCGGACTCCACCAGCGTCACGGCCGCCCGCAGCCCTGGGGAAGGAGGAAGGACACCAGGGAGTCGCCCGCTCCCACCACCAGCATCATCATCATCATCATCATCTCCATGGCCACGACCTCAGCACCCCCTGGTTACCTGGGAGGGCGACGAGGAAGAGGAGGATGGGGGAGGCCCAGCGGGTGCCCATGGGGATGGGTGGTGGGTTTGGGGAGGGGGTGATGGTCGGGCGTGGGGCTTCTTATAGGATGAAGGGTTGGGGGGTAATTTGCATAACGAAGCAGGGGGTGGGGAGGGAGGGGGTGTCTCCTCTACCTCCCCCTGGGTATCAGATCGCTAACAAGCACACCCACTTGGTTTGGTTTGACTGAATTAAGAGGCGGGGAAAGGTGGGGGGCTGTACCTACCGCCAGGAGGCTACAGCGTTCCATCTGCTCTGTGATTGTGTTCCCCAAGAACTGGTTGGAAACACAGTCATCCAAATCCAGATGTGAGTTTATTGATCAGCAGGGGCCAAAGGCAAAGCAGCGCTGGGCGGCCGGGCAGTCTCAGCTCTACCAGCAGCCGCGCGGTTCCTGCCCCAGTTCTGGTTTTGATCCTGTGGTGGTTCCTGGTCTAGAATCTTCCATCAAAACTCCCGTGTAGTCTTCTGCGCGTGCGCCAGCTGGTATTAGGGGGTCGTCCTCTACCTTCTGGTGGTCGGTGGGATGAAGTCGCTTGTCTTCCTCACTGGTCCCTCAGCTGACCCCCTGTTCCCTGTTTGGTCCTCTGCAGCAATAAGCTCACTGATTGGCTGCTTGGTTCCTGCTTCTAAGTTATCAATTACTGAATTCTCCGCCTCGTTAGCTGCTCACGATGTACCTTACAGAGTTATTCTTATAAAACAGGGTGTTGTAGCCTGTTTCAGGGCACAGGTGGTTTGCTGAACAAAAGGCTCATCCATCACAGGGGCCACAGAGGATCCGAGGCCGGTGACACTCCAACAGATAAAGACATCCTGGCAGCACATGAAGGGGTTGGAACCACTTAGGAAGCGATCGGAACTGAAGCCCAGCTCCTCCTGGCACCCTGATTGTCAGTGCTGGGCTGGATGTTCAAAGGGAAGGTCCCTTCTACACACCATGCCACTGATGCTACGTGGAGCAAGTGGGTCGCACTTAACACCCAGCGGGCTGGAACAGGAACCCCAATCACCCAGGAACCCTGGAAGTGATCACAGACTGGCCAGAAGGCAAAGGTCTTGGAGTATCACCAGAGGAGCAGGGGACACGTGCTGAAGAGGCCCCACTGTACAGGTGAAGACATCATACCCTCTGTCCCTTCTGGGCTCCTCCCTGGAGCTCCAAGGAAACTACTTGGAAAGTCACTGAAGTTCTCACTGCTGTTCCCTCCCTGGGCTGGGCAGAAATCCTTGTGTCCAGCAGAGCCCTTTCTCCTGATCAAACCAGAGCTGGGCAGGACAATCCCCTTTCCTTGTCTCCCCATCAGACAGGACCCCCAGGCAGGGACAGGGAGGGGACTCTTTCCCCCTGCAGAGGTTAAGGAGTGTGGCAGCTCCCTCCAGGCCCCTCATCTTTCCTTTGCAGCCCTGGGGCTGATTGGAGGTGCAGCTGTGGGCTGTGATTGCATCAAAGCCCCTGGAGCTGGGATTCCTCTGTCCCCAATTCCAGTGGCACAGGACAGGCACCTGCTGCCTGGGAGCTGCTGGTCCCAGTGCCCATGGGGATTCCTGAGGGTGGAGGCCAGGAGAGAGTCGCTCAGGCGCCAAGCCCTGTTGTCACCTGAAGGGCCAGAGGTGTTCCAGAGCCATGAGTGGGTGCAAGGTCCATGGGAGCAGTGCTGAGAGAGGGCAGTGCCTGGGAGCAGCGGTTTGGAGCCTGGTGGGGAATTCCTTTGGCCAACTGACAGGACAGCAGATGGTCACAGCCTGGCAGTTGTGCGTAGTTGGGTGCTGAGGGAGAGACCAGGGGCTGCAGAGAGAGGCTGCTGGAACGCTCTGCCAGCCCCAGAGTCTAAACCCTGGGCAATTGAAGGGCAAAGGGCTCTGATGGCGCCTCTGAGAGTCCCACAGGGGAGAAAAGAGCCCGGAAGCAGCTGCATTTTGCCACCTGAGAACGGAGTGCCAACATGTCAGCAGCTGCAGGCACCAAAGGCTGGGAAGGGTGGGGGAGGAGGCGCCCCAGGTGCCCGGGAGAAAGGCGCCCCTGCAGCCCCTGGAGAAAGCCATGGGAAAGGCCCAGACCCCACCTGCAGCCCGGGGAGAGGCTCCACGCTGGATGGAGCCGGTGGAGACAGAGAGAAGACGCCGGCACTGACCTTGGGATGAGCCCTGCCAGCACTTGCAGCCCACAGAGAGGAGAGAGAGAGAGGTTTGTGCTGGAACAGGTTTGCTCGGGGAGGCTGCTGACCCCGTGGAGGACTGGGACCGAGAGACAGTGGGATTGATGACTGCCCCCACAGCAGTGACCCGTGCCAGGGCAGCTGGGGAAGAGCTGAAGCCCTCTGGGAAGAGACTGGTGTTGGAGGAGTTGGTGGAGGACTGCCTGGCGTGGGGGGGACCCTGCGGTGCAGCAGGGGGAGGGGGTGTGCAATGGATGCCCCCACCCCGGCCGAGAAGGGAACCAACTGGCAAGGGACTGACCCAAGCCCCATCTCCTGGTCCCTGCCCCCCTGTGCTGTGCCCGGGGGCGAAGAAGGGAGTGAAATCATGACTGGAGTGAAGTCTGCTAAGGAGGGAGCGAGGGGGGGAGGTAGAGGTGATTTAGGATCTGGAAAAGGGAAACAGCTCTTGAGGAAGTGACTGAGACCCCCATTTCCCCAGTCCCTGCCCCTCCTGGGCTGCGACCGGGAGGGAAGAAGGCAGCAAACTTCTAACTAAATTCTGCTGAGGAGGGAGTGGGGGAGGAAATTGTTTTAAGCCCTGGTTGAGTTTGGTTTAAGATTTGGTCCTTATCTTGACTCCTGAGCCTCTTGCTATATATCTTCTCCCCTGTCCAGCTGGGAAGGGCAGTAACAGACTGATCTTGGGGGGCATCTGGCCTCCAGCGAGGGCTAAACCACAACGACCTCCAACCCTGAGCCTCTCAATATCTATTTTCTCCCCTGTCCAGCTGAGAAGGGGAGTGATAGAGCAGCTCTGGTGGGCATTTGGCCTCCAGCCAGGGCCAATATTGGTCCAACTCAAAATTGTTCTCCAGGGAGGTGGGGACACGGTGGGGGGGTTGGGGCAACCACCAGCAGCAGCAGGAATAATTTTGGCGCAGTAGTAGGTGGCCGTGTCCCCGTCCCTGAGGCTGTTCATCTGCAGCGTCACCGTGCTCTGGGAGTTGTCCCTGGAGATGCTGAACCGGCCCTGGACCGATGACCTGTACCATATGCCGGTACCCGTGCTGTTAATCACTGCCACCCACTCGAGCCCCTTCTTGGGCGCCTGGCGCACCCACTGCATGTGGGTCTTGCTGAAGTCGAAGCCAGAGGCCTTGCAGAGGAGGCGCAGGGACCCCCCGGGGGTCTGGAGGCCCCTCCGGACTCCACCAGCATCACGGCCGCCCGCAGCCCTGGGGAAGGAGGAAGGACACCAGGGAGTCGCCCGCTCCCACCACCACCATCATCATCATCATCATCATCATCATCATCTCCATGGCCACGTCCTCAGCACCCCCTGGTTACCTGGGAGGGCGACGAGGAAGAGGAGGATGGGGGAGGCCCAGCGGGTGCCCATGGGGATGGGTGGTGGGTTTGGGGAGGGGGGATTGTGCCATGATGGGGTTGGGGGTTTCTTATAGGGTGGAGGGTCTGGGGGTGATTTGCTTAATGAGAAAGGGCAGGTGAGAGCAAGGGGGGCCTCATTAACGACACCTCCTCCTGGTTATCAGATCACTAACGAGCGCACCCATAGAGTGGTTTGTTTTGACTTAATTAATTCGTTTTCCAGGGATTGAGGTGCAGGGAAAAAATAAGTAATCATTCATTTGGTTAATTAATTAATTAATTAATTAACTACAAGGGTCTGGTCTCAGGTGTCAAGCCAAATCAGGGGGTTAATTAATTTATTAATTTGAAAGTCTCCACAGAAACCAGGATTTAATTAAATTATGGGGAGATGGGTGTCAGAATGCAATTAGGAAATCTGTTAATTAAATAATTATAGGGCGTCTCCAGGCAGCCCACGTTACATGCTCAGGAAAGTAATTAAGAAAGCCATTAATTAGTTCCTTAGAGGGGGTCTGTGTGGGAGCCTGTGGCAGGCAGATGGTGGAAGCAATCAGGACCTGTCGTGAGCTGCCTTGTCCCAAACTCCAGGCTCAGCGGGGAGATGGATTTAGCCAGGGCTTTGGAAGGGCAGGAGGCGCTTGGGCAATGAATGCACCCCACTGGGGGTAAAAGCAAACACTCCCTGTTCTTCAAGCAAGCTGCAGCCTCTTCTACCTGCCAGGCAGAGGGCTGATTCCCAGGGACAGCTCGTTCTCACCCGGAGAGGTCGGGGCCAGGGCCAGGGACAGGGGGGGAAGAACTCCTGCGCAGAAGCAAGGTGCTGGTCCCACTCTGGGATGGACAGAGCTCTCCTTAGAGTCCTAGCTCTCATGCTTCCCAGCTTCTTCTCAGTGCTCGTGCTCAAGCTGCAGCACAGGGGTGGAAAGATGGCCTTCATCAACTAGCCAGGGGTCCACACATCCCCTCACTTCCCTCCAAGATTCCCTCATTTCCCCCCCAAATCTCCTGGTTTTCCCCAAAATTCCCTAATTCCACCCAAATTCCCCTCTTTCCCCCCAAATTCCCTCTTTTTTCTCCCAAATTCCATCTTTTTTTCCCCCCAAATTCCCTTTTTTTCTCCCAAATCCCCCCGTTTCTCCAAAATTCCCCATATTGCCCCCCAATTCCCTCATTTCCACCCAAACTTCCCAAATTAGCCACAAATTCCATAATTTCACCCCTAATTTCCCTCATTTCCCTCCAAATCGTTCATGTTCCCTCAAATTCCCTCATTTCCTCCCAAATTCCCTAGTTTCCCCATACTTCCATCCAATTCCCCCAAGATCCCCTCTTTTTTCTCCCAAATCCTTCATTTCCCCCAAAACAATTCTCTAATTTCACTGCAAATTCCCTAATTCCAAACCCCCCAATCCCTAATTTCCTCATGGGATCCCCTAGAGGCCTCCTGTAATAAATCAATTAACAGATTTCTTAAATGCTTTCACCATGTGCCTGCCACAGGCTCCACCAGACCCCCCTTAATTAACACATTAATGGATTTCTTAATTAATTTTGCCATGCATACAGCATGGTATCCCAGGAGAGCCCCAATACTTACATCATTAACAGATTTCCTAATTGCATTCTGCCACCCATCTCCCCATAATTAATTAACTAAATTAACCTGGCTTCCCTGGACACCTTCTAATTAATTAATTAATTAAAGCATTGTTTTGACTGGACACCTGAGACCAGACCCTCATAAATAAATAAATTCATAGATAGATAGATAGATAGATAAATAGCTAATTAATAAATTTCTCCCCTAGTATCATTCCCTGGAGAACTAATGAATTATGTAAAATAATCCATCTCATGGGTGTGCTCGTTAGTGACCCGATACCCAGGGCAGATGTCGCTAACGAGGCCTCCCACTGCTCTCACCCTCCCCACCTCGTTATGCAAATCACCCCCAAACCCTCCACCCTATAAGAACCCCCGACTCCATCCTGGCGCCATCTCCCCTGTCTCCAAACCCACCACCCATCCCCATGGGCACCCGCTGGGCCTCCCCCATCCTCCTCTTCCTCGTCGCCCTCCCAGGTAACCAGGGGGTGCTGAGGTCGTGGCCATGGAGATGATGATGATGATGATGATGCTGGTGGTGGGAGCGGGCGCCTCCCTGGTGTCCTTCCTCCTTCCCCAGGGCTGCGGGCGGCCGTGACGCTGGTGGAGTCCGGAGGGGCCTCCAGACCCCCGGGGGGTCCCTGCGCCTCCTCTGCAAGGCCTCTGGCTTCACCTTCAGCAGCACCTGGATGAGCTGGGTGCGCCAGGCGCCCGGGAAGGGGCTGGAGTGGGTCGCAGTTATTAACAGCGGTGGTGGCACAGACTACGCGCCGTCGGTCCAGGGCCGGTTCAGCATCTCCAGGGACAACTCCCAGAGCACGGTGACGCTGCAGATGAACAGCCTCAGGGACGGGGACACGGCCACCTACTACTGCGCCAAAAGTGCTGCTATTGGTTATGGTGCTGTTCCTGGTGTCCCAGACCCCGTCCCCTTGTCCCCCCCTCCCTGGAGAACAATCTTTGCTCATTATCAGCATTTTCTGTCCCATTTTTGAGTGTTTTGGTCCGCGGCCCTTGGAGCGACGCCTCGCCCGGCTTTGCCGTCCTGCCCCCAGCTCGGCCTCCTCCAGCTCTGTCCCAGTTCGGGGTCGCTGGGTGCTGGGAGAGAACGGGGGCTGCAGAAAGTGGCTGCTGCCAGGAGCAGCCAGAAGCTCTCTGCAGGCCCCACAGGGCAACGTCGGCCGGGTCAAGGCCGGAGTCGCTGCTGACCAAGGCCGAGCCCATCAGCGATGGTCACAGCGCCTCTGGGAACCACAGTGAGGGGGGGAAATCCCCAAGCAGCCGCTTTGTGCCCCAGAGAAGGGAGTGAGAAGGTGTGAGGAGCCATATGGACACCAAGGCCAGGCCTGAAAGAGATGGGGGTGAAGAATGAGGCTCTCCAGGTGCCAGAGAGAGATTCCCCTGCAGCCCCTGGAGAAGCCCATGGTGGAGCGGGTGTCCCCTCGCAGCCCCTGGGTAAGGACGGGGAGCAGAGACATCTACGGCCTGTGCAGAGACCGACCCAGCCCGCAGCAGAGTGGGAGAGCGGCTCTGGTGGGCGTCTGGCCTCCAGCCAGGCCCAACCCAGCACCCACGGCCACGGCCTTGGCCCTCGGGGGGAGCAAGTCTGGGCCGGGCCTTGGCCATGGCTCCAGTGGGGGAGGGTTGGGGTGATGGGTTGGGGGTTGGGGTGACCAGCTGAGGGTTGGGGTGATGGGTTGGGGGTTGGGTGACCAGCTGAGGGTTGGGGTGATGGGTTGGGGGTTGGGGTGACCAGCTGAGGGTTGGGGTGATGGGTTGGGGGTTGGGGTGACCAGCTGAGGGTTGGGGTGATGGGTTGGGGGTTGGGGTGACCAGCTGAGGGTTGGGGTGATGGGTTGGGGGTTGGGGTGACCAGCTGAGGGTTGGGGTGAAGAGCTTTGAGGTTGGAGGGAAGCGGTCAAAGCTGGAGGCCAAAGGCCCAGGGTTGGACAAAGGGCTCCAGGGGTTGGTGGGCACCACAGGCAGGGGCTGAACAACAGTGGGCAAGATTTGGGCTGAAAATACCCAAAGATGAGTCAAAAGAGGTTGATAATGGGCCTGTCTGACTTGTCCAAACCCCAGCCCATCAGCCCAAGCCTCGGTGGCAGAGCCACATCGTGACCATCCTGGCCCTGGGCCCAACCCTGGGCCACTGGCCTCCAGCTTTCCCCAGCCCCATTCAGACGGGACCATTCAGCTGGGTCCAGAAGTGTCGATAATGGGCCAGGATTGTTCTCCAGGGAGGTGGGGACACGGGGACAGGCCCGGGGCCACCAGCAATATAAGCACCATAAGAACCATAATCTGCTCTGCCACAGGCCTTGCAGAGGAGACCCAAGGACCCCCCGGGGGTCTGGAGGCCCCTCCGGACTCCAGACTCTCCACTTGCTTTTGTTGAACCCCATCTGGTCTCTCCCTGCCCAGCTCTCCAGCCTGGCCAGGTCTCTCTGGGTGGCAGCGCAGTGTCCTGCCTGTCAGCCACTCCTCCCAGCTCTGGATCAGCGGGAACCTGCTGAGGGTGGATGCTGTTCCCTCATCAAGGGCTCAATGAAGATCTTCAACAGGACTGGACCCAACCCCGAGCCCTGGGGAGCAGCGCTGGTCACAGGCCTCCAGCCAGACTCTGCTCCACTGATCACCCCCCTCTGAGCTCGGTCCCACAGCCAGTTCTCACCCCACCTCACTGTCCTCTCAGCCCCTTCAGCAGCTACAACATGATGTGGGTGCGCCAGCGACCGGGAAGACTCCTGAGCTGGTCATGCAGATCAGCAGCAATGGTGGTTGGACAGGGGACACGCCATCAGTCCAGGGCCGGTTCAGCATCTGCGGGGACAACTCCCAGAGCACGGTGACGCTGCAGATGAACAGCCTCAGGGACGGGGACACGGCCACCTACTACTGCGCCACAGGTGCTGGTGCTGACACTAGTCCTCGTGGCCCTGACCCTCTTCCCTGCCCCGAGCTGGACCCAACCAGGATGGGAGCTGAGGGCACGTGGCTGTAAGGACCATCTGGCTCCCAGCTCCACACACAGGTCTGGGCCATGCCCGGCCCATCAGGCGACTCACGGGGGTTGCCGTGCGACTCAGCCTGGAATGGCCTTGAGGCCCCATCTCAGCAGAGACAGCCCGTGGGGAGCTGTGTCCAGAGCTCAGGCAGGAGTTGTCCTGCACAGCCAGACTGAAGGGGGAGCCCAGGCCTGGGCTGAGCCCTGCGACTCCCCCAGCAAACAGTCTGCACTGAGTGCCAACCCAGCCACTGTCCAGCTGTCTGGCAGTGAGAGAAAGGCAGCCAGGGGGTCTGCAGTGCAGAGAGATGCAGCAGATAGGGCAGGAGATAAGGGGGATCCCTGCTAGTGACAGACATGGGAGGTGGCGTAGTCCCCTGGGACACAGTCCTGCCCACTGACAGGGACATCAGCCCAACAATGGAATAAACCCCCCTTGGATTGAGTCTGGGATGGAGGAGCCGCTTCTCCAGCTCTGCAGGGAGACTCTTCCTCTTGGCCAGGATGCTGGAGACTCTTCCCCCTTGTCATGGATGCTGGAGACTCTTCCCCTTGTCCGGGATGCTGGAGACTCTTCCCCCTTGGAGAGGATGCTGGAGACTCTTCCCCTTGGCCAGGATTTCTGGGAGACCATGGGAAGGGGATTGGCAAGCACATCTCCAGCTCTCTCAGTGCCCTGGGGTGGATCCCATCCAGCCCCGTTGACTTGTGGAGGCCAAAGGCCCAGGGTTGGACAAAGGGCTCCAGGGGTTGGTGGGCACCACAGGCAGGTTGGAACTTCAGTTGAGCTGAAGATAGGCAAAAATGGGTGAAAAGAGCCTGATAATGGGCCAACATTTTTCTCCAGGGAGGATGGGACATGGGGACAGGGTCCGGGCCACCGCCACAACCACCATCAGCATCTTTGGTGCAGTAGTAGGTGGCCGTGTCACCGTCCCTGAGGCTGTTCATCTGCAGCGTCACCGTGCTCTGGGAGTTGTCCCTGGAGATGCTGAACCGGCCCTGGACCGACGGCGCGTAGTAGGTGCTCCCACTGCTGTAAATACTCGCGACGAACTCCAGCCCCTTCCCGGGCGCCTGGCGCACCCATCCCATTTGGAAGCTGCTGAAGGTGAAGCCAGAGGCCTTGCAGAGGAGGCGCAGGGACCCCCCGGGGGTCTGGAGGCCCCTCCGGACTCCACCAGCGTCACGGCCGCCCGCAGCCCTGGGGAAGGAGGAAGGACACCAGGGAGTCGCCCGCTCCCACCACCACCATCATCATCATCATCATCATCATCATCTCCATGGCCACGTCCTCAGCACCCCCTGGTTACCTGGGAGGGCGACGAGGAAGAGGAGGATGGGGGAGGCCCAGCGGGTGCCCATGGGGATGGGTGGTGGGTTTGGGGAGGGGGGATGGCGCCACGACGGGGTTGGGGGGTTCTTATAGAGTGGAGAGGTGGGGGGTGATTTGCATAATGAGACAGGGCAGGCGAGAGGAAAGGGGAGGCCTCATTAACAACACCTCCCTCAGGGTATCGGATCGCTAAGAAGCGCACCCATAGAGTGGTTTGTTTTGACTTAATTAATTACTTTTCCATGGAATAAGGTCCATGGAAAAATGAATTCATCATTTATTTGACTAATTAATTAATTAGTTACAAGGGTCTGGTCTCAGGTGCCAAGTCAAACAAGAGGTTAATTAATTAATTAATTAGAAAGTCTCCTGGGAAACCAGGGCAGCTGTAGGATTTAATTATTTAACTACGGGGAGATGCCTGTCAGAATGTAATTAGGAAATCTGTTAATTAATTAATTATATGGTGTATCCAGGGACCCATGTCATGCGCACAGAAAAGTCATTAAGAAATCCATTAACTAATTCATTAAAAAATTCCTTAATTAATTCATTAAATGGGGTCTCTGTGAGAGCCTGTGGCAGGCGCATGGAGAAAGCAATTAGGAAAACTGTTAATTAATTAATTATAGGAGGTGTCTGGGGGACACCATGTCAGATGTAGGGCAAAAGTAATTAAGAAATCTGATAATCAATTAATTATATGTTGTCTCCAGGGAGCCCATGTCAGATGCAGGGCACAAGTCATTAAGAAATCCTTTAATTAACTGATTATACAGGATCTCTGTGAGAGCCCCTGGCAGACACATGGTGACAATAACGAAGAACTAAGTTAATGACTGAATGCCATGAGCTGTGTGTGGAGCCCGTGTCGCCCCTGGACCGACGGCGCGTAGGTTTGGTACCCACCATCGTTCCTGATCCTGGCGACGCCCTGGAGCCCCTTCCCGGGCGCCTGGCGCACCCAGTGCATGGGGAGGCTGCTGAGGGAGAAGCCGGAGGCCTGGCAGAGGAGGCGCAGGGAGCGTGACGCTGGTGGAGTCCGGAGGGGCCTCCAGAGCCTGAAGGGTCCCTGCGCCTCCTCTGCAAGGCCTGGGGTCTCTGATGGGTGGATCCAGAGTGGAACCAGTTGACCCATCTCTTGGGCACTGGCCTCCAGCACTGACCAGTTCCACTCCATCCTCAACCCTTGTCACCCCAACCCTCAGCTGGTCACCCCAACCCTCAGCTGGTCACCCCAACCCTCGGCCCTTGGAGCACTGTCTCCCCTGGGTGTGCTGTTCTGCCCCCAGCTCAGGCTGCTTCAGGCTCCACATGGCCAATGGCCAAGGGCTGCGCAAAGGGCTGAGGGGATTGGTGGGCACCACAGGCAGGTGCTGAACAACCGTGGACAGAGTTGGGCTGGAGATACTGAGCGATGGCTCCAAAACTGTTGATAATGGGCCAAACTGGTTCTGCAGGGAGGGGGGACACGGGGATGGGGTCGGGGCCACCAGGACCAGTACTAGCACTACCAAAAACACCACCACCACTAGTTCTGGCGCAGTAGTAGGTGGCTGTGTCACCATCCCTGAGGCTGTTCATCTGCAGCATCACCGTGCTCTGGGAGTTTCCCTGGAGATGCTGAACCGGCCCTGGACCGATGCTGCATAGCCTGTGCTGCTACCACTGGGGTTAATACCTGTGACAGACTTGAGCCCCTTCCCGGGACTCCGGCGAGCCCCGTGTCCCCACCTCCCTGGAGAACAATTCTGACCCATTATCAGCCTTTTCTGACCCATCTTTGAGTATTTTAGCCCCAAAAATGGAGACCACCTTGGTTCAACCCCTGCCTGTGGTGCCCACCAACCCCTTGAGCCCTTTGCCCAACCCTTGGCCATTGGACTTCAGCTGTGACAGTTTCCCTCCAACCTCAACACTCTTCACCCCAACCCTCAACTGGTCACCCTAAACCTCAACTGGTCACCTCAAACCTCAACTGGTCACCCCAACTCTCGGCCCTTGGAGCAAAGTCTGGCCTGGCTTTGCCGTTCTGCCCTGAGCTCGGGCTGCTTCGGGCCAAGCACTGACCATGTTTGGCTCCATGTGGCCACTGGGGTTGGTGGGCACCACAGGCAGGTTTTCAAAAGCTGGTACAGATTTGGTCCAAAAATACTCAAAGATGGATCAGAAAATGCTGAAAATGGGCCAGGATTGTTCTCCAGGGAGGTGGGGACATGGGTCAGGATCACCACCAATATAAGCACCATAATAACCAGCACCAGCACGTTTGGCGCAGTAGTAGGTGGCCGTGTCACTGTCCCTGAGGCTGTTCATCTGCAGCGTCACCGTGCTCTGGGAGTTGTCCCTGGAGATGCTGAACCGGCCCTGGACCGACGGCGCGTAGTAGGTGTAACTACCACCGCTGTAAATACCCGCGACCCACTCCAGCCCCTTCCCGGGCGCCTGGCGAGCCCAAACCATGGTGTAGCTGCTGAAGGTGAAGCCAGAGGCCTTGCAGAGGAGGCGCAGGGACCCCCCGGGGGTCTGGAGGCCCCTCCGGACTCCACCAGCGTCTCGGCCGCCCGCAGCCCTGGGGAAGGAGGAAGGACACCAGGGAGTCGCCCGCTCCCACCACCACCATCATCATCATCATCTCCATGGCCACGTCCTCAGCACCCCCTGGTTACCTGGGAGGGCGACGAGGAAGAGGAGGATGGGGGAGGCCCAGCGGGTGCCCATGGGGATGGGTGGTGGGTTTGGGGAGGGGGTGATCGTGGCATGACAGTGTCGGGGGTTCTTATAGGGTGGAGGAGTAGGGGGTAATTTGCATAATGAGGCAGGGAAGGCAAGGACAACTCCCAGAGCACGGTGACGCTGCAGATGAACAGCCTCAGGGACGGGGACACGGCCACCTACTACTGCGCCAAAAGTGCTGGTGGTGGTTTTTATGCTGGTGGCCCCGACCCTGCCACTGTGTCCCCACCTCCATGGAGAACACTCTTGTCCTCTTCTGAGCTATTTCTGACCCAGCTTTGAGTATTTTTTCCCCAAATTCTTGCCCACTTTCATTCCAACCTGCCTTTGGTGCCAACTAACCCCTTGAGCCCTGGAGCCCTTTCCCAACCCTTGGCCATTGGCCTCAAGCTTTCCCCAGCCCCAGTCATATGTGACTGTTCCACTCAACCCTCCACTGGTCACCCCAACCCTCAACTGGTCACCCCAACCCTCGGCCCTTGGGGCACTGTCACAGCCGGATGCCGAGGGCTGAGACTGAGGAGAAACGGGTGACACTGGGCCAGGGAGGGAGAAGGGGCCTCCAGACCCCCGGGGGGTCCCTGCGCCTCCTCTGCAAGGCCTCTGGCTTCACCCTCAGCAGCACCGGCCTGGGATGGGTGCGCCAGGTGCCCAGGAAGGGGCTGGAATTTGTTGTATATATTCACAGCAGTGGTAGCTACACAGGCTACAGGCCATCGGTCCAGGGCCGGTTCAGCATCTCCAGGGACAACTCCCAGAGCACGGTGACGCTGCAGATGAACAGCCTCAGGGACGGGGACACGGCCACCTACTACTGCGCCAAACGTGCTGCTATTGGTTATGGTGCTGTTCCTGGTGTCCCAGACCCCGTCCCCTTGTCCCCCCCTCCCTGGAGAACAATCTTTGCTCATTATCAGCATTTTCTGTCCCATTTTTGAGTGTTTTGGTCCGCGGCCCTTGGAGCGACGCCTCGCCCGGCTTTGCCGTCCTGCCCCCAGCTCGGCCTCCTCCAGCTCTGTCCCAGTTCGGGGTCGCTGGGTGCTGGGAGAGAACGGGGGCTGCAGAAAGTGGCTGCTGCCAGGAGCAGCCAGAAGCTCTCTGCAGGCCCCACAGGGCAACGTCGGCCGGGTCAAGGCCGGAGTCGCTGCTGACCAAGGCCGAGCCCATCAGCGATGGTCACAGCGCCTCTGGGAACCACAGTGAGGGGGGGAAATCCCCAAGCAGCCGCTTTGTGCCCCAGAGAAGGGAGTGAGAAGGTGTGAGGAGCCATATGGACACCAAGGCCAGGCCTGAAAGAGATGGGGGTGAAGAATGAGGCTCTCCAGGTGCCAGAGAGAGATTCCCCTGCAGCCCCTGGAGAAGCCCATGGTGGAGCGGGTGTCCCCTCGCAGCCCCTGGGTAAGGACGGGGAGCAGAGACATCTACGGCCTGTGCAGAGACCGACCCAGCCCGCAGCAGAGTGGGAGAGCGGCTCTGGTGGGCGTCTGGCCTCCAGCCAGGCCCAACCCAGCACCCACGGCCACGGCCTTGGCCCTCGGGGGGAGCAAGTCTGGGCCGGGCCTTGGCCATGGCTCCAGTGGGGGAGGGTTGGGGTGATGGGTTGGGGGTTGGGGTGACCAGCTGAGGGTTGGGGTGATGGGTTGGGGGTTGGGGTGACCAGCTGAGGGTTGGGGTGAAGAGCTTTGAGGTTGGAGGGAAGCGGTCAAAGCTGGAGGCCAGCGGCCCAGGGTTGGACAAAGGGCTCCAGGGGTTGGTGGGCACCACAGGCAGGGGCTGAGCAACAGTGGGCAAGATTTGGGCTGAAAATACCCAAAGATGAGTCAAAAGAGGTTGATAATGGGCCTGTCTGACTTGTCCAAACCCCAGCCCATCAGCCCAAGCCTCGGTGGCAGAGCCACATCGTGACCATCCTGGCCCTGGGCCCAACCCTGGGCCACTGGCCTCCAGCTTTCCCCAGCCCCATTCAGACGGGACCATTCAGCTGGGTCCAGAAGTGTCGATAATGGGCCAGGATTGTTCTCCAGGGAGGTGGGGACACGGGGACAGGCCCGGGGCCACCAGCAATATAAGCACCATAAGAACCATAATCTGCTCTGCCACAGGCCTTGCAGAGGAGACCCAAGGACCCCCCGGGGGTCTGGAGGCCCCTCCGGACTCCAGACTCTCCACTTGCTTTTGTTGAACCTCATCTGGTCTCTCCCTGCCCAGCTCTCCAGCCTGGCCAGGTCTCTCTGGATGGCAGCGCAGTGTCCTGCCTGTCAGCCACTCCTCCCAGCTCTGGATCAGCGGGAACCTGCTGAGGGTGGATGCTGTTCCCTCATCAAGGTCTCAATGAAGATCTTCAACAGGACAGGACCCAACCCCGAGCCCTGGGGAGCAGCGCTGGTCACAGGCCTCCAGCCAGACTCTGCTCCACTGATCACCCCCCTCTGAGCTCGGTCCCACAGCCAGTTCTCACCCCACCTCACTGTCCTCTCAGCCCCTTCAGCAGCTACAACATGATGTGGGTGCGCCAGCGACCGGGAAGACTCCTGAGCTGGTCATGCAGATCAGCAGCGATGGCAGTTGGACAGGGGACACGCCATCAGTCCAGGGCCGGTTCAGCATCTCCAGGGACAACTCCCAGAGCACGGTGACGCTGCAGATGAACAGCCTCAGGGACGGGGACACGGCCACCTACTACTGCGCCAAAAGTGCTGGTGCTGGTGATTATATTGGTGGCCCCGACCCTGCCACTGTGTCCCCACCTCCATGGAGAACACTCTTGTCCTCTTCTGAGCTATTTTTGACCCAGCTTTGAGTATTTTTGCCCCAAATTCTTGCCCACTTTCATTCCAACCTGCCTATGGTGCCAACTAACCCCTTGAGCCCTGGAGCCCTTTCCCAACCCTTGGCCATTGGCCTCAAGCTTTCCCCAGCCCCATTCAGATGTGACTGTTCCACTCAACCCTCAACTGGTCACCCCAACTCCCAACTGGTCACCCCAACCCTCGGCCCTTGGGGCACTGTCACAGCCGGATGCCGAGGGCTGAGACTGAGGAGAAACGGGTGACACTGGGCCAGGGAGGGAGAAGGTCGAGGCCGAGGGGTGGGGCAGTGGGGTCAGGGGACTCAGGCCACATGGTCAAGGGCTTGACCAGGATGAGTCATGATTTGGGCAAAGCCACTAAATATTGGGGCAAAAAATGCTGATAATGGGCAAGAATTGTTCTCCAGGGAGGTGGGGACATGGGGATGGGGTCAGGGCATCCACCAGCACCAGGACTATAACCATCAGGAGCTTTGGCGCAGTAGTAGGTGGCCGTGTCCCCGTCCCTGAGGCTGTTCATCTGCAGCGTCACCGTGCTCTGGGAGTTGTCCCTGGAGATGCTGAACCGGCCCTGGACCGACGGCGCGTAGCTGGTGTAACTGCCACCACTGCTGCTAATCCTCGCGACGAACTCCAGCCCCTTCCCGGGCGCCTGGCGCACCCAGAACATGTTGTAGCTGCTGAAGGTGAAGCCAGAGGCCTTGCAGAGGAGGCGCAGGGACCCCCCGGGGGTCTGGAGGCCCCTCCGGACTCCACCAGCGTCACGGCCGCCCGCAGCCCTGGGGAAGGAGGAAGGACACCAGGGAGTCGCCCGCTCCCACCACCACCAGCATCATCATCATCATCATCATCATCATCTCCATGGCCACGTCCTCAGCACCCCCTGGTTACCTGGGAGGGCGACGAGGAAGAGGAGGATGGGGGAGGCCCAGTGGGTGCCCATGGGGATGGGTGCTGGGTTTGGGGAGGGGTGGATGGCACAACAGTGGGGTCAGTGGGTTCTTATAGGGCTGAGGGGTGGTGGAGATTTGCATAACGAGGTGTTGCTGGAGAGAGGTGGAGGGGGCCTCGTTAGCAGCATCTCCCATGGGTCTCGCATCGCTCACGAGCACACCCAATTTATTGGTTTGATTTAAGTAATTAGTTTTCCAGGGAAGGAAGTGTGGGGAAAAGTGAATTAATTAGTTAATTAGTTGATTGATTGCCATTGAACTCTTCCTCAATAAATACCTAAACAACTCCAATTAGCTATAGAAACTTTGTGGGTTTTAATTAAAATCACTTCCCTAGACGTGCTATCAGGGCTTTCTGGGTGTGAATGAGCCCAAGGGTGTGTTTTCTTCTGAGTCCACAGACCTCAGATACCAAGAGGAGAGTGAAGAAACCTCTGCAGAAGTGAAGTCAGGAGTGATGCCCAAAGTGCCTTGAAGCAGTAACAGGCCCCACTGGGAGCCATTGCTGACACAGCCTCCCCATGGGCTCCTTAGAGCAGCCAACTGGAGGCCATGAGCACACACACAGGCAGAGCGCAGGCAGCTCTGATGCTGAGGACACCCTGGCTTGGGCTGATGAAGCAGCAATGCCCAGCGCTGACCCCCAGCCCCTGGGCAGGGAGATCCTGGGAATGTCAGAGATGAGATCCCAGAGTGATCCCCATGTGCCCTGGGACACCAGGGGGGAGCCTAGAAGAACTGGTCTCCTGCTGAGCTGGGCTGGACTTCAGACATTGAGGGAGCTCATGGCAACCCAGCAGCACTGCAGAGAGACAGCTGTGGGCAGGAGCAGCTCCTGTGCCAAGCACACAGGGCTGGGGACACTGCCTGGAGGCACCCAGGGCAGACCTGTGAGGCTGAGAGAGCTGAGGGCTGCTGAGAGCTCACTGCAGGAGAAATCTCCACAGCCTCTCCCTGGTATGTCTGTGGGTGCAGGGCAATGCAGGTTGTGTTCCTGGAGGGATCTCCTGAAGCTGGGCCATGGGGCAGTGTGTGGGCTCTGCCCTTAAAATTTACCCAATAAAAACATTACATTTTCAATTGTTAAGATCACATGGCTGGAGGGGATGGGGTTTGCTGCCAAAAATCGCTATTTCTACTCAACCCAGCCCTTCCAAAATTCAATATTTCTAATATTTCAATATTTCAATATACCCAAAATTGCAACAACTTTCCCATCAAATTCCACCAATATTCAATTTTCCACCAGCAACTCATCTACAGATTATTTTAGACTCCCCTAAAAATCCTTACAAATTCATTTTTGGGCCAATTTTGTTCTCAATGACTCCATTTTCCATAAAAAAATCAACTTAATTCACCAAAATTTTCAATTCTGCCATCAAACATGTGACTTTCTTGGTGTTTTTGTCCTGGCAGAGTGCCCCGCCCTACTTTAAATCCCATAAAATTCAAAAAAATTCCCCAAATTCTCCTCCAACTCAGATTTCTCCCCTCACAATGAAATTCCCCACCCCAAAAATCCCCACATTCTGTCCCCACGTTGGCCTCAAAGGTGGAATTTTGGGGGGGGAAATGGGATCAACCCTTGTCACTTCCCCCTCCTGCCCTTGCCCCAGGAGGGGGAAATTTTGGGGCAAAAAAGGCCAAAATTGGGTCTGACAAGATGCTGGCAATGAGGACTTACCGGAGGAGACGGTGACGACGGCTCCGGCGCCCCACGAGTCAATAGAACCAGTATCACCACTGTGATCCATGCCTGGTGCTTTCCCTCCCAAATTTTTTTGAGATAAGAAAGCCAAATTTAGGGCAAAAAAAAATATTACCAATTCAAAAATATTCCAGAAATTTCAATAAAATTGCTTGAAATTGTCAATTTTTAAAAAAAATTCAAATTTTATTTAAAATTTTCAAATTCTTTCAAAATTTCTGGGATATTTTTGGGGTCCGTGGTATAAAATGGGAGAGAAAAGTGATGGATTAGAGCAAAAATTGGGTGAAAAAGAGCAAGAAAAGGAAAAAATCACAAAAACTCTGAAAAATTCCCCCAAAGCATTGAACATTTGGATTAAAAAGGGGTGAGAAAAGGACAGATTTGGGACCATTGTAGTGAGGTGGAGAAATGGGGGAATGCATTAATTTCCTCAAAAGTTGCCCAAATGTGGAGGAAATGGGGCAAAAAGAGAGACTTTGGGGTGAAAACGCTGATTTTTGGAACAAAAAGGCCAAATTTTGGAGCAAGTGTGGCATAAATGGTAAAAGACTGTGAATATTTGGGACAAAATTGGTGAAAAGTGGGAGAAGAGTCCAAACATTTGAGTTAAAAATGGGTATAAAGAGGGAAACTTGCCAATTTGGGGTCAGGTATGTTAAATTTTGGTGAGAAAATTCTGGTTTGGGGGAAAAAATGAGAGAAATTGCTAAAGAATGTGAAGGTTTGGGGCACAATGGGTCAAAAGTGGGAGAAGAGTTGAAATATTTGAGTGAAAACTGGGTATACAGTGGAAAATTCCCCAATTTTGGGTCAAAAAATGACCAGAATGGGGTCAAACCCCTGGAAAATGGGGGAAATCAGCCCAAATTTACCAGAAACTTGGCAGAAAGAGGGAGCAGCAGGTTTTTGTCACCACCCGTGTCACCCTGAGTAGCACCCCAAGCACCAGCAGCACCACAGTGACACAGGGAGGGACAAAATCCCCTCGGTCAGCACAGCTGCCTCCCCTCACCCTGCGGATTGGGGTCCAAATTGGCTAAACCCACCCAAGTTAGTCAAGATCTGGGGAGAAATTGGCCCAAGGAGCCAAAGGGTGACCAGATTTGGGTCGTAATGGACCAGAAGTAGCCAAAGGAAGAGCAGATATGGGGTATGATGGACTGGTAGCCCCAAAGCTTGAGGAGATCTGGGACCAACGTTACCAGAGAAGCCCCGGGAAGACCAGATATGGGTCCAAAACTGGAGGTGAGGAGGCCAAATTCTTCTCCCCAGGAGCAAAGCTGCCCACACCCACGCTCGGGGTGAGTGCAGAAGCCTCCAGAAAGGGGCAGAGGGACCAAGCAGGGGATGGACCCCCTGGAAAGGCTCCCCCCAAGCCCGGGTGGAAGCAGAGCTGAGCTCACCACGGGGGTTTTTGTCACCACCCGTGTCACCTAGAGAAACAGGAGCAATCCAACCACAAACAACAGCGAGAGAACCTCGGTGACACAGGGGGGGACAAAACACCCCCCCTCTCCCCCCGGGGAAGCTCTCTCCACTCATGGCCTTGGGTGCTCTACAAAGGGTCCTGGGTGCCCATCAAGGGGTGTTGAGTGCTTCTCAAAGGGTCTTGGCCACTTCTCAAAGGGTCTGGGCTCCATGAAAAGGGTCTTGGGTTGGTTTTGGGGGGGTTGGTTGGGTATTTTTGGAGATCGCTGCGATTCTTCTGGTGTCATGGTGGTTTCTTGGTGGGGTTGGCTTGGTTTGGGGGTCCTTGGGTCGGTTTTAGGATGCTTGGCTTGGGTGATTACAAGCCCAGACTCTCATCATCAGTTAACTAATTAATTAATTTTTTCCCCAAGCCTCATTCCCAGGAGAATTAATTAATTAAGTCAAACCAAACCAAGTGGGTGTGCTTGTTAGCGATCTGATACCCAGGGGGAGGTAGAGGAGACACCCCCTCCCTCCCCACCCCCTGCTTCGTTATGCAAATTACCCCCCAACCCTTCATCCTATAAGAACCCCCACACCCGACCATCCCCCCTCCCCAAACCCACCACCCATCCCCATGGGCACCCGCTGGGCCTCCCCCATCCTCCTCTTCCTCATCGCCCTCCCAGGTAACCAGGGGGTGCTGAGGACGTGGCCATGGAGATGATGATGATGATGATGGTGGTGGTGGGAGCGGGCGACTCCCTGGTGTCCTTCCTCCTTCCCCAGGGCTGCGGGCGGCCGTGACGCTGGTGGAGTCCGGAGGGGCCTCCAGACCCCCGGGGGGTCCCTGCGCCTCCTCTGCAAGGCCTCTGGCTTCACCTTCAGCAGCTTTGCCATGGGATGGGTGCGCCAGGCGCCCGGGAAGGGGCTTGAATATGTTGCTGGTATTGACAGCCTTAGTATCATCCCCGACTACACGCCGTCGGTGCAGGGCCGGTTCAGCATCTCCAGGGAAACTCCCAGAGCACGGTGACGCTGCAGATGAACAGCCTCAGGGATGGTGACACGGCCACCTACTACTGTGCCAGATCTGCTGCTGGTGGTGCTTATTATCCTGGTGGCCCTGACCCCGTCCCCGTGTCCCCCCTCCCTGCAGAACACTCTTGACCTGTGATCTGCATGGAGCTGAAGTTCTGCCGACTCAGCTGGGATCAGTGTGATCAGTGATGAGCTCCTTCACTCACACACACACACACACACACACACCCAGCTTGGACAGGTTTCTGTACCAGCACACGAGTCACATCACACTGCTGGTGGTTGGATGCTCTGATCACCCACCTTACAGGCATCTCACTATTGCTGGGAGCTGCTGGAGGCTGCACAGTCTCTCTGTCCCTTGTGAAGGCACCTGTCACTTTCTTGCAGTTTCTTCTCTCCTGGGTTTTCTGGCAACCTCTTCTCCTCACAGCCATCAGCTCTGCTGTGGCTGCACACCCACCTGTCTCTGCTCGCTTCCCCAGCCCTGACTATATGGGGCTCAGGAGTAAATCTGGGTTGGCCACAGAACCTCCTCCTCTCATACCTCGCTAGATGAAACCAATCAGCAGATTTGTGGCTTGCCTTCTTTGCAGGAACAAATGTCTCCACCCTGTGAGGTTTCACCCCATCAGTGGCTTCGCCTGCAATTCACACTGAGTTGAGTGCTGCCCATCACCGGTCTCCACAGGTCAGAAGGGGCCTCCAGAGCCCATGGGGTCCAACCGCCTGCCAAAGCAGGGTCCCTAGGGCAGGGCACACAGGGCGGTGTCCAGACGGGGCAGGAATCTCTCCAGAGAAGGAGACTCCACACCCCCTGCACTCGGGCTGCTTGAGGCCCGACCGTGGCCGTGTTGCCCCAACTCTGGGTGGTTTTCACCCAAACCTTGGTTGTTTTTCTCCAACACGTCACAGTGGGAAGCAGAAACTCTTGTTGGAGCAGAAATGGACAGTGATGGGGCCAGAATTGTTGGACCCCAAATCTCAGCCCTTGGAGCAACGTCTTGACTCCTCTCTTCCAGCCCCACCCAGTTGTGCCCCAAACCACCCCCAGCTCCCACCCTGCAGCCACCCACACTCTTCCCATGTCCAGTGCCCCCCAGACCAGGACTTTCTCCTCCCAAGGGGCGAGGATGTGGACACAGAGGGTGCTGGCGGGACTGGGCAACTCACTGACCCCACCAGCGTCTCGGCCGCCCGCAGCCCTGGGGAAGGAGGAAGGACACCAGGGAGTCACCCAGTCCTACAATCATCCAACTCCTCGCCCCTCAGGGGGAGCGATGCTGGGTCTGGGTGGGTCAGTGCCCAGGAAGGGTCTGGGTGAAACCAGGGTCCAGCCTGGGGCAGAGGTTGGAGATCTTCTCCAAGCCAGTTGAGGTCTGGAGAAGGAAAGGTCTGGGCTGGTGACGGCGGGACTGGGGGTTCCCTGCACCTCCTGTGCCAGGGCTCCAGCTTCTCCTCCAGCAGCACCGACATGGGATGGATGCGCCAGGCACCTGGGAAGGGCCTTGACTGGGTGGCAGGTATTAATGTCCTTGGTAAGGCAGAATATGGACGCGCCATCGGTCCAGGGCCGGTTCAGCATCTCCAGGGAAACTCCCAGAGCACGGTGACGCTGCAGATGAACAGCCTCAGGGACGGTGACACGGCCACCTACTACTGCGCCAGAACTAGTGGTGGTGGTGATTATCCTGGTGTCCCTGACCCCATCCCCATGTCCCCACCTCCCTGGAGAACAATTCTGAGCCCCTTATCAACAGTTTTTAACCCATCTTTGAGTATTTTCATCCCAAATCTCAAGAAGTTCTCTTCCAACCTGCCTATGGTGCCCACCAAGCCCTTGAGCCCTGTGCCCAACCCCTTGCCATTGGCCTATACCTCAACCCGTGCTCCTCAGCAAAATCTCACCTGGCTTTGTTGTTCTACCCTGAGCTCTGGATGCTCCGGGCCCAAACACAACAGCATTGCACAAATGTTGATGGTTTTGGCCCAAACCTTGGTTGTTTTTTCTCCAACGTGTCACCCTGTGGGCTGAAACTCTTGTTGGAGCAGAAACGGTCAGTGATTGGGCCAGGGTTGTCCTGAGGGGAGGTGAGGTCAGGGGACAGGGCCTTGGCCACCAGCATAAGCACCACCAGCACCAGCACTTTTGGCGCAGTAGTAGGTGGCCGTGTCCCCGTCCCTGAGGCTGTTCATCTGCAGCGTCACCGTGCTCTGGGAGTTGTCCCTGGAGATGCTGAACCGGCCCTGGACCGACGGCGCGTAGTAGGTGCTGCCACCACTGTTAATTAGTGCAATAAACTCCAGCCCCTTCCCGGGCGCCTGGCACACCCATCCCATGCCGTGGCTGCTGAAGGTGAAGCCAGAGGCCTTGCAGAGGAGGCGCAGGGACCCCCCGGGGGTCTGGAGGCCCCTCCGGACTCCACCAGCGTCACGGCCGCCCGCAGCCCTGGGGAAGGAGGAAGGACACCAGGGAGTCGCCCGCTCCCACCACCAGCATCATCATCATCATCATCATCTCCATGGCCACGACCTCAGCACCCCCTGGTTACCTGGGAGGGCGACGAGGAAGAGGAGGATGGGGGAGGCCCAGCGGGTGCCCATGGGGATGGGTGGTGGGTTTGGAGACAGGGGAGATGGCGCCAGGATGGGGTCTGGGGGTTCTTATAGGGTGGAGGGTTTGGGGGTGATTTGCATAACGAGGTGGGGAGGGTGAGAGCAGTGGGAGGCCTCGTTAGCGACATCTGCCCTGGGTATCGGGTCACTAACGAGCACACCCATGAGATGGATTATTTTACATAATTCATTAGTTCTCCAGGGAATGATACTAGGGGAGAAATTTATTAATTAGCTATTTATCTATCTATCTATCTATCTATCTATGAATTTATTTATTTATGAGGGTCTGGTCTCAGGTGTCCAGTCAAAACAATGCTTTAATTAATTAATTAATTAGAAGGTGTCCAGGGAAGCCAGGTTAATTTAGTTAATTAATTATGGGGAGATGGGTGGCAGAATGCAATTAGGAAATCTGTTAATGATGTAAGTATTGGGGCTCTCCTGGGATACCATGCTGTATGCATGGCAAAATTAATTAAGAAATCCATTAATGTGTTAATTAAGGGAGGGTCTCGGGGAGCCTGTGGCAGGCACATGGTGAAAGCATTTAAGAAATCTGTTAATTGATTTATTACAGGAGGCCTCTAGGGGATCCCATGAGGAAATTAGGGATTGGGGGGGGGGGAATTAGGGAATTTGCAGTGAAATTAGAGAATTTTTTGGGGAAAATGAAGGATTTGGGAGAAAAAAGACAGTATCTTGGGGGAATTGGATGGAAGTATGGGGAAACTAGGGAATTTGGGAGGAAATGAGGGAATGTGAGGGAACATGAACGATTTGGAGGGAAATGAGGGAAATTAGGGGTGAAATTACGGAATTTGTGGCTAATTGGGGAAGTTTGGGTGGAAATGAGGGAATTGGGGGGCAATATGGGGAATTTTGGAGAAACGGGGGATTTGGGAGAAAAAAAGGAATTTGGGAGAAAAAGAGGGAATTTGGGAGAAAAAAGAGGGAATTTGGGGGGAAACAGAGGAATTTGGGTGGAATTAGGGAATTTTGGGGAAAACCAGGAGATTTGGGGGGAAATGAGGGAATCCTGGAGGGAAATGAGGGGATGTGTGGACCCCTGGCTAGTTGATGAAGGCCATCTTTCCACCCCTGTGCTGCAGCTTGAGCACGAGCACTGAGAAGAAGCTGGGAAGCATGAGAGCTAGGACTCTAAGGAGAGCTCTGTCCATCCCAGAGTGGGACCAGCACCTTGCTTCTGCGCAGGAGTTCTTCCCCCTGTCCCTGTCCCTGGCCCCGACCTCTCCGGGTGAGAACGAGCTGTCCCTGGGAATCAGCCCTCTGCCTGGCAGGTAGAAGAGGCTGCAGCTTGCTTGAAGAACAGGGAGTGTTTGCTTTTACCCCCAGTGGGGTGCATTCATTGCCCAAGCGCCTCCTGCCCTTCCAAAGCCCTGGCTAAATCCATCTCCCCGCTGAGCCTGGAGTTTGGGACAAGGCAGCTCACGACAGGTCCTGATTGCTTCCACCATCTGCCTGCCACAGGCTCCCACACAGACCCCCTCTAAGGAACTAATTAATGGCTTTCTTAATTACTTTCCTGAGCATGTAACGTGGGCTGCCTGGAGACGCCCTATAATTATTTAATTAACAGATTTCCTAATTGCATTCTGACACCCATCTCCCCATAATTTATTAATTAAATCCTACAGCTGCCCCGGTTTCCATGGAGACTTTCAAATTAATAAATTAATTAACCCCCTGATTTGGCTTGACACCTGAGACCAGACCCTTGTAGTTAATTAATTAATTAATTAATTAATTAACTGAATGATTAATTAATTTTTCCCTGCTCCTCAATCCCTGGAAAATGAATTAATTAAGTCAAAACAAACCACTCTATGGGTGCGCTCGTTAGTGATCTGATAACCAGGAGGAGGTGTCGTTAATGAGGTGCCCCCTCCTCTCGCCTGCCCTGTCTCATTATGCAAATCACTCCCCACCCCTCTACCCTATAAGAACCCCAGACCCCATCGTGGCACCATCACCCCCCTCCCCAAACCCACCACCCATCCCCATGGGCACCCGCTGGGCCTCCCCCATCCTCCTCTTCCTCGTCGCCCTCCCAGGTAACCAGGGGGTGCTGAGGACGTGGCCATGGAGATGATGATGATGATGCTGGTGGTGGGAGCGGGCGACTCCCTGGTGTCCTTCCTCCTTCCCCAGGGCTGCGGGCGGCCGTGACGCTGGTGGAGTCCGGAGGGGCCTCCAGACCCCCGGGGG
Source organism: Hypotaenidia okinawae (assembly GCA_027925045.1). NCBI lineage: Eukaryota > Metazoa > Chordata > Aves > Gruiformes > Rallidae > Hypotaenidia > Hypotaenidia okinawae. Next base: position 2,291 of record BSDF01000103.1, on the reverse strand, counting down.
GTCCCTGCGCCTCCTCTGCAAGGCCTCTGGCTTCACCCTCAGCAGCACCTGGATGAGCTGGGTGCGCCAGGCGCCCGGGTCCAGGGCCGTCGGTCCAGGGCCGGTTCAGCATCTCCAGGGACAACTCCCAGAGCACGGTGACGCTGCAGATGAACAGCCTCAGGGACGGGGACACGGCCACCTACTACTGCGCCAAACGTGCTTATGGTGGTGGTGCTTACGATGCTGGTGGCCCCAACCCCGACCCCGTTCCCGTGTCCCCACGTCCCTGGAGAACAATTTGTTCTTATCACCAGCACTTTCTGACCCATCTTTCAGTATTTCCAGCCCAAATCTGGACCCGTTTCCAACCCCTGCCTGTGGTGCCCACCAACCCCTCAACCCTTGGCCATTGGCCACACAGAGCCAAATAGGGTCAGCGCTTGGCCTGAAGCAGCCTGAGCTGGGGGCAGAGGGGCAAAGCTGGGGGCAAGGTGTTAGAGAGATGGGGGTGGGGGAAAGGTCCTGAAACTGTCAAAAGTTGCCCAAATTTGGTGGGAAATGGGGCAAAATAGGAAAAAAGTTTTGACTTTGGGCAAAAATACTGACTGTTGGCAAGAAAATGCCATATTTGTAAGTGAAACTGACATAATTGGTAAAAAAAAGTGAAGATTTGGGGGGAAATGGAGGAAAAGTGGTAAAAGTTTTGAAATATTTGGGTCAAAATAGGTTTAAAGTAGAAAATCCCCCAATTTTGGATAAAAAATGGCAATTTTTGGCTTCAAAATGCTCATATTTGGGGCAAAAGTGCTATAATCAGGGAATTTGTGGGCAAAAAGTGACATTTTTTGGCTCACAAAGGCCAAATTTGGGAGAAAATGTGGCATAAATGGTAAAATTGTGAAGATTTCAGGCAAAAAGTGTCACAGTGGGGAAAGAGTTTAAATATTTGGGTGAAAAATGGGTATAAAGAGGGAAACTCCCTAGTTTTTGTCAAAAAAATGGTAATTTTTAGTAGGAAAAGTCCATTTTATGCCAAAAAATGACAGAAATGGCAAAAGAATGTGATGATTTTGGGCAAAATGGGGGAAAAGTGTGAGAAGAGTTTAAATATCTTGGTGAGAAATGTGTATCAAGTAGAAAATTGCCCAATTTTGCATCAAAAAATTACCAAAATTGGGTCAAGACCCTGGGAAATTGGGCAAATCAGCCCAAATTTGCCAAGAGACTTGGCAGGAAGAGGCAGCGTTGGGTTTTTGTCACCACTTGTGTCACCATGAATAGCAGCCCAAGCACCAGCAGCACCAGGGTGACACAGGGGGGACAAAATCCCCCCTCGGTCGGCACAGCTGCCTCCCCTCCCCTTCTGGATTTGCGTCAAAATTGGGTGACAAAAGGGAAAGGAAGAGCAGATTTGGGACAAAACTGGCCCAAGGAACCAAAGGAACCCCAGATTTGGGTCAGAATGGACCAGAAGAAGCAAAAGGAGAAGTGGCTTTGGGTGATGATGGACTGTTAGACCCAAAGCTTGGTGAGATCTGGGTCCAAAGTGACCAGAGAAGCCCCAGGAAGACCAGCTTTGGGTTTGATAAGAGAGGTAGGAGGCCAAGTTCCTCTCCCCCTGGAGCAAAGCTGCCCATGCCCAAACTCAGGGTGTGTGTGGAAGCCTCCAGGAAGGGGAAGAGGGACTAAGCAGGAACTGGAGCCCTGGGAAAGGAGGCCAGGCGACTGGAGGTGAAGCCGGATGAGTCGTGACCAGGATTCCAGGAGGAATTTGGGTGAAATTCTGAAGGTTTTGGGGTTTGTGCTTGGAACGAGACCTGGATCTTTGTGCCAGGGCACCAGGGAGATGCTGGGAGGTGGGGACATGGCGATGGGGTGGTGACCACCACCACCACCACCACCTGTGGCGCAGCAGTAGGTGTCCGTGTCATCGTCCTTCCCTGATGATGCGTATCGGGCGTCACAACCATCTCCAGCCCCTTCCCGGGAATCCCCAACGCCCCGGGGTCTCTGATGGGTGGATCCAGAGTGGAACCAGTTGACCCATCTCTTGGGCACTGGCCTCCAGCACTGACCAGTTCCCTCCAACCTGAACCCTTTTCACCTCAAAACTCAACCTGTCACCCCAATCCTAAGCTGGTCACCCCAACCCTCAGCTGGTCACCCCAACCCTCAGCTGGTAACCCCAACCTCCAATTGGTCACCCCAACCCTCAGCACTTGCAGTAAGGTCTCCCTGAGCTCAGGCTGCTCCTGGCCAAGCACTGACCATGTTTGGCTCCATGTGGCCAGTGGCCAAGGGTTGGGCAA